>VZSF01003007.1:0-162959 GCA_013398295.1 Chionis minor
TCTATTTTATTCTATTTTATTTTTTGTTCTATTAATTTATTTTAATACAAATATTTTGTCTCTTCATTAATCTTTGATTTTTCTTTATTTGGGGGTTTATAGTTTACTGAAAGGAAATCACAGCTGGAATAGAGCATATGCAAATTTTCTTCTAATTTTATTCCTTGATATTTCAGGAAACTGTGATCTGGGGAATGCCTTAAGATATCCTGCTTTTTTCCTGTGTCACAGTGCAATCTTGAAACTTTTGCTGCTTAAACGTAGGTGAGAATGGTAGTGCTTGGGTGTTCAACTTGAGTGAAAGGCCAGGTAAAGCAGATAGTTTGTGGACCCATTTGGAGGAAAGATTTCTCATGCTGGTAACTATCAGGGTTCAATTCAATGACCTAGGTGACCCTTTTCAGGCCCACATTCCTAAGATATTCAAGTAGAGATACTGCAGTGCATTTTTCAAGACAATAACATGTAAAATGTTCTCAAAATTAATTTAACAACTGACAATTTTAGTTTTACAGTTCATATTCTCTAACATCGGGTTCAGAAAGGTATGGCAGTGTTAATTTGGTACATCAAGCGACATATTAAAAGTTACTTCACCCTTTCATAGTTCAACCAAGTAAATGACCTTGTAGACTAACTTAAACCCCTCCCCAACAGTTTACCACAGTTTTGACATACCAGCCTTGGTTCTGAGAGTTCTTTTTGGTTTTTTGTAACCATCATCATCACCAGCTACTGCAGTAGTCCTCTTCCTTTGCCATATTTATGGACTTTCAAATACCAGGTGTGTTTTAAATATTTTTCAGCTATTTTAGCTTCTTCAGTATTTTTCATAGGCTGTTTTACTACTTGTGGAAAAAAGATCAGTCCTCTTTTAGGTGATTCTATACACAAATAGTAAGGCTTTTTAACCTCTTTTTTCGTAGTATTACTACAATTTTCATGGTATTCATAAACTTGAATACAGGAAGTTCCTTCATAAATTTGAATATAAGAAGTTCCATCTCAACATGAGGAGGAACTTTTTTACTTTGAGGGTGGCAGAGCACTGGAACAGGCTGCCCAGAGAGGTGGTGGAGTCTCGGACTCTGGAGACATTCAAAACCCACCTGGACGCCATCCTGTGCAACCTGCTGTAGGTGGACCTTCTGTGGCAGCGGGGTTGGACCAGATGATCTCTAGAGGTCCCTTCTAACCCTTAACATTCTGTGATTCTGTGATTCGATGGTATTACTATTTCCACAGAAGAGGGTGCTTTTAGCAATATACAGGAATATGAAAGGAGAAAAGAGATTTAAAAGTGGAAGATAAGACTAACATATGAACAAATAATTCAAATGTATATTTTTACACATGGTTTCAGATATTCTGTTTTTTTAAAAACAGTATAGGTCCTTAACTTGTGGATAGGTTGGGGTACATTTGGGTATTTGGAATATGGGCATTGATGTATAGGAGTGGTACAAAATTGTGCTGGATAAAAAACATCTGAAGGCTAGCATTTTTCAAAAGGACATGTGCTTCTCACCTAATAAAAGTCTTTCTGATAGATGACTACTCGACGTTTTGCCATATGACTTCAAGACGGTTAGACTCATGCATGCCACACTGCCCTCATACTTTCATAAACAGTAATGCTGAAGGTCCATACATTTGCTTATGCAATAACACAGTCTTTTTTTCTTCCATATTATCTGCTCACATTTACATTGCCAGAATAAATAACTGACCTAGAAGACATGTTGGTGCAAAAGATGACCATGTGTGATCTGTTTAATGCTTTTCTCTTTCTGAGTTTCTACAGCCCTGTAGTAATGTTCATCTCTGCATATGTTTGCTTTAATGAATTGACTGTTCTAAAGGCCTCAATACAGATCTGATAGCTGAGACCTCCTGCATCCTAATTTTGGCTCTTACAGACTGAATGCTCCTGAGTAGGTGTGTTGTACCTTAGCATTTAAAGCAAGTTTCCAAGCACATTATTTACAGACGACTATTATGGACATTGCTAATGCTTATAACCATACTTTGAAGCCACATGGTGCTATAACTTTGAGTTATTTCTGGCTATAGCTTCTAGAATTCCTAGCTATTAAATTTGCATTATATATCTGCTTTCATAGCTACTTAATCCATAACAGTGCAACAAATAAGTTGCAACATCACTATCATTTCATAGCTCAGACATAAATAATTGCATAAATTTATTACTTTTAATCTATACTTGAAATTATGGGGATTCTTAAATCATATTTAGCATTCTGGTTAGCCTGTGTTGCATTTTGTGTGGAAATTCCTTACCCATTTCACGCTGGTATAAGTATGCGCTGCTGTTGGCAAGGAGTGGTCTTGAACCTAGATAGCTGTCATGTCTGTATAAGCAGTTGCACATGTGGCAAACCCCATCAGAAAGCTGAATTACTAGTTCTGAGAGGCATCAGTTCCTTGATCTGAGAAGCTGCATTAATTCCTAGCACTTAGGCACAGGAGTGCAAGAAATGCCAGGCTAGAGGCAGAAGGAGGAAGGTGGGACTGTCCTTTTTCACAACAGCTTAAATTTATGTTACAATTAAGTAGATGTTCTTAGTACAATCCCAGCTTATGTTACTATGATTAAGTAGTGGGACATATTTGAAAAGTGACCAGACCTCCCCATGTTACTGCATATTTGTATCGGCAGGTCTTATAACAATCTCAAAATTTCAAGTGTCAGTGTCTGTTAGTATTTTTCTGTCTGTGTACTATGTGGTTTATCGCATTGAAGGAAGGACTGTCATATTTATGTATATGCCTTTTCCGAGATAATTTTTACCTACGTGTCTCAATTGTCACATCTGTATTTGTGTATATGTCTGTTCTCATGCATATATAAATATAATTTTTTGTAGCCATACTGACTATACTTTTGTGGTATTCACTGATCATTCCATGCAAAAACGTTAAGAGACATTTGTTTTACTGTGTTCCCTCTTACAACAGCTGTGCAAAAGCTAAGAGCTGTACAGACTCTTCAGGGAGTGTAGCAATTAAAAGCATAGTCCCCATGTCAACATCTTACCTTCCAGAAAAATGAAACAAAACAAAAAATTTATTACCATTTAGTTATAGTATCACTTAGAGAAATCTAACATTAATACAGCGTACACTTTCAAATACTTAAAACCAACCCAATAAATAAACTAATGATTTTCAATTAATCCTAGAGGTGCCTCATGCTGTTAGTTGGACCAGTTAATCTACCATAGGGCTGTCAGGCAAGTACCTCTTACATATGCCATTTCACATACTAACAGTGTCATTGCTGAAGAAGCTGCTTTATTTATATCACCTATCATAGCAATTCAAAAGTAATTTCCTGAAGTATATTACTTAAAAGCGTTCAAGATAGCTGTTATCTACTCCAAAAACAGGTACTTTGCAATAAAAGTATACTTTGGGTCATTAGTTCTTTTACTTTTCTTTTTGACTTTTTCATTTAGAGGGATTTGGGGTTATTGCTATTTAAATAGGAAAGTGTTGATAATAAAATAAATTACTTTTATAAAACCTCATTTCAATATTTTGTTGTGGAAGGTTTCTCTTTCTTTTTGTGAGTGTCCAGTTTTCCATTATAAATGTTGAAACAAACATTTTCACTCTCTTTTGTTTCTCAGAAAAAGCATTAGTGAGAGGAAATTTTTTTCCATCTCCTACCTTTCCGTCTGTTAAAGCCAAATAACAGAACACCTGACAGTGCCCCTCCTCTTTCCAGGCCAGTACGCAAAATGCATCATTTGATTAGTTTGGCACTAAACAGGATAGGATTGATGTGGCTTCAAACCAAAAGGAACAGCAGAAAAGTAACTTTGCATAGGCCTGATGAGAATCAATATTGAATATGTAAGTGAGTTACATGACGCTTTGTTGTCATTTAACCCCAGTAAGCAGCGGAGCCCCACACAGCTGCCTGCTCACTGCCCCAGCCATGGGGTGGGGAAGAGAATTGGAAGAGTAGAAGTGAGAAAACATCTTGGGTTGAGATAAAGACAGTTTTATAGCTAAAGCAAAAGCTGTGCACACAAGCAAAGCAAAATAAGGCATTCATTCACTACTTCCCACCTGCAGACAGATATTCAGCCATCTTCAGGAAAGCAGGACTTCGTCACACGTAACAAGTACTTGGGAAGAAAAATGCCGTAACTACAAATGTTTCCCCTTCTTCCTGCTTCCTCCAGCTTTTATTGCTGAGCATGACATCATATGGTGTGGGCTGCCCCTTTGGTCAGTTGGGGTCAGCTGTCCCAGTTCTCTCCCCTCCCAGCTTCTTGTGCACCACCAGCCTACTCGCTGGTGGGGCAGTCTGCGAAGCAGAAAAGGCCTTGACACTGTGCAAGCACTGCTCAGCAATGGCCAAAAAGTCAGTGTATGAACACTTTCCATCGTAAATCCAAAAAAATAGTACTATACCAGCTACTATGAAGAAAATTACCTGTGTCCCAGACAAAACCAGTACAACCATGAACCTCTGAATGCAAAGCATAAAGAAGTACTAGAAAAATGTTCCTTGAAGCTGCTGATCTTCAGAAAAGTTATATGAAAAGATACTGGAATTCTCTGGATCAGTAGCTCCTTTTCAGTGTGGATAAGGACTCTCTTATATTGCCTTGAACCAACAAAAAGGAACCTTCCAGCTCTGAAATTTGCATGGCTACTTGTACAGGGGGGGTTTTGTTTCTTTTTTTTCTTTGTCAGCTGTTTCCCAGGATTTGAGAAAAACAGCCAGTGAAGAGCTTTATGCCAGCTTACAGTAACTTGGAAGCTAATTCACCCAGAAGTTATTTCCAGAAAAGAAAAGCCAGTTTAGTGTAGAAAAGATCAGATCCAAAATTTTGTAATAATTTCATTCAACATTTGTTCACTGTTATACACAGACACATGCAGTTATGCATCATTGCCTTATGTTATTCTTTTATAGAAATATGATTCTCCTTTATATAATGTTTTCAAGCTACCTGGTTTTCTATTAAAAAGGCAATTTTGAATCATTTTCCTGTTTGTTTTCTATCTTAAAAGAAACCACAGCCTTATATCACTTTTGTCTTACATCTCTTCCAGTCCTAGTACTTTGTTGGTGAAGACCCAGACATGCCAGCCATTGACGACTGAGAATACCTCATTTCTTAAAGTTATCCCTGAAGTGAAGAAAGCAGGGTGATCCTTGTGAAAGCCCTAGCAACAGCTCCTTTCCCTGCTCTCTGCAAGACTGTTTTTTCTCCAACTTGCCAGAAAGTAAATTAGTCATTCTAATAGTGAATAACACTATTCTGTTCTGTGATAAAAGATAATATTACAAAAAAGATATTTATGGAATTTTGTATTAAAGGTATTGCCACCACATCTTATGAGTACCATGTAACCAGTATCATCCTAAACTGCTTCTTTTCTACACAATTCAAACTGAATTTGAGGTCAAATATGATTTTCTTTTAATAAATATATTTCAGTAGTACCTTCAACCTGTCTCCCAAAAAATGTCTTCCTCCTTCTTCTGAAAGGGCATTTCAGTTCAGCCCCTCTTACTTTTTTTCTTTTTTTATATCTTGCCCTATTCTTTCACTGTTCTCAGAAATAGTGTATTTAGAGCTAATGCAATATAAGTAATTTTTTTCTTCTTCCTTACCCCTTCTTCTGGTCATGAGCCCTATTTTCCAACTGAAAAATGTATTTTCCACTTCACTTCCTGTTTTGCAGGCACTGGAAAAATATTTATACATTAAAAGTGTACATTTGTACTTAAATCAATTACAAAGCTTTTATCACCTACATCTAAGATGTCATTATGAGTCTCCCAGATCATACAAGATCTTTCACATCTAAACAAATGTATATAATTTTCTGAAATAAAAGAAAATGATTGGTCAAATATGTCTCCAATTTATGTTGATTCATTCACTAGGAAAAAAATGTAGCACACAATTCATACAAATAGGAATGTGAGGCATACCTGCATCTGTTTGCTGAAGAGGTGAAAGCCTGAAAACACCATAGGTGGCTTTATAGATGACCTTGGATGTTCAGGGCTGATAATATTGTAAAAAAAATGTCAAAACATTTTGCATTACAGAGTTGTTATGCACTACATTTTCTGAAGATATGCACCTAATATCTGCACTTGGCAAGGCAGATCAAAGTTGTAAAAATGCAAAACATGCAAAAAGGCAGATGTAGCATGGTACCAGTAGAGAAAACAGAAAGACTTGTACCTGCATAGTACAAAACTAATCTATAGTCAGATAAGGAGGAGCTTCAGAATTAATGACTGAATTCTCTGATTAAAATCACATCGGTGGCAAAGGAGAACATTAAAATAAATTAAGTTTGTCTGCAAAACCAATAGTTATATGATCAGTAAATTTAAGTTAAAGAGATATACAGAATCTTCCGGTTAAAACAAACTAATTATGGTGATAGCTCAGGCAGGGATAAATGTTGCCCATTTCCTGGGATTTACTGTCTTGAACACTGGCATTCAAGATCCATATTCAGCTGCTTTTAAAAGTGACTGAGGACAAAGGTGGCTTATTTTTATTAGGATTTCAGAGACCTGAGTCCAAACCTGAATTGAAACATTTCTTTCTCAGTCTGTTGTCTTGAAAAATAGGGATAATACTACTGATGTATCCGGTAGGGATGTACTAAGTATTTGCACAATGCTTTAGAAATTCCAGGGCTTAGAGTAATAGTAAGAATTACTTTCAATAAAACCAAATAATGCTGAACAGAAATAAAAATGCAAAGATTTATGAAAACACCAGGTCTTTCTTCAGTGAAAAAAATCACCACAGCAGTAACTCACCAATAAGCAAGTATAGTATTTGTACCACTGTGAATGTTAAGTTATATATAAATCCTACAATAGAAAACTTCTGAGATTCATATAGGTTGCTTTGTCAGTGATAAACTGAAGAACATCAGATTTAAAGACAGCAGCACAATCCAGTGTTTTTATTCTTCCTGAAGTTTAAAGCTTTGTTACTCAGACTCAAATCTTTGAGATTATTTTATGATAATGAAAACAGATAGCTAATTTCTAAATTATACAATGAAGTAACGTGTAGTGGTTTTCATTATCTAATTCCTTGGTCTTCAATCACAAGTGACAAATACTCTATTTGAAATCTTTTTATCCATTATCAATTCTCTCTAGTTATACCATAATATAAATAAAGTTGAAAACAAAGGAAATGACACAAGGGAATACTGAGAAAAGTTAAATGAGCAAGGAAATCTATATTGCTTTTGAGCATATCTGAGGGAGATCTTGGGTGTTTCCACGCTTATATTCTGTTCTGTCATTGCTTATAGAGATTCGGTAAATGAGTTACATTTGTGTTAATAAGATACTAGCAGAAGCAACTATTAAAGTTTATAGTACAACATACAACATATAACATGTAACATATAGCATATACTATATAATACGTAATATGTAATACATTATACTTTATATTATATATTATATTACATTATTGTAGTCTGCAAGAAGAGGAAACACAAAGGATAAAAAGAAAGATAAGTCCTGAGAAATCTGAATAATCTGAATGTTTTTTGCCAAGGTCTACCATTTTGCTTGCACAGAGGTTAGTCTTAGTAATTGATCAGATTTTATTTTCTCAAAAATATAGACAAAGAATCTCCAAAAAACATACCAGACATTGACATGAGGAAATTTACAAGATTTAATAAACTACAGGTACATTATTTGCATGAATAACAGGACAGTAATACATCAAGAACTAACACGATAATTTTTTATGTTCTCTTTCATTAAGTTGCTGTCAGAATCTGTGCTTCAGAACATACTTAGTTTCACTTTAAGGACATGGAGAGAGGAAAGAGCAGGGAAAATAATTTTTTATCATGAACAAAATAAACCTGTCAGGTTTTTTTAGGAAGGATGGGTAGGGAACTATAAGAGGGAGAGTAAAGCAGCTCCTCAGCTGTAAAGTGGCCTATTGTGAACATGAGATCTCAGAGTTTGTGAATCAGTATCAGAGGGCAAGTAGCAGTGCAGTGTTGTGGTCCACCACAAACCTCCACAAGAGGAGGGAGTGGATGAGGCTTTTTGTATGCATCTATTAGAATTCTCATGATCTCAAGACCTGGTTCTTGTTAGGGTTTTCGAACATACAGTCATCTTCTGGGAAAAAATGCAGCACTATGAAAGCAATTCAAGAAGTTCCTAGATTATGCTGGTGATTATTTCCCAAGGCAAATGCTAGAGGAGTCAACTAATGTAATGCTCTACTTGTCCTGGTGCTCACAAATAGGGACTTCATAACCATGAACTGATTGAGTTCAGAATCTAGAAGAAAGATCTGGGAAGTTAAGCAATATAATTTAGACTCTGGACTTACTCCAGAGAGCAGCCTTCAGTTTACTTAAGGAATTGCTAGGCAGAGTATCCTGAGAAATTGCCATTAAGCAGAAAGGTGCCTATGAGAGAGAGAGTTTATAAGCAACTATTTTGGTGGTCAGGAAGACCAAGGATTTCAGCAGAAGGTCCACTCTGCTACATAAAGACCTTCATTAAGAACTAAAATGTGTCCAAGAATTGGAAACAAGGACATGCAGCAGTGAAGGTGCATAAAAGTATTGCTTAGCCACTTATGCATGGAATCAGAAAAGCCAAAGACTCACTTAAGTTAAAATGAGATAGCATCATGAAGTGTAACAAGGAGGAACTCTTCAAGATAAGCATGGGAAAAAAAATCCAGGGAAGAGGCAGATCTGCTGCTAAACAGGGGAGGGAATCTAGTGGTGGACAACATGGAAAAGACTAAACTACTCCATGCCTTTTTTGCTTCTGTTTTCATAGATGTGGGCTGGTCACAGAAGTGAGAAAGCAACAGGTTAGGGATGCGTTCAGATTCATGGCACCAGACAGAATTTACCTGGAAGCATGGAAGAAGTTTTCTGATGTGATTGTGAGGGCTCTGCTTAGCATCTGCAACAGTGGGGAGGGTCCCACATAACTAGAAAGAGGATGAGGCTGAACTCACTTATCCTTAAGTAATACAAAAGGTGTGATACAGTCAGCCAATCAACTTCACCTTATTCCTTGGAGAAATCACAGAGCATCTTCTCCTGGAGTTCATTTCCAGGCATGTGAAGTAAAAGAAGGTAATTAGGTAGACTTAATGTGGATTTACCAGGGAAAAAGCATGTTTGACCAACCTTAATGTGTTTTATGGTGGAACGACTGTCTGTGCAGATGAGAAGGATTTGATAATCTCTACTCCAATAAGGCTTTTATCCCCTACAGCCTAAGTTATCCTAAGCTTCTGTGAAAAGGAAGTAAATATATTTTAATAGGTATGAATTATTTTTTTTTTCCTTTTGGTTTGCTCTTCCATATACCATCTAAATAATTCAAAACATATTTGTGACAGAAGTAATAATTTTTCCTGTCTTTCTAAGTTATTTCAAACTTTTTTCTTTGCTTACAGGTAAAACCTTTTTCATTGCAGAAGCAAATATTTGCAACTATAATTATATGTAGTATTTGGTATGTTCATCACTATCCCCACATCATTTGCCAGATTCTGACTGGTTTTATATATTTCTGAATGCTTCAATGTTATTTACCAATTTGTATAATAATGTCAAAAGTCACATTTTTAAAAATCGTTGACTGCTGGTAATTGCCATTGCAAGTGCACTAACTAAATTAAATTAGACTGCTACTGTAAATGAAGTTAGTCTTTTCTGCATGTAGGGTCAAATTTTTAATCAATGCAGAAAATAAATTATTAGACTGAAATAAATACATTAATGTGCTGAAAACTTGGGGAACACTAAGATTCAAATAAGCAATTAAACCTTCAAAAGACATGAAGGTTTAAACCTTCATTCATTAAACCTTCATTCTCTAAGAATAAATCCATACTTTTTTATAGTTTGAAACATACATAAAATGATAAATATATAATGAATTTAATTAAATGGGGGGTGGGGGGTTGTCTCTTATAAATATAATGTCTTTAAGAAGCTTTCTGAATATGTATGGAACTTTTCTGTCCTTAGAACTGAATGCCATGTGCATTTGATTGACCAATATGAAAGACTTAAAATAAAAAGTAAGGAAATAAGCTGTAAAACTGCAGTTAAGAGAACATTCAAGATTTAATAAAACAGTAGTGAGACAAGATAGTAATGTTAAACTTTCTTACCTTACCCTTACTTATTTTTTTTTTAATATTCTGTGATTTAAAATGCTATCCCATTCAGAAAGAATGGCTGTTAAATCATGAAATTCTTAATCAGAAGATATACCTCATGTATCTACTCAGATCTGTTTGCTGATCTCAGGAGCAAAGATACATCTACACAATTTTTAATCCTGTTATTCACAGAGAGTCAACACAGCTAAAACATAACAACTCCAGTTCTGTATTTCCTCCTTCATTAACAGAACTGCCCTGTTAGTTCAAATCAGCTCCTGTAAAGCCCATTGAAGGTTGAATTGCAGGCATAGTCCTGATAATGCACCTCAGAAGGCAATGTGTGGCACAACGTTTCCATTGGCATTAAAAAGGAACCTCATAGTATTTGAATTATCTATAAATTGTTAACTGATAATCAAAAAAGAACAGTTTAGTCTAGAAGTCACCGAGTTTTTCCTCGATGACTTAATTCCATAGTCATACTTTTAGTAGCTTTCAAAAGTAGAGCAGAAAGATGGTACTTTTGTGTTACAGGCATAGTTGTCGTTAGTGCATTTATTTAATTCTTCGTGTAATTTTCCTATATACCTCTAGATTAATAACATAACTAAAGACTTTAAGGGCCCTACCATGATAAATGAATAATAAGAATGAAAATACTTTTATTTGAGGATTAAGCTCGTTGAGTCACATGGTGTCTATCTATATACAGGTTTTAGTACATTGACTGTGACAGCAGTGGACGTAATGAAAGGCATGATCTTCCCCTAGTCTAGGGAGCAAAACAAGCAAAACAGTCCAAGATGTGAACATACACCTACAGCATGTGACAGACTAAGAAAGTAAGGCTGAATCAGAAAGGACAAGTGTCTCAATGCAGACTAGCAGCCAGCCATGACTAGAAAGAATCATTCTCTACTGCGACATGTTAGCTCAACCCAGGCCCAGTCCTGGGGAGAGCGGGAGGAGGGCAGCAGGGCACCCCCCCACAGACAAGACCCCAGCCGAGGGAGACCCCGGCGGGGCAGGGGTTTCCCTGCAGCCCCTGGGAAGGGCCCGGCTGGAGCAGGGGAGCAGTGAGAGGAGGAGGAGGCGGCAGAGAGGCGCTGTCATGGACTGACCACAGCCCCCCATTCCCCATCCTCCTGCAGTGCTTGGAGCAGGGGGAGATAGAGGAGTCGGGAATGGAGGAGTGAAGCTGGCTCTAGAAAAGGAAGGGAGGGAAAGTGCTTTAGTTTTTTAGTTTTGATTGTCACTACTCAAACACATTTTAACTGTCAATAAATTAAATGAATTTTCCCCAGGTCAAGACTATTTTGCCCATGATGGTAACTGGTAAGTGATGTCCCTGTCTTTATCTCAACCCAAGAGCTTTTTGATCTTATTTCCTCCCCACTCCTACTGAGGAGGGGGAGTGAGAGAGTGGCTGGGTTGGGGCGTTGGAGGCAGTCGAGGTCAACCCACTACAATGGAATACATTTGTAAGCTTCTGACACTCAGCAACAGCATATGAACTTTACCTTCCCTTACAAACAACCTCCTTCCCTGACATGTCTCAGGCCCAGATAAATACCCTCAGCTTTGCAGAGAGAATATCTCACAGCTGGAAGTCCCCTGACAGCAGCCTCTGGTCTCCTTCCACTCAGAACTAGGATCATATGAGCAGCAGCAGCCCCCAATTCCTTCTGTGTGCCCCAAGTGCTGGCTTACCTCGCCCTGCTACAAGTTATTAGTTTTACTAGGGCATTGGATGTGAAAGGGCAGGAACTGTTACGAGATTTCCCTCTCGCAGGGGGTGTTCAGGACTATTATGCTGTTTGCACGGCACCAATCGCTCCTACTCCTTGCAGCTATTGAGGGCAGCGTAGACCAGGTGGACCCCCGGGAGGCTGTAGGCCAGTGGGATGGCTCCCCCCGCCTCCCCAGTGGGCCCAGGGCTGCTGCGCTCCCGCGAGCCGAGCAAAGCCAAGGCGGAGGGTCAAGACTGACGAGGTGGCTCCCGAGCACAGGAGAAGGGCTCCGCTGTGGGCTCACCGGGCTCCCTCTCACCTGGCTCCCGCCCAGCAGCGGCAGCCTGGATCCTGGGATGCCTATGACTCTTCAAAATTTCCTCCCCGCTATCTTGAGGAAGAATAAACCTGTCAATTTCAGAACCCAAAGGAACACTGAAAGAGTGTATTTAATACCAAAGAAAAGGAGTTGAGACTAGCATGCTTTTGTATAACATCTACCAGGTATTATGTATTTCTGTACTGATTACGCAACTTGGAACTATTAGATTGTTAAAGCATTCGTTGGGGTCACAAATTCTTAACTCTATATATGGTGTGTTCCCAAGATTTTGAACATAACACCCCCCCCAGGTCCATCATCCACCTGAAGTGTACTGCTAGATACAGTCAGATGTTTGAAAGGAAAGGATCCTAAAAATTTAAGATGCCTTTCTCACATAGATGAGCACATTTTCTCCCAATCCTCTTCTGTCTAATATGTTCCTACTTTTAGTATGACGAGATCATACCTACTTTACTGAACAACTCAAAAGCGAGGCTTGATCACCAAGCTACAAAAGTCAGCTTCTATATATTCATTGTGGTAGTCAGTTTAACAGAAAGCAAAAGGACGGTAAGAACAATTTTTCGCAGATTAACATCAGTACCCGATAGGAGAGACTGAATAAAGCAGTACAACTAGCTGAACATTTTAGACACAGTATAGGATCATGGATGGGGTGAGTAGCTAGTGAATAACCAAGAAAAATACTTAAGGATATATACTGAACTAAGTGGAGGGAGAGGTGGAAGGAGCGAGGACGGTGTAAGGCAGTCTGAAGGGAGGACAGTAAAGCAAATGAATGCATGCAATGCTTGTGCTCACCATTCATTGTCTGGAGGATCTGAGAGAGGGGATCTGGCAAGAGGCGACCTGCACCATTGGACCATATATACTCACCTTTGAGTTTCCTGGACCTCTCAAGCAGAGATTTAAACTAAACATCACTACCGTGATGGAAGTCTGCAGCCTGCTCTGAGACAGGTTTGTCCTCAGATATGTCAACTGCAGATGTCAGTGGACCTTGAATTATGAAAGCATTTGGCTTATTCTCTAGGGGAATGAGAGAGTTGTCCATAGAGCAACAGAGGCTGCTGCAGGCCCAAACCAGACCATGACTATGTATCTTCATTTTACTGAGAAGAATTTCCCATAGTAGTATTTCTATTATCTGTGTCTTTTTCCTGGACAGTGGGACTTTTTTTCTCCCCTTTTTCGTCAGTTCTTTTCCTCCCACTCTTCTGCCCCAAATCATCCCAGAAGAACTCATTATTTCTTTTCTAGAACTGAAAAAATTATCAGTACATAGTCATTCTGTATTTTCTCATTCAAAATATTAAATTACAGCTATCCCTGCGTAGATGCCTTTGGAGTCAATTCCATGATCATTTAGCCAACTGTCAAAGCTATCAGGACATCAGCCGTCACCAGTCTGAATACCTTGCTCACCAGTCTGAACTGCAGTTGCTATGCAGTTCTCACATTACAAGCCACTTGGCTTTTGAATTCTTTCTTAATCATAGTGAAAATGCAGACATTTTAATTGTGTGTGTGTCTGTGTGCACTGAGTACACATTCTCTATTCTGCAGTAATTCAGATTACTCTTCTATGCAGTAGGCAAAAGTAAAAACTGCGCCATGAGTTCCGGAAAGAAAAAAATCTGCTGAAGTTTTTGAGCTGGTACAACGATATTCTTAGGTGCTAGAAGAACATGGTTTCTTGTTGGTTTTTTTTCATCTAAAGAGAAAAATGTTGTTGCAGTCTGTAGGTATTTATAGCAACTCGTCAGAAATCACTAAGGGTGCTGTGATGCACATGCTAGGAGAATGAAACAGTTCAGGGGAAAAGTTTTGGGGCAGCCATGTGTTAATGCAGATATATTATCTCTTCTTGAGGTCGTCTGGAACTTGGAGTTTAAAATCCAGAATAAATAAAAGACTGTGTATATACTTCCAGTATTTGTGTGTTATTAAACTGTAATGCATGAAACACGTTATTGCTGTCATGATCAGAAAGAAAACTGAGTGTAATGCCTTTTCTTCTGTTTATGTATTCTCTTCTCTCTGGAGTCTCTGCTGAGAGGAATAGAACTGACTGTCCTGACAGAGTAACAATTTGGGTTTAACAGGAACATGGCTTTTTTTCTGGAAAGTTTGTGTTTTGCAAGGATGTGTCACAATGTGTACAACGGAGAAGGGAATTGTACCTTTTTTCACACCTCTGTCTTTTGCTTGCAACTCAAACCATTCTAAGGTTTTTGAGCTGCCAAGTTGTTTTAGTGAAAATCTGTCATGCTGAAGACTCTTAAAGCCAAACTTTAAGAGATCAAGCTATGGAAAGATACTGCATTGCTTTCTCTTACTGAAAGTGCTATAGTAAAACTGAGTGTCAGTGCCTCAGTGTAATGGAAGTGTAATGCCCGAGGCTTTCATATGTCATGTTAAGTACACGTTGCCATGAGCTTTGTGATTCCACTCAGATATAATTCATTTTATTTGTAATCAGCTATGCTGCCTTTCAGGAACATTGAAAGGAAATAAGCTTGCAGACAAATCTGTTAACAGCAGTGATGCAAAACTTTTCAAAACTTTTTATAATAATATGCACTCTTTCATTGTGAATATTAATTCCCTGGCAGATATCTTAGTATTTTTATATTTAAAGGGTCTTTGGAATATATTTGTACTAAAAAAAATTATGTTAGGGAAAAAAACCCTTTAAGTCCAGAAATGTGTGTCATCTTTATTATATTATCTGACAGTAAAGGAAGATACTGCTTTGCTTCTGATATCGATCTCTTCAATATCAATTTGCAATTACATAATTAATTGCATACAAACAACTTTATGAAGGTGTTAATGATGCACAGCAAACCCAGTAAGCTACTCCTGTATAGTAGGCAACACTGCTACTAACTTCCTCATACACATATCTGCTCCCTACGCGTATTTCTTTTAGAGGTCTTCTACAGTGAAAGGGGAAGAGGATGCATGTTAGTATGAAACCAGTTCTTCCACCACCATTCACAACGCCTAATGATTATGATCCTAAAATCATAAATTTGTGTCTTGGGCTTTATGCCTAAGTTTTGCAGCATTCATCCTGGTGCCACATAACCAGTCATATGCCTAAGCATCGTCATTCTGCCTTCTGAAAAAGGATTAACATATCCTGGGACACTCAGAAAAACTGCACTGAGCAACCTGCCTAGCTTGAGAAATTTTCAGAGATCAGCACTGATTCAGGGCTGAGATGATTGAACACACAGTGAAATATGGTATTGCTGCATACAGAAATGGAATTATACGCTTATCAATTAGCTTCAATCCTATTTCCTTAACGTAACAAAATAAATCATTTAACTGATAGAAAATTTTGTGATCTGTGACAATGAGGCTCCAAACCTTCTCTTACAGTTTTGGGGTTTTTTTCACTTGAGGTACAACTGAAGCTGAATGGGAAACATTCTGGTAGTACATACACAGACTTTGTTATAGTAACTTGAGTTTATTACACATTTATATAGAATCTGATTGTTGCTAAAATTAACAGGCCCTATATGACTTTTATCTACTATGAGGAAAGCCTGCATGTAAAGTGATCACTGCAGAATAAGGCTTTTGGAATTAAGTGGAGAAGTCGAGAAACACAAATTTGGGACTACTGAATTAGAATTACATTATATCATAAGCATTTAAAACCTGTGACTGAACTCACCAAATCTGGTATCATATAATGAGGTCGTTCTTCCATTTAAAAAATGTAGCCTTATCATGCAGATAGGCAATAAAGGAAAATGTTCTTTGGAAGAAGTGGTACTTCCAAACTCCAGTATCCAAAAGAAAAGGAACGCCATTCTCATGCAGAGACCAACTCGCTAGGATACTCACCTGAGGCTCAGTAAGCCCCATTCCACAGCCGTGTAGGTCAGACGATGGAAAACCACCATCAAAGAACATAGCGTGCAATAGTTTGAATTATCACTGTTTCAAAGGGTATGTCATCCATCTTAGTCTTTTGATTATACGGTGCCTTGCAAGGGAGGAATTCAGCAGTTATTCCCTCCTTACACATCACTTCTTTCCAAGCTCTTTTTCACCTGTATGCTTCTATCTGTAGGCTTCAAAATCCTATCTAGCATCTGTAAAAGGACTTTGGATGTCAAGAAAAAGAGAGAATATGGCAAATTGGTGTGAGGAAGTATATGAAGGGGAGTGTTACTGCAGGCTGGACTATTCTTGAGCTTTTCTACTTAGAATCTGACTGTCCTTACTGTCAGGTCAAAAAATGAGATGGACCTTTGGTCCACCCACGAACAGTCACGCTTTTGATCCTATGTTAAATTTCTGAATATCAGAGTCAAATCTAGATTCATAGGTAACTTGCTATTTAGCACAAAACAAATACTGAAAGTTGGATGAATTTATTTGAAATCTGCCATTTGTTCAAAATGAATATATAACAGTGACCTGTAGATCAGAATACCAGAATTGTGAGGGTTGGAAGAGATCTCTGGTAGCCATCTTGTCAAACTCTGTCAAAGCAGGGTCAGCTAAAGCAGGTTGTCCAGGACCACGGGTTAAAAACTGGTTGGATGGCCAAGCCCAGAGAGTTGTGGTGAATGGCATTAAATTCAGTTGGTGACAGGTCTCAAGCGGCGTTCCTCAGTGGTCAGTTTTGGGAACAGTCTTCTTTATTATCTTTATTGATGATCTGGATGATCAGTGCACCCTCAGTAAGTTTGCAGACGACACCAAATTAAGTGTTAGTGTTGATCTGCCTGAGGGTAGGAAGATTCTGCAGAGAGATCTGGACAGGCTGGACATATGGGCTGAAGCCAATGTTATGAGGTTCAGTAAGTCCAAGTGCTGGGACTTGCACTTGGGTGACAACAACCTCAGGCAGCGCTACAGGCTTGGGGAGGAGTGACTAGAATGCTGCCTGGTCGAAAAGGATCTGGGGGTCCTGGTGGACAGCCAACTCAACATGAGCCAACAGTGTGCCCAGGTAGCCAAGAAGGCCAATGACATCTTGGCCTGTATCAAGAATAATGTGGCCAGCAGGAGCAGGGAAGTGATTATGCCCCTGTACTCAGCACTGGTGATGCCACACCTTGAATACCGTGTTCAGTTTTGGGCGCCACAGGATAGGAGGGATATTCTGGGGCTGGAGCATGTCCAGAGAAGGGCAATGAAGCTGGTGAGGGGTCCAGAGAACAAGTCTTATGAGGAGCGGCTGAGGGAATTAGGATTGTTTAGCCTGGAGAAAAGGAGACTGAGAGGAGACCTTATCCCTCTCTCCAACTACCTGAAAGGAGGTTGTAGCAAGGTGGGAGTTGGTCTCTGCTCCCAAGTAACAAGTGATAGGACAAGAGGAAATGGCCTCAAGTTACGCCAGGGGAGATTTAGATTGAATATTAGGAAAACTTTCTTCACAGAAAGGGTTGTCAAGCATTGGGACAGGCTGCCCAGGGCGGTGGTGGAATTGCTGTCCCTGGAGGTACTGGCTCTGTCCTCTTTATTCATTCTAATCAGGAGTTGGTCAGGAGAAGTGATTGTCCCACTCACCGCTGCACTGGTGTGGCCCCACCTCAAGTACCATGTGCACTTTTGGGTGCCTCAGTATAAGAAGGACATCAAACTATTAGAGTGTGTCCAGAGGAGGGCGACCAAGAAGGTGAGTGGTGCGAAAGAAAAGATTTCTTATTGTTTGAGAGTTGCTAAATGTTAATGCTGTCTAGGAGAAAAAGGCTTAATTTTAGTCTCATTAGCATTTTGACAGAAAGAATGGTACAGAGCTCTGTGGCTATACAATTGCAGTTTGGTCTGCAGAAACAAATCGTGACAACTCTGCATATCCAAACAGAAACTTCAGTGAGACTCTATTATGGACTAAAATGTACCTAAATAAGTTAAAGCATGTACTTAAGATGACTGTTGCTTTATTGAGCTGCAGCTTGAATCAATATTATATATTGCCTTAGTATTCTTGGTATTTTACCAAATTCTTGTCTTATCTGTGAGGGTTAAACTTAAAGAGATTAGAGGTTCATTTCCAAACCCAAAGCTTTTCACTGTCATACTTTACTGTACAATAGAATATTAGTCTTCTGATACAGTTAGGACATTTTTTTCCTCTGGAACAAGGAAGATAATTGTTTAATGACTTTTGTTCTAGAAGGAGTGGAACTGCCTAATGTCTGTCTTATTAGCTACCGGAGTTTCTGTATTTGAGGTGGACATTTCCGTATAATCAACATTTATTATCTGACTGGATTCTCTAGCGTTCATTGGTGAAGCTCAACAACAGAAGTTGCTTTAAGTCCAGACTGTCATTGGGATTTGCACTCTCATGTCATACCACTTTACATATTCACTGTCCTGTTCCATCAACAGCATACATGTGACTTCATATTGACCATATTGGCTCTTAGAAAGATGCTTTAAAAATAAGTGATATGTTTTAGCCAGATATAGTTTTGTGAATTGTTTCTCTTGCTAACTGAAAGAGTATTAGGCCTGATTAAAAGGACAGTATGGAAAAGTGTGGCTGAAGAGGTGAGGGACGTTATTAGTGTTGAATCCCAATTTATACCAATTAAGGCCAAGTCCTGGGATATGCAGATTTACAGTGCAATTTTTTTCCCATTCTGAATACTCACAAAAATTTCTCTTATTGATGAGTATTTTCATAAAATACATTAGTGCTTATTAATCTTTATATTCTACTGTTTTTGAAACTGGATAGTAGGTTCAAGAACTACTATGGAAGAGATATATAGAAAGAGGGATTGCTTGACCGTTGATGTCTAAACTAATTTTAGTCTGTATGAATTAATTTAGCCAAATAGCTGATGTTTCAAAATGTATATGTTGACATTTAAGCCTTTGTTCATATAAGATTAAAAGCATACAAGCACTCAATTTCTCTTAAACATTTTAACATCAAAGTAGCCTTAGATGTGTTTAAATATGAGTGGAGGAATGTAATCTACTTACTTCTTTTGCAAGCAAATTTGTTATGAAAGAAAATTGTATTGGATACCCTTTTGAATTAAATACAGCAAAATAAATTTCAAAATAGAAAGTAAACGATGGAAGACTTCTACTAATAAACCCTGGTCTATTGTTTCCTCTAATGCTCATGAGCACATTCTGCAAACAAGGTCAATGCTTTGAAAGCAACATCTTGATCTCTTAAAGAAAAGAAATATGAACATACTAAATTAAATTTTTAAATCGCTAATTGTCCAAATAATTCTAATTGTAAAAATGTCAGTCTCACATGCCAGGTAGAGAAAATAGAAGAGTTATCCCAAGGAATGATTTAATTTAACACTTAGAAAAATCATGTAATAAAAACAAATGATCAAGCTTGGGGGGAGGAAGGGATGCTAAGGTTTTTTTAATGCACAGTTAAGTCAGAATTTTCCAGTTTCAGCAATTTCTGGATACTCTTGTGTTTGCATAGTAAAAAGTCTTCAGCATGGTAATCTTATGAGTTTATAATCAGCAAGTTGTTATTTAGTATGAGTATCATATGATTGTACTGAAAGAGCTATTTTGCAGGAAAGAGAGCACATTTCACTTAACTGCAATTTCCCTCTATCAACAAAACCCACAATTCAGCTTTGTGCAGCAATAACAAGTATGAAACAGTGGGATCTTTCAGTCTGTCAAATTGTTGTTAATTACAGAATGTTGTTAAAGGAAAACATACTATGCACAGCAGAATAAGCATAACAAAGGGACATTTATAGGCCTATCCAGCTGTCATTGAAATGAGCAGGAATTTTTGCTGTTAATTTCAATATGAGTAGAATCAGCTCTTTTAATTTAACCATGAACATAAAATGACAAGTCTTTTGCAAACCATCTCTCTCTCTCTGTCAACTGGAATAATGTGATTCCATATTAAAGCATAGAAAGTTTCTAGAAATCTGCCTGCCTTTTAGCGAATTCACAAGTCTGTTCTAGACATTCTTTTCTGGTTGCCAAAACAGATTCTTCTCCAAATTTGTGGCTGTTAGTCCTCAAACTGGTCCTGTCATGAGCATGAAGTCTCAGTCCATAGTACTAGAACACCTAACAGTTCATGCTAATTGCTGAGTATACTATTCGGAGTGACAGTCCTGTTCTCAGAAAAGCAGTGTCCAGCACTTGCTCATTTATACAGCTTTAACATATAGAGAAGATTTAGGAATTAAAACAGTAAAAAAATATATAAATATCCCATTACAGAATTTGTATAATATTACAGTATCAAAGGCATTAATTTTTACCTGAAAACTTCAATCCATTTTCAGGTGTCAGACAGCAATTTGCCTCTCATGTTGTTCACCCTCTGGCTGAAGCTGTTCTGTAGAATCATAGAATTGTCAAGGTTGAAAGGGTCCTTTAAGATCATTGAGACCAACCATAAACCTAACACTGCCAAAACCACCACTAAGCCATGTACCTCAGCACCACATCTACCCGTCCTTTAAATACCTCCAGGGATGGAGATTCCACCACTTCCCTGGGCAGCCTTATCCACATTTGATAACCCTTTCTGTGAAGAAATTTTTCCTAATATCCAGCCTAAACCTCCCCTAGCACAACCTAAGGCCATTTCCTCTTGTCCTATCACTTGTTACTTGGGAGAAGAGACCAATCCCCACCTGACTCCAGCCTCCTTTCTGGTAGTTGTAAAGAGCCATAATGTATCTTCTCAGCCTCCTTTTCTCCAGGCTAACAATTCCAGTTCCCTCAGCTGCTCCTCATAAGACTTGTTGACGCCCCTCACCAGCTTCATTGCCCTTCTCTGGACATGCTCCAGAACCTCAATGTCTTTCTTGTACTGAGGAGCCCAAAATTGAACACAGTATTCAAGGTGCAACCTCACCGGTGCCAAGTACAGGGGGACAATCACCTCCCTAGTCCTGCTCATCATGCCATTCCTGGGCACACTGCTGGCTTATATTCAGCTGGTTGTCTACCAACACCCCCAAATCCTTTTCTGCTGGGCAGCTTTCTAGCCACTCCTCCCCAAGCCTGTAGCGTTGCCTGGGGCTGTTGTGACCCAAGTGCAGGCCCTGGCACTTGGCCTTGTTGAACCTCATGCCATTGGCCTCGGCCCATCAAGTAGGTTGCATTCTTTCCAACAAAAGCACACTTCAGAGAACTACTTGTTTTGGTCACGATACTTATCTACCCTCGTGTTTTATTGGTTGTATTATATAATGTAAGTGTAATATCAATAGTTACCTTCTAAGACATCATAGCTGCCCTTGAAGTTTCAAAATAGAAATTGAGACACACTTTTATTTACCTACTAACTTAGTAAATGACTTCATATGCTGACCTTCATCTTAGTGGAGGCTACCAACAGAATACTCTTAAGCTTCTTTCAGAATAGATATCTCAGAAGATTAAAGAGGGACCCTGAAATAACAGTTATTCTTCCTTTGTTTATGAGTTCTCTCATAAAGTAACTGAACTGTAGTCATAAATTTATGCCATAACATTTTACAAACCACACATATTTTAGAGGCCTTTCAGAATCCTGCAGTAATTTTTGGTTTGTTTCTTTCTCCTCCACCAGCACAAATTATGATATAAAGCTTTTCATGGTTCTGTAAAAACTTTAACATAGAAATTTAAAAAAATACATATAACAACATTTCTGATAGTCGGCATTTCAGTGTATTTTCATTTCTGTATGGACCCCACATTTCATATTAATAGAACAAGTAACTCATTAAGTACATATGATACAAATCCCTTCTTTGAGATATTTTTGAAACAGAACTGAGTACTAATGGGGAAGATTGATTACAGGCAATTAATTAATAATTTCTTTAATTAATAGAAGATAAATTTAAAAGGAATTATTTTAGTAATAGAATTTTGTTCGAATTATACCTTGAGGAGATATCCTAGACCTGTCACCAAGTTCATCATTATATAAATAAGTATTAATGTAAGCAAAAAAATCTTCCTGGATAACTTGCTGCTTTTGACCATAATGAAATGAAAAGACAAATATTTGATTTCTTTTTACTGGAGAGCACAACTGCCTCTGTAGCTCTGTCCTGGTTTGAGGTAAAACAGAAACAAGTTTCTTTTTAGTAATTTTACTTGTCAGTTAAGCCTCTTCTAACTCTCTGAAATTAATGGCCTATTTTTCAGACAGTGTCTACTTCTAGCAGATAAGTTCTGATGTTTATAGTTAATACTAAGGAATGGTATGCAGAAAGGCTCGTGCTTATACTATAACAATCAAGGTCAGCCAAGTTTGTTGTTTGCCCAGTTGGAGGGTTGGAAGGGGAAGAGCATAGCAGGGTCACACCTGCAAGGAGGAGCAAACAGAACAGGAGACCCAAAACAGACCAACAGAGTATTTCGTCCTATCTGCTTCATGCTCAGTTTAAAAGCTGAGGGAAAAAAAGAGGTCAGCCTCTTTTTTTCAGTGGCTAGCATCCAAGGAGGACTCTGTTTGTCTGCCTTTGATCCTGGTTGGTGCATTCCTGAATTCAGATCCAGAATCCAGTTCCCATCCATCACTGAGTCCAACTAGGACTTTCCCAGTACCTGCCGGTGACATGTTTGTCATCCTGGGAGCTCGATATGGGTTGTATATGTTTCATTGTTTTCTTATTAATATCATTATATTTTCTTTTTATTATTTTCTTATTAATATTTCATTAGAGTAGTTTAGATTTTTTTTCAATCCATAAGTCTCTATTTCTCTTTCATTCTTCTCTCCCTTCTGTCCTATCTCTGAAGGGAGAGATGTTACAGAGGGCATTCAGTGGCCAGTTCAGTCTTACTCTTACATCAGATTAAAACTCTTACATCAGATTAAAAATAATCATTTTCTTAACAGAGAGATTCCAAAGAATTATTCCTTTTATTGTGATGCGTCTATTTTTTTATAGAGGAAGGATTACTGATCAAGTACGGAACAAGACTGGAACAAGTTCTCATGATTGCCAAATTTCTGAGTTTAAATATCGATAAAACACCATTAAAATATGATGTAGGACTTTCTTTATGGGTCTTGAGAAAACTGGTTGCCTTTTGCAACCTAGAGTGACGTACACTTATATTATGACCGTTGTAATTCTTGTTATGTTTTGTTTGCTCAGTTTGATTATGTAGAACATGTTATTAAGACAAAGCATATCCATTTTTTTCTACTTTGAAATGTTATTTCTCCTTTTAGACTGTTAACATCCTTCATGACCTTGGAAGCCACCCTTATTTCTGCCTTCTCTATTTTTAGTTTTGCAATTTATTCTATTGGCAATGGAAAGAAGGCACCTTTGGCCGGACACCAATATTTGCTCCATGAATGCACCATGTGGGTTTCCAGAAACGTATGACATAAGCCTGTGTGTGGTTAATCTTTTCACTACCGGCCAGAACCAAGAGAAGGAATGAAGTTACTACAGGACATATTACTGCCTATTCTGCAAGTCTCTAGACACTTACAAACCTATCTTCCACATCTTGATCAGTACAAAACTCTGAACCAAAAGGCAATGGCTTTCAGTAAATGGTGGTTGAAATGTTTGGATGAAAAAACTGAGCAAAAGCTTGATCATAATCTGTCTTAAGAGACAGAATTAGAAAACAAATCTTAAGCCCATCCAGACAGAAATTTAATGGTGACATTCTAAAAAGCCATCTTGGCCATAAGAGGACCCATCCAAAGTAAAAATACTGTAAGCCCACCTTTGAAAGTATTAAATAAGGTTCTGTAAGCAGGAAGACAGAAATAACAGAAAAATGGCTAAATGCCAAGAGTACAACCAAATGATTGTCAGCATTGGGAACATTAAATGAACACGGGGCAGTGAAAAAATGGGCAAATGACAGATGCAGAAACATGCCTGGAAGTGCTTCATTGAACTGCCTTGGGAAAGACATTTCAGAAGCGCTTGGGAAGAAAATAAAGAGGATTATGTCTTCTCACAACACTACTTTTGTGTCTCTCTTTGTGTGCATGTGAAACAATACTTCATTTCAGATTTTGCACATGGAGCTAAGATTTCAGTCTAAAGAACATTTCTTTTACTACGTCCTGTTATCTCCAATTAGACATTTAGTTATAATGGTTTCAGTTTCAAGAAAGATCAAAACACTACTGTCCCAAGGTTTGTTGGGGTTTAACAGAACATGCTTGATGTCTGTGCAGCTAATACTGTAATCAACCAGATGAGTTCTCTATTGACCAGTTCCTTAGATGAAATGCTTATTCTGCCTTTGAAGGATTTTGGCTCATGAGACTCCTTTATTGCTCATCCCTCCTCGTTGAGTTTCAGATGAATTCAGAGATCATAATTATTTGCATAGCTAGATAATTATGCTGCTTTGACTGTGCAATTGCTTGTATAAAAGTTCAATCTAAAGCTTTTAAGGATGAGTATGGGGATGATCACATGGTTCAACCTTTCTAAAAGGCCTGGATAACAATGCCTGTTAAGAGGAAGATGACCATCTGCTGATTTGAACAGTAACAAGGTAATTACAAAGGGACTTTTGAAACAAAAGAGCCAGCCTGAAAAAGAAGCAAAGAGGTTGGAAACAGTGAGACCTGAGTGAAAACAGCAGCAGTCAGTCCCTGGTTTGACACTGCTGGCAGTCACCCTACAAGCATCGCAATCTCTGCCTAGGGCAGGGTGGGCAGGGATGGCCTCCCTGGGGGACTCTGGGAGCAGCCCGCATCCAAGAAGGGCGGCTCTTGTGGGACACAGCAAGCAGGGACCCACATCTCAGGGTCCATGTGTGAACCTGTGGACTGCTCCCTTGCTGGTGAGCAGGTGATAGGAAGCAGCAGGGGAACACGCAGAGCTGGAGGAACCCACATCTCTCAAAGAAGGGATGTGCCCCCAGGGAACCTGAACTCTCCCCAGAAAAGAGGGTGTGCTGGTAGCCCAAATATAACTGCATGTGTATGTGTGGGATTACAACTGTTTAGGGTTAGGTACAGAAATATGCTTAGAAATTTGTAGCTGTATTAACATTTTGTAAGTGGCTAACTAACGTTGTTTATCTGTTGAATTATTGATACTCATCCTGAATGTATAGTTCAGTGATTGCCAGTAAATTATGTCTTGTTAATAAATCAACCAACCACTTCTGTCCTGATTTGGTTTAAACTATGTGAAGTGAGCAGTTTTTTTTCTGAGATAATGACAAGCTGTTGCATTCTAACCACAAAATGTGAACATTACAGACAACTGCTAGGTACTCTATTGCACATTCTGACAAACAAAGCAACACCTATTTCATGAATTTTATTTCTATATGTGCAATTTTTCATAAGTTTTCCTCAAAATACATTCAATAACCAAAAGAGATTTATGGTACTAAACCTAAAATCTAAGCCTGCAGTCCCAAAGGCTATAGCCTAACCCCTTGCAAACCTCAATACAACTCTGCATTGAAAGAAACACTATCAGTCAAGTGAAGCATTATTACGAGGTAGAGATCTTGATATGAAGACCAAGTAAGTGTCATTATTAAGAATCTTCAAATCCTAATGGAAAAAATAAAGAAATCCAGGAGACTTAAATGTTTCTTCCATTGTGAGCCCTCCAGTTACAACCAAAACAATAAATTCTCCATTATGAACATTTCCTATTGAAGTTTTAGTAGCACAAGATTTTGAGGAACAATTAGAACTTCTACCTCACTTCCCTTCTTCATGACCCTATCCAGCAGCACTTTTTTTTTTTTTTAAATAGTCCTTTGAGAATGATTGCCACAGAGTGTAACAAAGGGGAAAGCCTATCACATCAGAATACTCAGTTTAGTCTTTCCAGCCTCACTTCAGTTAGTAATAAGTTAATTATGATTTAATGTCCTTCAATAAAACTCATATCTTTCAGGAAATACATGATTAGTGTTAAGAGGTTACAGGTTTTTTTTCAGCAGAGGACTGTAGAACTACAGAGCATCTGACAATCCAGTCCAAATTTGTTGTATTACTAATTTTGCTGTGTATGTAACTTGGTATAAGAAACAAGAGAAGGGATGGAAAACATACAGGAGGCCTGTACAGAGCCTGGCAGGGATATGTTCTGATGATGACAGCAGGCAACTTTGAGACTGGATCCTCCTTCTGCCATGAACTCCTTGACTCACCTTGGGCAATGACTCGCTTTGGGGTTTTTTCAAATGAGCATGATAAGTTTCCCTGCCTTACATGAAAGTTGAAGTAACAAACAGGGAAAGTTTAAATTTGTTTATAGAGAAAGAAAGTTGCTATATGCAATAAGAACAGGGTTGTTTACTTACTGTCCGTAAAAATTTTGAAGAAATCTGATTCAGTGTTTGAAGGTCTTTTTTTCTACTTGGTAAAAAACCCCATATTTCACTCTCTTCCATTATTTCTGAACCTAAATGAAATTATATACTTAGACATAAAACAAATGTCGACCAGTACAGTGAATTTTCTCAGTATCTTCCAGTTCCAGTTCTCTTCATCATGTTTGATCAGATTTTTCCTTAACAAAATGCAGATACAGATACTGATATAACACAAGTGTGGGAACTAAATCTTCCGTTTAGGATAAAAATGTGAAACATGATGAAGATAATCAGTATCTTGGTATACATAGTATTTCAGACAATCACATCTTGCTGGAAAGATACCTGAACTTTAAACTGTGATTGAGGTCAGGAATTTAATTTTCTGAACAAAGTAGCTGTCAGGAAAAAAAGGAAAGGGTTCAGTCAATAGCAGACAAGTAAATCTCTTTCTTGTATTATTCTGGACTATAAGGTTCTTCAAGTAGCAGCTGGGATATTCCTTGTGCTTGCTACTAATAGAATTATAGAATATTAAAAACCTATATAGATAACTGATTTGTTTACAGTGTTTCTTCTCAGAAGTGTTTTCTGCTGATTTAAATGCAAATTCATGAAACTAAATTCTACAGCAGACTCTTTTTTTCTAACCCAGCTTATTCAAGTTCTTCACTATGACATTTCCAATATCAAACCATAGCAAATGATAGTATGACTGAGAGCACTTAAGTGATAGGTAGGAAAATCAATATTGTTTAGTCTAAGGAAGTTGTACCAGTGGAAGGTAAAATGGGATAGGCAAACAGAACTGATTTGTGTAAAAAAAAAAAAAAATAGAGAGATAATTATCATAAATAGTGTTCCTTTTTGTAAGCTGACAAAAAAATAATTATGGTTTCTGGTTGATGAAACTCAATATTCCCTTGTTCTTCAATTCAACAAAGTGCTGAGCTTGTGAAATCACCTGTTTGTGGACATCCTTCCATGATTAAGCATGCATTTAGATCTTATAAGGTTTAAGCCACACTGAAATTAAAAGGATTTTGCTGCATAAGAACAAGTTTTACAATAACATTGCATAAAAAACTCTGAAAATAACTAACTCATATATTAATTTAAAATCAAGTATCTTACTTATATAAGAAAAATATGGTTGATGATAACTGAATCCTTTCTGAAAGTAAACCAGAAAGGGCTTTAGGGTCTACACATTCATTCTGGAAAACAATGTACTAAGTCCCAGAACTGTATAAATATAACCATGAGTTATATTTATATGTGTTATATGTTAACACATTTTGCTACAGTTGTTTTTTCAACTCATAGAAATCCTAGAAGTAATTGATCATTTTAAAACAATAAATCTCATAAGCACAATTCACTGTACTGAAGAGCTGAACAAATTTAGTTGGCTGCATCCTTTCGTGTTCTGCATCCTTGCTAGCTTGATATATTTTTTTCGTTCCAGAGGTAATCCTTTTGTTTGCTGTCTTCAGTAGATAACAATATGCAAGGTACACATGAGTTATTGACACACCTGTTTTGACATTTTAAATAAATACCTAAAAAATTGAAAAGTTAAAAAACCTAAAACCCCTTTAAAAATATTGTCACCATCTCAGATGTTATCCCTTTAAACTAACTCCTTTAACTTTTTTTTTCTTCCTCCCTTTACATGTGTATACAGAATGTTGGTCACAAAATAACAGGAACGAATTCAGAATTTCTTTTAACTGTGCAATATCTAATCCATTTTCTGAAGCACTCCCATGCTTGCAAGACACTGGAAATCAGCTATATTTCACTACACACCATATTTTATATTTTTCAGTTATGGAAACTACCTAAAGGACTGATTTTCCCTCTAATAAAAATTGTATGACTGTATTTTATAATTTGACAGAGAATAACAGTGGTTATTGAATTTTTTTAACTGTCCACTAGCCAAATGTCATATTTTCTCCTTCACAATCTTAAAATATGCACGAAGAAATGCGGATGGAAAAACATGAAACTTAAGCAAGGTGATGGAGATTTTCAAAGGGCCAGGTGAGCGATAATTCTGCTCTGTCATTTTGCTAGAGGTTATCATCCCATTAAAGCAACAAGCAACCAATATTTTTTATTGCTGTTATTTCAGCCTTGCAGCCAGAGAAATACATAGTGATTCTTTTAAACATGTGTTGTCGATAATGCAATAAAACTAATATTGTCTGAAGAAACTCTGTTAACTTCTACCTTTAGCTACACTCACTGACAGACTGACCCTCTAGTTAAGAATTCTGTCACCCAGAAGAGATTTTAATGACCATTCCTTCAAATAGTTTCTTACCAATATTTGTTACAATATTTTTCTTATTGTGTATTGTGTTCTCTGTTTATTTTATCACTGTAGTGGAAGAATCATCACATGAGTCAGTCTACTGAGAGAAATAAGTCATTTGTCAGAATTACAACGGTTCAATGGCTGGAGTGAGGACAGAAATATCTATAAGAATCGCAGGCACTGAAACAATAAAAACCACAGTTCTGTAGTGAACCAATTACAGGAAAGACTCTTGAGGTATTACCTGAGCTGAGAAAGCACACACTGAAGAAGTATTTAAAATATTCAGTGCAAATATCAATTTCCTTAGGTACACAAAACAGTTTTCTAAGTTTAATCTGATAGTTCAGATTCTGTATAACAACAGTCATTTACTGGAACGTATATAGACATAAGGCCAGCTTCTGCTCTCAAGTGTAAAAGGGAGACGCTTTTTAAAATCTGAAATCCTGCTGGTAGAGACTGCAATAGTGAGATACAAGACAGCTGATGGCAAAAAAAATTAGGAACTCTTATTTGAATCTTTCTGACGTCTGCAGAATTATGTCAAAACAAAATAATTGGGTGTTGGATTATGCAGCTGCATTTTACAACTCGCACAAAAGTGTGTGGGGCTTTTGCCCCACTTCATACACAAAAAACAAATCACACTTTGTCATTCTCACCATATATACTCCTCCAGAAAGAGCCATTTACAGAAATATTGA
The DNA here is from genome assembly GCA_013398295.1 of Chionis minor. NCBI lineage: Eukaryota > Metazoa > Chordata > Aves > Charadriiformes > Chionidae > Chionis > Chionis minor. The sequence continues at coordinate 29,589 of VZSF01003007.1, forward strand.
GGGTGACCTCTTCTTTGTGTGGAGGTCCTGTATCACATAAACCAGATATTGCTGAAGTCTGAGAGCGGTGTAATTTCATTCTGCTCCCTACACTGTGAAATATAGAACCATTGGTGTCATGAAATCGAAGAAGTATAAAAATGAAAGTCCTTACTGATAGAAGCATGTGCAGTTTATATTAAATTAAGAAGGATGGAAACAGATCTGTGGCTTCTGAAGTACATGAAAAACTACAGCACCACTGAAGACACCAGCAGGTCAGGGGTGTAAATGGAAATAACTACTTTAGGGACAGGCTGTTCAGGACCCATATTGAAAACCTGTGTGTCGCATATTTTCACAAAATCAATTTATTTCCAGCAACTTGGGAGTTTTAGGGTTTATGAAATATAGTTATAGCCCAACTGTCAGCAAAGAACAAGTTTTCTAAAAATAGAAAAGCTATCGAAGGCTGTGCCTCTTCAAGAAAAACAAAGCAGAAACAAATAAAATTCCAAACTATTTCCTTCCATAGGAGTTTAATGGCTGTTTTCTGATAATTACGTCCTGCAAGTAAATGGTTATATTTATATATATGTGTGTGTACATAAATGTGTGCAGGTATGTGTGTATAGGTAGCGTACAAAACACACATTTCTGTAGTCATACAGGGTAAAATATTGATATGAATTAATGAAAGAGACTTTGCTTCTTGGTAACAAATGTTTTTCAGAGAAGAATTTGATGCATTTTATAACATTTTGCAGAAGTCTGCTTGTAGCTAACAAATCTTGGTATTTAAAATTTATTTCAAATTAAATATTAATAAATTCAAATTCATTTGAAAATAATTTACAATTTAAAAAAATTAAATAAAATTGTTTTCAAGGATATGCTAAATGTTATACAGTTGAAATCACCTATAAATTTGGCAAACTATATTATGCAATATACATTTAAGTACAGACTAACCCCAAGAGTTGTGGGCGAAAATCTGGTTTTGGCCATTCTCTTTGGGACTTTTACTAACAACAGTAACAAGAACAGTTTCATGATTTCCTTGGAAGAGTGGAAAGATATATTCTTGGTTACAATAAAGCAGTCTCTTATTTCTTAACACCTGCTCTGATTCAAAAGACTGAATCAGGTAGGAAATATTGCCTATGCTTTGCATGGTTTTGTTTTTACTAGACTGTCTGATCTCCCTAGGTAGCATTTTTAAAATCACGTGCTAAAATACAGTGTAAAGTTCATACTTTGAGACAAAAGACACTGCCTGAAATCAGGAAAAAATGTTGGGAGCATGCTCCCTTCTTACTTTCCAAAACCCAGTTAGAATGCTGTCTGATACTTCAACACACGCATCTACTCTCTTGCACTGTAGTTTTGGGTTTGGGTTTTGGTGGTTTGTTTTTTTTTTAATAGGGGAAGATCAAGGGATATTCTTGCTTCAGCCTGATAGCACAAAGGTCTGTATAATTAGGACCTTCAGAAGGAAGAAGTTGCCAAACAACTCTTTGCTTTTGATGGTCTCTTAGGGCTGTCTGCAGAAAATGGAAATAGCTTTTAGCTGCAACATTTGGGGCACAGTGCGGCATCTGAATTGAAAGTCTTAAAAATAGCTTATAAAGCCCCCTTTATGTCTGCCCCTTGTCTGCCTTGCTTGCTTCCTCTTAACTGTTCAAAGCACTCAGCAGTTAAAGGCGGCAGTCAATAAGGGCAGACTTAAAGACTCGGAGGCTGTAGAAGTGTTCTCATTTACTGGCATAGACTGGGGTGGATTTACTTACTCTTGAATGGTGCTTCACATCAGGCAAATCAGAGAATCTAATGATTATTTAATTCCAGACTATGATATTTTCTCTTATGGGCATGATAGTTTTAAGGGCAACTTTTGCAGGAAACCCTGTTCTCTGACGCTGATAATAGAGAGGATTCTCATTTTCTACTGTTGTCCAAAGTGGGACAGGAAAGTGAACATGGTGCCAAGAAATGTCTTGAAGCAAAACTACACTTCTGCAAGTGCCAGGAAAGAGGAGAACTCACCCGCTTCTGCACTGTATATTCTTATTCCTTTCTGAAACAGCTCTCTCCAACACTTAATCTTACCTGAAGCACACAAAATATGTATTTCAATAGCTGCTCTGCTTGAGAAATCCAAGTAGTATCTAATGAATATTTATACATATACAACTACATGCAAACACACACACATGTATATACACACGCTGGGTAATACTTTTTTAAGCCTTGTCTGCACTTACATTCTTTGCAATAATGTCCTGAATATTAATTCATAAATATGATTCATTTAATCTTATCTGTTATCAAAGTAATGTAAAATGTATGCTCAACTGCAATTAATTCCATGTAAATTGACAGTTCACAGCAGCTGCAGGATAAAACAGATCACTAAGCTTATATCAGCAATATTTTCTCCCTGAAAGCATATTTTCAGAGAGGCAAGAGTGTTTTCTACTTCTTGAATGTATTTGTTAGAATTTTGCTCCTTACATAACCAAAACAGTTTTCTTTGTCAAGATTTATTGTTTCTAATATTTCACTGAAGAAAGAATTAAAAAATGCAAATATTTATGTATGACATTGATTTGCAGAAATCTTAAAAAAAAAATTAAAAAATCTTTTCCTGTAAACTAGAGAGAAAAATAAGAACTACACTGGCACTCAGAAAGGAGCGCTAAAGGTGTATTGTCATAAATATTATAAATTGTATGTATTTTTGTGTGTGCTTCACAATCACATAAATACTGTTTCTTCCCATTTTGAAAGCATTTTCTTAATAAAAACATTCCTTCTATCTTGTTAACTTTATATTTTTATTAAAATAATTGCAAGAGAATTTTCCCGACTACATGTATATCTTTAAATATGAAACAAAAATAACCTCTTGCCATCCAACATTCACCTTAGATATAAGAAAATGGAATTCTGATAGCTTTTAAAGAGCTGAAGATCAGTAAAAGTCAAGACACGCAGCTGAACAGCTATGGGAAGTACAGTTTGCTACACCAGGTGTGACCTGTTTTTAGAAGTGTTATGCTTTAGAGAGCACAAGAAAGTGTTTTATTTAAAAAAATAAGAGAAAATAAGATGAAAACATGGAAGTGTGGCATACAAATAATAGAAGGCATCATTTGTGTGAAAAAGCCTTTAACAATACAGATTTATTCAAATGCCAGTTAAAAGAATTAGAGCTGTAAAAAGCGAAAGTTTTAAATAATTCCCCATTTGAAAGAAGATACTTGTACCTTTCTATTTTAAGACAAAGAAAATATAAAGCCCAAGCCCCAAATCTCCATGCAATATTTGCTTTCTTTGTGATATTCCTATTGCTTTTCTCTTGCTTTCATTTGTCTTTGTATTTTGCATTTGCATACTAGGTTTCTACTTATTATTATGGGGAGAAAGAAATCACACAGTTATGGTCCCATTGTTTACAACAATAGTTAATCGTCCTTTTCTGGGAAATAGCACTGCTAAGGTTCCTAGCTGTGCAATTTGCATTCAGTTCCTGGCTAGCCGATTTACATGTTTCTTTATGAGAAAGAAACTACAGCTCCCATAAGGCAGTGGAAAATAAAAGGGAAAATAGGGTTTAGTATTGCAATTAAATTTTAGAAGAAGAAATATCTTGCTTCCATTCAAAGACAGAGTATGTTTAGATAGATTGGACGTACAAAAAAATAGTTATTTTTTCATTTTATCAAAATAATCTTATTAATTATATTAATTATTAATTATATTAATTAAAAATATGTGCACTGTTCTTTTTTAAAAAAAAAACAAGAAACAGAAAAATCAAAAGAGCTCTACTCACATATATATTTTTTAACATGTGAACTATTAATTGCAGTGCTTTTAGCAAAATGCTTAAGAAAGTATTCAGAACTTATACAGCCTGACCAGTTGGGCTTTGAGACATAACCAGAAATACCCAAAATACCATATTAGGTGTCCCTTAACCCTAGCAGCCTTAGGAGTAAACTAACAATGAAAGTGATGACAGTACAAACCCAAGGTGTTTTTATCCATCATCATTGAAAACAGCAACCAAATTGCATTTTGTGACTGGTTGATGAAATAGGTATCGCAGGTCACAGAGATGACATAGTAACTGTCAAAAAAGTCAGAGGATATTAGGCTATCCATTGTCCTATAAAGACAAAATCATTTATCTTTGATAAATTGTCTAGCCCTTTTGTAAAGAGTTCATGGCCACAAACTTATAGAAACATACTTAGAGGTTACTATTTCTCTTGAAATCAAGATTGAGCGCACCAATTATGTAATCCCTTCTTTTTTCTTTCTAATGTTGATGCATTTTCTTCAATGGCTGCTGCTCACTTATTTCCACAGTTCCACAAGCTCTACATGGGTAAAGATGGTGGAGTAGTTGGTTTTTTCTGTAATACAGTAGTTGGTGTCATGATCTGACAGCACAACGCCTGAGTAATGTAAGGATGATGTCATTTCTTTAGATCCCAAGGTTGTCTTACTAATTTCCAAAATCTTTCTGGGTGTTAGAAACTATTTCTGAAAAATGCAAGGGGTTTTCGGTAGCCAGCGTGACTTTAATCCATAACATATTCTATGTCCTGCAGACAATCTAGTTTAGACATACACTTGAGAACTCCACTGACGTTCAGGTAATATGTAAAGCTGATGGCTTAAACTCAGGCTTTAAAGAAAATCAGTTTTCTTTGACATGTGACACATGACACAGTTTGAGTATGTATTTGACTGGTGTGATCATAGAGTTGACCTAAAGCCTAAGTGCATGTCCTGGTTTTGACTGGTATAGAATTAAACTTCTTCATAGTAGCTTGTGTGGAGCTATGTTTTGGATTTGTGCTGAAAATAGCAGTGACAACACAGGGATGTTTTAGTTATTGCTGAGCAGCGCTTACACAGCATCAAGGGCTTTTCTGCACTCCACACCACCCCACCAGCAAGTTGGCTGGGGGTGCACAAAAGTTTGGGAGGGGACACAACTGGGACAGCTGACTCCAACCAACCAAAGGGATATTCCAGACCATCTGATGTCATGCTCAGCAATAAAACTGTGGGGGAGGTTAGAGGGGAGTAGGGGAGGCTCCTTGGGGACTGGCTGAGCATTGGTTGAATGGTGGTGAGCAATTTTTTCATTTGCATGATGTGTTCTTGGGGTTTATTTTCCACTCTAGGTTGTGGGGGGTTTTTTTCTTCCTCCTTACTCTTTTTTTTCTTTTCCTTACTCTCTTCATTTTTTTTAGTTATTAAGCTGTTTTTATCTCAATCCATAAGGCTTTTCCTCACATTTATCCAGTTGTCCCCCCACATCCCGCTGGATGTAGAGCGAGGGAGTGGCTGTGGGGTGCTTAATTTCCAGACAGGGTTAAAACATGACAGAATTAAGAACTGTATTGAATCTGGCTCGGATGAGGCTAACTCTCCTCATAGCAGCCTGTATGGTGCTGTGTTTTGGATTTGTGATTAAACCAGTATTTACAGCACACCAGTGCTTTACTGCTGAACAGGACTTGCACAGCATCAAGGACTTCTCTGTTTCCCACTCTGCTCCCACAGGGAGTAGGCTACAGGTGGGCAAGAGATTGAGACACTGACCGGAATTGACAAAATGATGGATTCCATGCCATCAAGCTCAGCAATAAAAGCTGGGTGTTAGTCTTCCAAAATAACTGTTGCTTGCAGGGTAGCTGGGCATCAGTCTGCTTGTTGGACATGGTGAATGATTGCCTTTGTATCACTTGGTTTTTAAAGTTTTTCTTTCCCCCCATCTTTCTTTCACTTATTGAACTGTTTTGGTCTTGACCCATGAGGTTTTTTTCACTTTTGCTCTTCTGATTCCTCTCAGGGCGAGGGGGGACAAGCAGCTAGGTGGGTGCTTAATTCTCAGCTAGGGTCAACCCACCAGGGGAACATAACTTTGCTAGTGACTTCCCATTTCACATAGCTTTCTAGTAAAAGTTGTTTGTGTTTTAATATTAACACAATAGAATGGCCAAATTACATGTTAACATTATCACATTTCAGACAGTAAATAAAGCTTCAAATGGAAAATACCTTACACTAGAAACCTGGTCTAAGCCAGAAAGAGGAGCTATAATAGCATACTATAAAGAAAAATAAAGAACTGCATTATAGGTCTAAACACAGTAGACCTACAATTATCTGTTCCTTCCTCCTCCCTTTCAAAATTGTCTGGTTTTCCACTTTTTAAAATTGTATTTCCTTCACTTTTCCCATCCCTTCTGTCTCAATGACATTTTACTGATGTGCCTATGTACACAAATATGGAATTTGCATCCTTGAAATACAAGGCAGGAATGAAATGTCAATATTCTTTTTGTAACTGATGTTTCATTCCTACCATGTATTTCAATGGAAAGACTAAATGTCAAAGATCAGCAATTACACAATGAATGCATGACATTTTATATATTTGGTGGCTAAACAAGAAAAAAAATAATTCACTGAAGTTATATTTTCATTGAAAGACTGACCAAAAAATGTGAAAACCCTATACAGGCAAGAACATAATTAGTCTCAGTTCAAGGACTATAAAATTTCACTTTAAGTATTCCTGGTACAGACTTAAATATATTCAGTGTGACATTTAAGAAAGAAGGGGTACCATGACTGAAAGAGAAATGAGACAGGAATCATAATTTTTCCTACCTGGATTTTTAGTGCTGAAGGAAATTGATTGACAATACTGGCATCTAAAATCCTTATTATTATCTATGGACTTGGTATGTATTGCTAATTCAGCTAATGTCCTATCCAATTTACAGCTACTCTGCTTAAATTTTGACCTCTGTAATAATGCTGGAAGCAAGAAGGATATGGAGTGCTTTTATCCACCCATTGTATGGTTTTCATGGTGAGACAGAAGAGTGGTAAATTTTTATGATGATCTTGCATTGACAAATGCATTGGCGAGTAGGATGAAACATCTACTTCATTTTCTGTCCCCCATAAACAGCCACTGACAATAACTTAGTCACTAGGCATAAATGCGGGACATAATGCTGCACCTTCCAGAACAAAGATACCGAAAACTTTAAGTAAAAAGGAGATGTGAGGAAATATGCAACTGTTCTAAACACGTTGAAATGAACTGAAAGTCTTCTTCAGAGGTACAACGAAAAAGCAACAGCCATTTTACTGCGTTACTTATTTTCTTAAATGGGGAAAACAGGAAGGTCTAACAAACAAACAGAGAATGATAGCCTTAACATATGAGTCCAGTACTAGATCACTAAGCAAATCTGGTTCTGATAGTTTAAGACACAATGTTTGCTTTCAATTGCCATGTTATTCTCTGGGATGAGCTAATTAATTTTAGCATTTCACATTTCTGATCTTAAATTCTGGTTTTTTTCTCTTTGTGTTATGTGAGGCCATGGAAACAATGGATCAACATTTTAAGCATTTACTTATGACGTCTCTTATAAGGACACAAATGTTCTAGACCACTTTTATGAAAGATTCACAAAATCAAGAAATAAACTAGGAATTTGTAGCAGTACTTAAAGAACAAGAGGAGAACAGCATTGCTTTATGAACCTCACAGTAATGTCCAATTTAGATAATTTTGTCTACATTCATATACTTCGTACCAGAAGTTCTCCGTCCCTATGTTATGGTCTTGTTCAGGTAATCAAAGCATTTTTAGTTTGAGATAAACAATGTGATAGATTGCCCTTATATGCCTGCAAACCACAAGTGATCTCCTTTAGCCCTTATTCACCAAGTCTACTGCTATTTCTCAGGAACATTAAGCAGCTGCTCCAATTATTAGTCTTGAAAAAAAACATTGAATAGAAGTATCTTTTCCACTTTTCCAAAACTGCCATATTCTATTTCATATTTGCAATAAAAAGTCCTGACTCTGGTAAGCAGTGTTCACTTTTGTAGCGACAGCAGGTTTAAGATATAGTCTTTTCCCTGAGAAAAGCTGCAAACAACTGTTCGTACAATTGCAAAAGGGTACATTCCAATTCCCTGATTTGATGCTCATAGCATTGTTATAGTACCCTGTAGAGCCTGTAATTACTGTATTTTAAATCCATTGTGCCTGTTATGTAAGACCGTATTTTCTCTTTCCTTGTCATTACCTTATTGATAATAAAAGTTGAATTAATAGCACTAATGTCGTGTTTTTTCATGAAGGCTATATAACCCTTTGTGGTATAATCCAGTTTCAGGTAGTATAACTTCATAGATGGAAAGTTAGAGATTTTTTTTAATCACCATTTTTTTTATAAAGAATTTCTTAAACCAGGAGAAAATTTCTCATATTAAAATATCTGATGTTACATGGCTGTATATATTGGAAGTCTTGGGAGGACTTGTGTAATATACACGAGATTACTATCTGTGAACAGGAAAATCAAGTTTAACTCATGCCAGTAAACTTTCATGATATATATGCCACTGTAATGTACTTTCCATATATACAGCTGAAAAGCCTCATTCAGATTCACCTTTTCACACATCCATAGATTTGAAGCCTAGAATCTGACTCTTAGTATCCTTTACTGGTAAAAAATAAGTATCCTTTTCACATGAAAGTATTTATTTGTGCTTGATGTGTGAAAAGTACTTTAAGACTCCTTTAAAAACATTAATGGATTTAATTTTGTATCTTCAGTCATATTCTTTCATGACAGCATTTTGACCATTTCATTTAAATTTAATTTCTTGAAGAATGAAGACATCATGCAGACTGCAATCTTTAAAACTCTTTTGACAAATATATTTTTAGAGAATGTGTGAAATAAATATTTGAAATATGATTAAATCAGTACTTCCACATTTTAATTTTCATCTGCTGAAAAAATTAGGTAGTTATTACCAACCAATTGGATGGCTGGAATAAACTTCATACGTCTTTCATCCCATCCTTACAACGCTTGTACAGTATATATTAAATTTTAGACATGATATAGTCTGGAGCAGCATTCCCTACATTTTAACTTAGTGACTCATCAAAGCAGTCATGAAAATCTGTTTTAGTGTTCTAATTATGTTTTTGTCAAAGTGATGGACACAAATGAAACTGCTGGGTAATGCTCAGCCCTGCAATTTCGTTGGCAATAGTATAACGATGGATGGTACTATTATTTACATGGGAAGATTTGATTTAAGTGGAAAGATTTGATTGTGTGTGTTGGATGTCTCCAAATCATTGGCATATGTAATGACTGCACCATTGACACAAGATATACTGGTCAGTGGTCATGACTGGAACAGGTGAACTGCGTCAAGACTTTCAGATTAAGAGTGTGCCTTATAAGGCATTTGAATTAAGACATGATCTGCTCCATTTTATCTCAAATAATTCCTAGAGTTTAGGCTCCATATTAGTCCAAAGTTATGTGAAAGAGTTCAGAGAAGATTGTATGATTATTTGACATGCCTCAAATTCCTGTTTTATAACACTTGCAGTTTACATCTACTCACTTGCTCGGTTCTGTTTCACAGTGAGTTCAGTCTCCATATTCAAAGTTGACATCAGCAAAAAATAGTACATTTAGCATGTGGTCCAATCTATACAAATCTAGTAGATTTCTGACGGTACCTGTCACAAGATGGCTCAAAATTTAACTCACTTCACTGACTCTGGTTCCTGATTTTTGTTCTGAACCTTTCTTATAGCACAGAATTTTTCCTGCTTATACCTGCATAAATGTATTTACTATAGTAACTTCTGCCTCTCAATATGTTGAGAAGCATGTTTTACAAAACCTTTAAATCTTCTCTGCCTAGCACTTTATGTTACAGGAGTGTAAATGCTACAATTTTCATAGGTTGCATAAATCATTTATTCAATATAAGATACATATCTTCAACTTAATCCAGTGCGATTCTCTACTGTATTGTGTACTTGAGAAGAGTGGGAAGAAGCTATCAACGGCAAACAGGTAGTTGGGGATGGCAGAAGCTGGGATGACGGGGAAATGTGGTTTTATACAAATAAGATTATACTACGAAGTTTGAGAAAAGTACTTAATAGTCAGGTCTATTACAATGTTATTGGATTTCTTTCCAGTTTTATGAACAGTTACATGTAGAGCCTTCAGAAAGATAAGTATCATTTATAAGGCTGTCTGGAGGACAAATTATCAATTCCTTTCATCAAACCAATTAACCGCATATTTGTAAAATCTAATAACCAGATAAATGGTTAAAAGTATTTTTTTTTTCCTAGGAAAAATGTTCACCTTCTTGCAAGCATTTTTTTTCATTCTTATCATGTCTTCTGTAAAAAATATTTCCTCTTTTATTAAGAAAAGCTTGCTGAATGGACTCATAACATTGTGAATATTTGCACTAATTGTGGGACTTTTCAGAAAACTTTGCAAGTCAATAAGTTTTTATGTGACCATTCACTTTGTATAGGTGGGTTTTGTAATAGATAGGGGTGCACCTTTTTTCCACTAATTAATCTTTGAAGAAGACCACATAACTGGAACCGTATACTATGTTGGCTAGAAATGCACAGTCTGTTCATGAAAAAAAAAAGATCCTGTTGGACAAATTCTACATCGTAAAATAGCTGAAATTATTCATCAATAAATAACTTCTTGTAAACATTATGCACAGCAGCTAATCTATTATATGCTTTTATATCCTCAAAGTCCTTGTTCATTACCCAAACTCATGAGTTTCCCCAGCCTAGAAGGGTGAACAAATACAGTCCCCAAACTCCTCAGTGTTCACATACCTTTTTTTCCTATACATTTAGATGGTTTTCTCTGGGCATTCATCCCATATCTTCCGTACTCTAAAAATATATATCATGCTTTTCAGGAGTTGAATGACTTGAAGCTTTTGTTTGTCATTTACAGTAAAGTATCTTTGCACAGTTGATTAGCCTGTGGGCTTTTCTGAGCACTGTAGTATATTCGGGGCCCAGGATTACTTCCACTAGAAGACTATCCTTTTCATTTGTGACAGTATCAGCCTGTTAGCAAGACATATAATAGTAAAAAATACCCTAGGATGCCTATTAGCCCTCAGAGTGAAGAGACAAAGTTGACGTGTTAATTTTGCCTGCCAGTTTGCATCAGTTTGTAATGAATGGATGTGATACACTGGTGACATGAAGACAAGCATTGGAGCTTTTTATCAATACACATTTAATCTGCTTTCTTAACAGTTTAACTGAAGAGATCCTCCTTCGCTTTCCCCATCTAGAGCGTAATAACATGCATGTAGATACTCGCTAAAAAAAATGCCAGCAAAGCACAGACAATATGGGGTACAGGAGGATGTCTCATTTCAGTTCAGAGGGGCTATTCCATCAGGGGCTTCCTAGAAAGAGCAACAGTGCAAAACATGACCTCTTTACCATCTCGCCCACATTTTGGATCATGGTTGAGCTTTACAAATGTGTCTTTGCTTCTGAAGTTATACACCGTCTTGAAATGTACTTTTTAAAACGCACCTAGAGCAGGCTACAAGTACAGCTCCTCCTATATACATGGCATCTAATTTCTTTGACATCTTTGCAACAATATTAGATGTCTATAAATATAATTAAGTTTATAAGTACCTTTTTAGATTTGGCTTATTGCAATACTGTTACAAAGAGTAGAGTGAGCATGTTGTGAGATCTGATATCTTTATAACAGGTAGAAAAATCTCATCACGGTTCTCATAATTCATGTATCTTCCTCAGCTACATACAGAGTTGTATCTTTTAAAGGAGCTTGTGGTGGGACATATATTTGGTCAGCCATAGCATATGTTTTGTTTTCTGTGCTATATGCCTGGCATCTTCTAACTGATCTTTGTTGATCAAGAACTCCCATTAATTGTAGTGGATTGGTTTATTCTGTGAATGATACTGGGCTAAAAAAGTTGCTGGGGGAGGTTTCTGACTTTTATTTTAGTTAATGTGAATGGATTGGGCTGTGGTTTTGTTTGTTTGTTTTCCAGTGAATGGCTTTCCTAGCCTGGAACCCACAAAAACCTAACATCATTCGGCCTTGAGCAAGAAACTTTCATGAAGTCCAGCCAAACCCACTATTTCATTGTTTCAGGCCTTTGTCAGTTTAAGGTTTTGACTCTAGTCTTTTTCTCCTAGATGCAATTGTAAAAACCCATCATATTACCGCTCAGATCTTTGACTGTGAATAATTTTATTTGGTTTGTGACCTTTATTTGTCTTTTGTTTGCAAGCTTTTAAGGGACTTATACTTTTGTTTTCTTGTCTCTCTGTTTTTCATTTTCAGCCTTGTTTATCTTCTGACATCTTCCACTTGCTTCAATGCCCCTATTTTCCTGTTTATTCCTTTCATTCCTCTGGAAAGTATCGCCTCCCTTTTGTTCTGTATTAAAGAGTTTAACACTGAGACTGTGTGAACTCAGATTTTCTGCATGCACTCCAGAAATCAAACATTAATTATCATCAGTTACATAATTTTCATCACTCAGTTTCCTTACAGTAAAGAATTGGGGCTGGACCTGTAGGCATGGCTGAAGTTGAACAGTGTGTGAACCTCACTGAGATTAATTCTGTAAGAAGCAATGATGGCATAATGTAATAAATTTTTCTCCACTGTCCAAAAAAAGGATTCCCTGAATTCTAATGATCTGCAGATCTGCACCTGTATTTAACAAGAGAGGCATTTGAGCTATGTGGCAATTACTGAAATATTCACTGAAGTATAAATTGACTTGTGTATTTCCTCAAACACAGTGAATGTATTTGCATTCCTGTACTACCATCTGTATCACATTGACTATATAAAATACCGCATTAATTCTGAAAATTAGGCTACTTTTAGTATCTAAATATATGCAAGGGATTGTAAAGGAAATCTCTATAAGACAAAGTATAAGTACTTAATTTTGACTACATTTTAAAAGCTAATACATATTTTTTCAAAATTTTTAGGTTCCCTGAGCTGAGTAGAATACAATGGACAAGAAATTCTCTTGTTCTGAATTCATCTTACATATTTTATTTTGTTATATATATATATATATATATGCACAGAATCACAGAAGGGTAGGGGTCAGAAGGAACCTTTGGAGATCATCTAGCCCAACCCCCCTGCCAAAGCAGGTTCACCAAAAGAATGTTGGACAGGAATGCATCCAGGCAGATTTGGAATATTTCCAGAGAAGGAGATTCTACGTCGTCTCTGGGCAGCCTGTTCGAACACTCTGTCACCCTCTGTCATGTTAAAAAGAATGTAGTTTCAATATTTGTCTGTCAGAGTCACAGGACTTTCACTGATTTGTCTATCAGAGTTCCAGCAAAGGACTTTCACCAAGTCAGATTCACAAAAATCAAAATTAGTTATTTTATTGAGAGTGACAGAACACATTCAAGATCCTCATTGACAAACTGACTACAATAGTTCTACTCAGTAGGGTTAATGTTGGTAGCAAAAATAATAACAATATAACAACCCAGGAGTAACATTCACCAGAGGGTAAAAGAAGCAGCGNAGAATCACAGAAACTTAAGGGTTGGAAGGGACCTCTAGAGATAATCTGGTCCAACCCTCCTGCCAGAGCAGGTCCACCTACAACAGGTTGCACAGGATAGCGTCCAGGTGGGTTTTGAATGTCTCCAGAGTCAGAGACTCCATAGTAATAGTGATAGTAATAGTAATAGTAATACAACCTGGAGATAACATTCACCAGAGAGTGAAAAGCACAGTGCTTACCCAAGAAGGCATCCCTGCCTGGGGTGGAGGAAGAGAACACAACCGGTTGACTGGACTGTCAGGTAACGAGATACTTCTGTCCCAATTTAACAGTCATTTTTTCCATCTTTTCATCCCAAAAATTATGAGGTTTCCCTCCCCTAGATGAAGTGTAGTATGATTTGGGTGGAGAGATGAGTATTATAGTCATATATGCATGATCTCTATAATCATCATTAGCATATACAGGGGTGTCAGATTTAGTATGCATTTCACAAATGAGGCAGAGGTCAGTTGTTGGGCACACCAGCCTTTCAAAGAAACAGAGAACTACAGAAGTTCCTGTTATCTTGTCTTCACGGACAGAAAGCAGGGCTGCCCTGCCTACACAGGGCCCCCTCCTTATCTGCATCCCATGCTGGCCAGGCAAGTCTCCACTCTCCTGGCCTGCCCAAGAGATAGCAAGGCCAGTCTTAATTGTTCTTTGAGCATAATTGTTCTCTGCACACTCAAAGTAAAGAAGTTTTTCCTCATGTTCACATGGAATTTCCTGTGTTCCAGTTTGTGCCCATTGCCCCTTGTCCTGTCACTGGGCATCACTGAAAAGAGTCTGGCCCAATCCTCTTGACACCCGCCCTTTAGATATTTATAAGCATCGATGAGATCCCCTTTCAGTCTTCTCTTCTCCAGGCTAAACACACCCAGGTCTCTCAGCCTTTCTTCATAAGAGAGGTGCTCCAGTCCCCTGGTCATCTTCATAGCCCTCCACTGGCCTCTCTCCAGTAGTTCCCTGTCCTTCTTGAACTGGGGGCCCCAGAACTGGGCACAGTACTCCAGATGTGGCCTCAGCAGGGCAGAGCAGATGGGGAGGATGACCTCCTTCGACCTGCTGGCCACCCTCTGTTTAATGCACTGCAGGATGCCATTGGCCTTCTTGGCCACAAGGGCACATTGCTGGCTCATGGTCAACTTGTACACCAGGACACCCAGGTCCCTCTCTGCAGAGCCGCTTTCCAGCAGGTCAACCCCTAACCTGTACTGGTGCATGGGGTTGCTCCTCCCTAGGTGCAGGACCCTAAACTTGTCCTTGTTGAACTCCATTATGTTCCTCTCCACCTAACTCTCCAGCCTGTCCAGGTCTCACTGAATGGCAGCACAGCCTCTGATCTGACAGCCACTCCTCCCAGTTTTGTAGCATCAGCAAACATCCGGAGGCTACACTCTGCCTCCATTCAAGATGCAGACATGCAAGATGTCTCCTTTCTAGTTGAAATATTTACTAGTGGGTCATAAAGTTCAGCTCTGCAGTATCATCAGCCATACTCGTGAAGGAATATGACTCTTTAGCTCTTCTTTTTGCCAGACGTATCTGTGACTAGCTAGATTCTTCCAGGAAGGATCAATCCTAAGAGTTGCTCGCGGGTGTTCTTTTTCTCAGTACTCACCGGATTAGTCTCTATAACAGAGATAATCTTTTTCTGTTGTGGTCAAATTGTAAAACAGTGTAACTGACATGAACATAATAATGCACCATGATAGCAGAAATTATGAACAAATGGAAAAATGGGGGGAGTGATATACATAATTATTTTAATCATTTCAGCCAAGTATTTTTAAACTGATTTCTTCTAATATTGGCAACATATTCAGATTTTCCAAAAATTTTATGCATGGATTACAGTTTGTACTCAACCAATAAATATCTAGAGATCCCAAACCTATCCCAGTCTTTGGGATCAGTACTTTGTTTACCTTTGTGAACATTTTCCTAAGCTGCTGCTGCTCCTCCCCTCTCTTCCTTTCTCATGAATGATATTTTTTTTTTCCACAGAACCCTGATCTCTCTTTCCGTGTATAGAAGGCCAGAAAGGACTGCAGGTTGCTGCATGCTGGAAGTCCTAAATTGTCGGTAAAGAAATCCTGGATCCTGGAGTCCTGGAAGGAGTCTCAAAAGACTTACTTGCTCATCCCACTGTCTCAAGGCATGAATAACTGCAAACTAGTGAATTCAGACAGATGTTTATGTAGGCTGGCCTTAGTGCTAAGATTTTCCAGCTGTCTAACCTAAATACTTCCTCTACACATTTGCCATCCCTGATGCATACAGAGAAAATATTCTTGGAGATCTTAAAACTATTCTCATTTTCTTGATCCCTCAAATACTAACTTTTGGCTATATTTTCCAGTCTTCTGGGTAAACTAAACACATTTTCTGTACCTCTTTCTATTCTTTCTAGTTGCTGTCCACTAGACTCTGCCAAAGCAACTCCTGTCTTTTCTGAAATCTCAGTGTTCAGAAGCCTATATTTCTGCTTTATACTTTCCAGTGTGTTTTTCGACTTTTTAGCAATAGCATGACTCTTGTTTAGCTTGAGCTTCACTGTAGCTTCTGGCCTCTACCTAACTAGCTGATCCTTCTATATTTATGCAGCTGATTAATTCTACTAACATGTAGTGTTTTGTACTTTTCCCTCTTGAATAATTTCATCTTAGGTTTTTGAGTCCATTGCTTTAATTTGTCAAAATAATTTTGAATTCTGTTCTTGTCTTTCAATATACTTGCTGTCTCTCCTTGCTTGGAATTGTTTGCAAATTTGATTAGCACACCATCTATTGTGAATTTCTCCTTATAGCCCCAGTCCTGTAGATTCCTCTCTGCACATCTGAGAACACAAAGTAAACACTAAAAATATTCCTAAAATGTCTCTTGTGGCCAATTATATTCTTACAATGATATTAATGCATATTGAGGTCAAAGATGACTAATATAAGTGAAAAACTTATGCACTTAAATTATGTTACAGCATTACACACAGGGCATTTATAAATACTGGATAATGCTAGAAATTTATAGTGCAACCTTGTACCAGTACTACAATTAAGAACTTGAAATTATATTATCTCTATTTCTGAACTTATTATGAAGTTAGAACATTCTTAACAAGCATTCATAGAAAATAATGTCCTTTTACCATTGTTTTAAACTGTTTGGTGTGAGTTTAAGGTGTAATTTTTTATTAACTGGTTCCAGGAGAACATTCAGTGTTTATTATTGTGTCACATTCTCCCTAACAGTTTGAGTCCAAAGTGAAGAAAAAACTCTAAAGTCGTAAGTTGATGGAAATGGCAAAGAAACATCAGAAATAAACAGACATCATTAACTGAGCTGTCTTGAAGGTATCTAATCTTTCAACTTTTTTTTTTTTTTTTACATCTTACACCATCTTACAGATACTCCAATGGTACAGTTTGATTTACTCTTGTATTTTCTTTCTTTTTTGTCACATGTTATTTTTTTCAGTTCTCACATGACTTCTGTACACTTGTAAAATTACCAGTATGTGTGCATCTAATCATAGACATCTCTAGTCTGATATCTTCTCTCTAAGAGTAGCCAGAGCCCCACTCTCAGAGAAATACAGAATTAGAATAGTGGTAAGTAATGGAGTCATCAGATCTTGAAAATTTTTTTTCTCCACCATCAATTAGAGTGTGGTATTTCTTCGCAGCATAAGGGATCATATCTTTTTTTAATTTTATCTAAAAGACCTGTGGATGCTCTCATCCATATAAACGTCTAATCCTTTTTTTCCAAATCCTAATAAGATCTTGGCTTCAACAATAAATAATGATGATCCATTCCACAACATATTATGCATTTCTTATTTGCCATATCTTACGGCAGAACACCTCTGACTGAAGTAAGTGTTACATTACAACCAAGGAAAAGATTCTTTATTTTATTCCAGGCTTAAAGCCTGTCTAATAAGCCTTGCCAGTTTTTATCCAAGAGGACTCTGTTGCTTAATTGCAGCACTGTATAACCTAGATACTGAACGGCTATCCGGCGCGCCGTCAAAACACGTCCCTCTTTCTTTTGACATCTTTCTAGTACAACTCAGTTCCTGATCTTTGCCTTGTTTGCCATGCCATAAGAAGGATCTTAATGTCAAATAAAATGATGCAGCAATAATGACCATCCCACCCAGTGTACACAACAGTAAGAAAAGTTACCCAATTTTACAACAACCCACACCCACACACACTGGAAGAAACATTTGCAAGTGAGCTTTTTATGTTGCCTCCACTATTCCCCCCCTCTCATTTGCCAAGATGAAAATAGAGTCAGAAGAGCCTTTCCTATGTGTAAACACCTGCATTTAAACAAGAAACATAACTGGAAAAGTGAGAAGTCATGCTAAAGAAAAAAATTGTAGCTAGATTTTTCTAAACCTCAGAAAAATGGTTTTAGTAGAGAAACACATGAATGTTTTTAAATGTGTAACTGCATGTATTTACAAATGGACTGTTTTCATTTGAACTCATGGACACAAGATTGGACAGAGTCATAATGAATGTGCATGCACTTCAATTCATATCTGCGTTTGAACTACCACCTGAAAGAAACAAAAGAAACAGCATATTAAATGCAATGTGGTGTCTGAACTGATGCACTGATAAAATACAATGAACAGCCACAGCCTTCAGAAGGGGTATTACCAATGACCTAAAGAAATTAACAGACATGCCCTGGGAAGAGAGACAAAGTTTTCAGTTGATTGTCACAGAACTTGGGTGAGTCATCTTTCCAACTTCAAAAAAAGGAGAAGGAAAAAATGAAGTACCCACTCAGTGGGTCTGATAGTTATGACAGGAAAATGACATTCTGATTAGCAAAAAAACCCAATCAGTTCTATCAAAGTAACTACCCAACACGTCCTTCAGAAAACACCAATAAAAAATTCTCCAAAATGGCAGCATTTGCTACAAACATCCAGGAATATACTTGGCAGGATAATTTTCCCTACTATGTGATTTTACCTCCACCCCTCAAATTTAAGTGATCCAGTCTATCTTTTAGCCTAATATCACCAAAAAAAACCCCCAAAACCTCTTTCCATTATTTTAGGTATTACATATACTTCCTATATGAAGTTATTGCACTGTTTCCCTGTACTTTTCCCAATCAACAAAAGCTCGCTATGGCTACTCTTATTTCCAAATAGTCATACTCAGTAACAGACATTACTGTAACAGAAGTTCTGTACACATACTTTTTTGAGGTTGCAGTCCAAAAACACATCCATCCCATTTCTTTCCACCACTGTCTTTAAAATTCAGCTGTATACTATAGCATACTAACTGAATTGAAGCTCATTTCAAGAATAACTATTGGGTTTAAAACACTAGCAAAAGTAATGAAAAATTGAATGTAGCTTAAAATTTTGAATAGATTTCTGTACATGTACATGGTTATAAGCTGCACTGCATTAAAGAGCTTCACAGAAATGTTGTCTGTTTACATTTGTAATGTCACCAGAGTTTAAAAATTAATACTTTTTATATTTTAAAATTATCATTTTTTGTTTTTCTAAATCCTGTTTAACAGAATTTTGCAATTTTCTTCCAAGGAAATGAGATGGACTCTTCAGCTTTTTTTCTTTCCAGGTTTTACTAAACATTGTTTGAGTGAAAACTTACTGTTGCTATAGAGTATACAATTTCATAAAGTATGAGTATGTAAGCGTGTACAATCATGAATATCTCCAAACAGAAGGGAATTAATAAACTCTGAGTTGTTTGGTTTTATGTAACCTTCAGGGGTGGAACAGGAGGCCTGAACTGTTAGCAGAACAACATGATCTTTGCCTAGATAAAAAAAAAAAAAAAAATTACATTTTTAAAGTAAAATTAAAGCTTCTAAAGGACATGGTTAGTATACTACATTTGCCACTCTTTCTATACCCAAATTATCCCAACCACAAATATCTTACCTAGATATGTTGAAAGGTAATGAAGGGCACCAGCAACTGCAATAACACTCTGCTTCCCAAATGTACCACATCCTTAAACCTGGAATAGAGATATATATTTTTCCCATGGACTAGGAGACTGAGGAGATACTTATTTTTTCCACTGCTTGGTGAACTGAGATGTTTTTTCTTGC
This sequence comes from Chionis minor, assembly GCA_013398295.1. NCBI lineage: Eukaryota > Metazoa > Chordata > Aves > Charadriiformes > Chionidae > Chionis > Chionis minor. Next base: position 49,206 of record VZSF01003007.1, read on the forward strand.
TAGACTGTACAATGCTCTCACTTAACCTTCATATCCACATATTAAAACAAAAAAAAAAAAGTAAACCACGCATGATAGGTGTATGATGGGTTTGCATATTTATTAGAACCGTTAAAGTAGCAGTTCAATAATATACCTAGTTGGAAGCCAGGCTCTGAGACTCAAACAGACAAGAGCAGGAGAAAGGAATATTGCAACTCTCTAAAACTTACCACCTGTTGCAGCACGGCTCTTATCTTAAATTGCCCTGTCTTAGCTGCCAGTTGTCATTATGAGGATCCTCCAGAAACATCAGGACATCTTTGCCAGAGACTGAGGGCCTCTAAGGACTGCTCAGCATAGGGAACTAGTGTGAAAGTACATTTGGTAACAGCTGTTCTCCTATGTTATCTTCTGCAAAGGGTAAAAACTTGCCACTGAGTTTTCCAAATGAGGACCTTTCACAAAAATCTCCTGCTTTCTATCACAGTTCTCTAGTTCTCTGAAATGTTCTGGACAGGAGTGCCCAGAACTACTTTATTTGAAGGATTTTACTCTGTTCAGGGGACATCGTTATCAGTATTCAAGTGGCAATTTTTCATAATTTGGAAGAAGTGATGGGTATCAAAATATGACTTTATTTGTACACATTAATCACTTTGTGTGTCCTCAGTTGACATTATGCTGTACTCTGTACTCTCATGTATGCTCTGCAAACAACTGCAAAGGAATCCCAGATCTTTATTGGCCTCACATCACAGGAAGTCTGTTCTCATTACTGTAAACTAACTAATGAAAAAACCCCAGTCTCAGAAGTCCCCTCTACAACACAGAGACGAAAGATTACAGAAAGCAATCTGTATTAAGTACTCATAGTATGTTATGAAGTGGCATAAAAACTAGGTTGGAAGTGCCAAGGAAAGGAAGAGAGCTGAAATATTTTGATAATTAAAGGGGGGGTGGGAAGCAACAACAAACAGACAGTAAGCTATGATGTTATTTCAGGTTTTAAGCTCTGACTTTGATCTATTGCCTTGTCTAGAATAGCTTACTTCAACATAAAGCAAATTTATTATTTTAACATGAGCCACTTTATTTGTATGAACGTGACTGTGGCTTGGGATAATAATTTGAGAAAAATTTGAATTTTGCAATAGCTATAGGAAAAAAAAAAGAACAAATAACTTCCATGCACACAGACCTTGAGTTTGCCTAGAAGATGCTGACCTAGGTCAAGGGAAAGAGATCCACATCTTCCAGTAAGCTTCTTTAAGGAGGTCCCTTCTTAATGAGACAGAAACCTCAAGAGAAGGTGATGTAATAATGACGTAAATTTCTCTTCACTTGCTGAAGAGGTATCTCAAAAATGCATGTGGGGTGGCATCTATGCTGTTATCCATCCTGATTTATTCAGAGCATTTTTACACAAGACAGATAAGCATATACAGTTCTCTCTCTCTCTCTGCATTCTAGTCTTACAACAATTAAGCAAAATAGACATAGAATCAGAATTATTCTCCATTTTGAGTCATCATCTTCGTGACATTTTTCTTATACACAGACTGAAATTCAACTCAAAGATCTCAGTGTGACCATGCATCTGTTACTAAACCTTTCACACTTGCTACTTTCACTGACAGATTTAAATCTTTTTCCCATTTAATCAACTTTAACTGACTTTATTGAGATAAAGTTAATTTTTTTCATATATTTCAGAATATATAATATTTTAAAATACAAATTACATATATCAAATTGATTGTAAAACTTTTTTGAAGCAAAAAAGATGCTTTTAAATGGAAACATTGATTAGCATCAATTTCATGTAGCTATATTTCAGCATCAAATACTGAGGCACATATTTCCTATTGTTTGTTTGGGCTCTATTGCTGGTCTGACAATAAAGTGTAAAGGCTTTACAGAAAGCCTGAATCATCAGATTCAGAAGTGATCCTTAATATGACTGCTTCTACAGCTCAAGTAATATGCTATTGGCAGTGATATACGGTCCCAAACTGAGCAGCCTAGATTTACCTACTGATACCCTTTTTGCACACATTTTTAATATGTAGTACAGGGATTCACAGCCCAATTAAGTTGCTCACCATCTTCCTCCATCACTAAACTTCTGTTTTGAGGCCTTCATGTCCTCTGCCTCCCCAGCACTCACACTATAAATTTTACTTTGAGACCTGAAGGCACTTAGTCTAATCTTCCCCTTGAAACATTCATCTCTTCAGGTACCTCTGTCTAACTCCTATACCACTCGCAGCGCCTGTTTGCTAAATCCTCATAATGTATATAGGATTGCTCGTGCTGCATAGAAATCTTGAGCTGGAAAGAAGCTTTTTCACTGGCTGCCCTAAAAGTCTGACCACCCCTTTTTGTAATGTGTGTTTCCATCTCCTCTTCTGGAACTATTCTTCTTTCTTTGCACCTCTTCCTTCTCCATCAGCATAGTATTTTTTTCAGTGCAATGCACTGTCTTTAGTCCCCTTAATTTTCATTAAAATAATCCTGGTCCCAAGATCCCTTCTTCTTATGCACATTACTTACCCCCTTTTCCTTGCTCGAGGGGAATTATATGGACCTAAAGTCTTTCTTGAGATTGCCAAGTATTTCTAAGTGAAGCATTAGTATTTGTGAATCTCTGCTGTCTCTCAGTTGTCTAACCAGCCTTATTGTCCTAGCTCTTTAAGTGATCTACACATAACTGATCTTTTCTGAGGTAAGAAAAGTCAGGCTGGCTGAATAAATTGCTTAAATTGTTATTGAAAACATGTGGAAAATATGTTTCACATCACATAGATCTGATGTCAAAGCTAATGCTCCTCTCAGATGGCAATTATTGTCCCCCCTCAAATATTTTTGTTGCCCGATTCTTTTTTTTTTTTTTTTCCCCACTTAACCATTCTTCATATTTATTTCACTTGTCCATTGAGCAGCATGAGGGAGGCAGGAGCAGATCCAAGAAAGGGTTTGATATCTCTCAGTGTTGAGCTGCAAGGCTAAGACAGGAACCTAAATAAAATCCCTAGACCTAGATTAGGTGTAAGAAGTTGTATACAGTCTTTGAGAAAAGTTAAAGTTCAAAACATGAAGTCCAACAGACAACATATTGAGTCAGAAGCAGTTACATGCTAAGGCAATTCATGACAGTATTTTATCTTAAATTTATCCCTCCCACAACTTAGATTAGCACTTTTCTCTGTAAAGCCAGGTAAATCCTTTGTTTCAAAGACCATTGCAGGGGCGGGGGGGGGGGAAGGGGGGGAAGGTATTGCATCTTTTCTGAAATATGAAAAAGAAATGAAGGAGCTGGTCATTATAGTAGTACTGTAATTCCTTTCCTTGTTTTGCAGTCAAGTGTTTGGACTATTTACCTAGGATGGCTTGGGGAAGAAATCACCCTTTGTCTGCCAATGGGGGAGATCTATTCTTGCATGGAGTTTCTTAGCCTTAGTTTTTCCACAGCTAGATTCTCAACTGGCTAGGCATCCCTCTTCTAGCAGTTAGAGCTGTGCTATAATGCTGTGTTAAGTCTATGCACGTGTGTATTAAATGCTTCTGTGAAGATTCACTAGATCACAGCAAGAGCAGAAGTCATCAGGTCTTCAGCCTAGTAATTAAAGGTGCTCATATGGGAGGCAAAAATGAGAGGCTGGTTCGGGACTCAGCTCTACTGACTCTGACTATGCCCAGTAAATTAGACACACCTGGAACTCCTTGACACTGAGATAAACTGGCAAGGTGTGTGCTATATTCATAATCCTGATGCTCCCAAACTGTGCCTTGGAAGTGGGTGTTGTCTTGGGTCACGCCTTGCTCTATCAATTTATCACAATAGACTCTAGTGCCCAGGAACTTTCTGGTTTATTATTACTAATTAAGATGTAGTGTTTAAGGATTTTATGTAATGATTGTTTGAGGTAAAATTCGTAAAACGGTCTTTGGACTAAATCAGGTCCAGATAACTCTTAGGGATTTTATTTTAAAGGGGAAACAAGCAAATACACACATAAATTAAAATACCACTAAGATAAGAGAGAAAATGCTGATGATTAAATTAAAGTTGCTAGTAAGATTAAATCAATAGTTTCAAATTATTCAATCACCTAAAGTACTACAACAGGTAAACAAAACAAGTTATGACACTGGAATAGATGATTACATTGTAGCCTCAACTTGGGAAATTTAAAGAGGAGTCCTAGTTCTTTCCCTTTATATCCCAGCAAGTGTTATAACAAATGCAATTTACTGTCTTAGGTAGGGACAAGCAAAATTATCTATAGACTGACAGTGTCACTTCTTTTTTTGGGTTTACATGACTCTAGTTTGCTCCAGGCAGCAATAATTGTATCTTCCTTATTTTGTAAGGATCCAAGATGCCTTTTCCCACATTAGAGTACCTTACGTTTGCTTATTTTCCTTCCATTCACACAGGTATACAGAACAGTATCTCACACTGAACCCAAGTGTGTCTGTTAATTTTATGGACTATCAATCTTTTAAAAAACAATATTTTTAACCCAGAAAGAGCTACTGACATTGTAGTGACTGACACTTAGGTGTTCATCTTGCAACTGGTGGATGGCCCACATCTATACACTCACACATAGTAAGAGAAAAATCAGAGTAACAGCAGATTAAATCAAAGAACAAATAATTTGTTTTTCAGGCTCACAAGCTGGTCATTTACCGTGTACTGAAGGCTTAAAATATAGGTGAATTCTTCCATCAGTGTTTGGATGGGTGAGACAGCTAATTGAAGTGTTTTACTTCCTGTTCCAACACCCATCCCATGTTCTACATTATTTATTTCCTTTCAAGTTCCCTCAAACTTCTCACAAACTTTGTTTTACCATCGATTCTAACGTTTCAATGGTCCCAAAGGGGTGTACCTACCTTTTATAGTTTTATTGCAAAAAGACAGAACACCATTCTACTCTGCCTTCTTCAATACTCCAACCTGCTTTGAAAATATGAAATTACTGATGATTTCTTAATCATTTTCTTAGGATTATTAAATAAAGTTTCTTGGCAGCTGCTTTCTTTCATACTTCAACATTATCAAATGCATCCTTTCTAGCGTTCCCTTCTGTATAAGACAAGCTCAGTTGTGACTTATTTGCTATGGGTTTTTTTCCTGACTTCCATATCTGGGAAAATAAAAGCAAAAAAGTACAAGCAACATGAAAAGCTTATGTAGACAGTACTGAAAAGATCATTTTGTTTTGTTAAATATAATTACTACAAATCATCCCTGTATCCAAGTAGCTTCNTTTTCATGGACAGTTTTCTTTTAAGTAGCATATTCCTACAGGTTTCAAGAGCATTATCTCTTGAGTTCAGGGACTTTCAGCTGCAACAGTTTTTATAGTAAAAGCTGACTTAGGTAATTTTACAACCCACACTTACTTTTGGCGTGAAAAAGCTGAAAAGTAAATTAATTTTATTTGTGCTGAAAAAGGATAGTTTTATGATACACAGATAGCCTTCTCCATGTTCAGATCAGCCTGAGAAATATGACGACTTTTTTTGTTAAACATTGTACTTGCCAATGGATTTATGCCTGAAACATATCCACATCATCCCTGATAAGAAGTGATTTAAAACAACCCATATCCCTTTTTGCCAGAAATATTTCAGTCTGAATAATAGCTCTTTGCCCTCTTGAAATTCCTCCTACATTTTCAGTGTGGAAAAAAAAAATGAAAAGAATGTTTAGGCACAAGTATACATAATCTTTTAAGAGGCTTTAAATACAGACTGCATTTTAAAGTTGTGAAAAGTGATAGTCTGTGTAATGTAAAATAAAGATAAGGTTTTAATCACTATTATTATTAATTCTACTTAATGTTTAACATGGTGAAGTGTCTTACATTTATATACACAATAATTCAAAATTTCATCCCCTATCCAAAATATACATAAAGTATGTATGTATATACATATATAAAGTGGCAATCAAGTCAAGGTTTTTCAGAAGTGTGCTTTCGTATGTTTCAGGATGGAGAACGTATGAAAAATTTCAAGTTGCATGAACATAATATTTAAATTTCTCTCTTTTTTAAAAGATAATAATTAGTTTATTGTGTTCATAATACCCCACATTTATAAAAAGTTTCACTTTTTAAAACTAAACCAAAAATAATAGCTAAAAATTAATCACTCTAGTGTTATAGAATACTATAATCTCCAGTTTAAACATCTTGATCCTTTAAAACATTTTTATCTAGACCTGATTATTACTCTATGATATGATCACAGACATATCACCTTCATCATACTAGTATGTGTGTCGTCAAACTAGTAGTTCTATAAATAAGGGATTCACTTTAAATAAAGGACTTGGAAAAAAAGGTATTATGCAAATATGTGACAATATGAAATGTAAATGAGTAACAAAATAAGGCAGTGAGAAAAATAATAAAGATAAACTGGAAAGCTATTTGGAAAGCTTTATAGAAAGGAAAAAGAAGTGATACAGGGAAGTATATTTAAGTTAAACTTATGTTGAAGTCTCACTGGATCACATTTTTTTCATTACTCAATCCCATGTCCTACTTTTTTTGATCGTTTAATTGAGTACAGTGAACTACAGCTCTCAGGTTGTTTTGGTCCATTTAACTATGGCAACATGTGCTAGACCAAGATTCAAAGGACCTGTTACAGATGAATACAAGTGAGGCTTTGTTTCCTGCCAAGTGGGTCAGAATTCCAAGAGGTAAGCCGTTCAGCATGTACTGATTTCAAGTTAAAGGAACAGACTATACATGAGTTCTTGACCTGAAAATTTTTTTAAATATACATTTTTTTATAAAATCCATTAGTTAGGCACAGACAGTATCACTGTAAAGAAGTCATATACATTTTTTAATCAAGCAATTACCTATATCCTCATTTTTTTAAAATCAGGAAGCATTTTCAAAGTTTTATTTGGAAATACATTGCAAGATGCAATGTTATTTTTTCTTTCCTTTTAAACTATGCAAAGATATACAGGGAGATAGACAAACAGACAAGAAAATGACAAAAGATTACCTATTCCTATGACAGGGTAATGAGAGCACTTCATTTTCAAAAGGTAGCACAGAGAGGAAATGCATGTGCAATTTATAGATTCAAGCAGAACTTGTATATGGAGCTTAACAAGATATTTGCCTCACTTAGTGTACAAAGCAATATAGATTACACGTAATAAGCCAGAGGTTTGACAGAAAACTGAAAAGTAATAAAAATCAATGCAAGTGCTTAGGCTCCATGAAAACCAATGTTACTTAAAGCCAGATCTTAGCAGGCAGTAAGTACATTTTCAGAGCAGTGAACACTAACGTGACATATAAACATGCACATACACATGCACACTTTCAGATACGACAATAGTCCTGTACTTGCCTGGTGTTGAGCATTTTGCAGAAGCTGCTAAGTACCTTGCTGGAGCTGCAGCCATCAAATGCAAGAGACTCCTGCTCTTCTATGGCAAATGGCATCACCTGAGATGAGATCATGAGCTAGCAGCTGCAGCTGCAGATTCCTTTCATACAACTCCTGGAAATAAAAAAAAAAATACATAAGGAGGAGATGAACGCCGAATTAATGAAACAGTAACAGCTTTCCACTTCACATTAGAAACAATTCACCTTTCCCTTCCCTAAAAGAAATTCACAGGCCAGGTATTCATTAAATGCACAAATGAATGTACAAACACTAAGATTTGGTCTCTAAAACAAACTCAAGAAGTACAAGCTATCTCATTGCATTTTTTTTTTTTTTGTATCCATCAGTGTAAGGCAAATGGAGCTTCAGTGCACTGATGGAGTCTCAGCAAAGGAGTAGAAGTGTGCAGTCCTCTCATTTGACTTTGTGCTGTTGGGATATCATCAGTGCTTTTAATCCACTTAAAGAGTCCGTGAGGAGCAGGGACATGGGAGACCAAGAGATCAACAAGGCAGTGGTCTGAGAGAAGAATGGGACACACATGAAAAAGTGATAACTTCCAACAGAAAAATGGAGGCCTCATGATCCCCACTCATGATAAGGTCTAGGAGCTCATGAAAATGTACAAGCGAAAGTTAAAGGCATCCAAAGAACAAGGCCAGAAGAGTAAGAACGCAGGCATCCTCAGTATTTAGGAAAACAGGGGTGAAATCACCAAGGCATATTCCTGGTGATTATTCAAAAATGTAGGAGGAGAATCAAGAGACGTCAGAATTCCAAATACTGTTATAAAATCATGAATTTCTGGGAGAAGAACACTTTAATTGCTGATGAAATAAATCAATAGGAAGGCTTCATGTCAAGTGGTGAAATACAGACTAGAATATCTAGCCAGAAATAAGTGTTAGAAGGTGTCATAAAAGCAATTTCAGATGAATAGGATGGAGTGGAAACTGAAGCAGTATGATCTGTGTATAGATGGGGAAAAAAAAAGGAAGCAGTTTATTTAATCCATCCATTGAGAAATGGAAAGAGTGTGTGTTGTTTGTGGATGGGAGCAGTGTCAACAGTCACATGGAAGACAGGAGAAGTCTTGAAATTACTGACTGAGGCACCCTCTGTTTATAAAATCAGTTGCCTGTGCTTATATGCAGTCACACAATCTGAAGTTCAAAGCAACCTCCTACTTTATGAACACATTATTATCAATATTACAGATGAATATAATGCAGTCATAATGTACTCCAGGCTTTTAAAAGCAAGTAGTAATGGTTTTCCCTGTAAATATGCTATTGTAGTTTTTTTCCAGTCGATATTACACTTTTTTCTTTTTAACTTGAGCCTTCCTATAGGCTTCTGTTAGACTAGAATGACAATGCTGTATACAACTTTTTGATCACCCTAGCAAGGTGCTGCTTGCTTTAGTTGAATTAAACAGCTGAATATCTTTTCTCAGCTCTGCCTCAAAAGAGCACAAATTTCTCAAATGATTGATTCAGTGAGCTGATGAAACCTCATTGGTGATTTACTTACTTACACAATATACAATAGTTTTCAAGGGTGCTTATTTAACAAAGCTTTAAAATGCATATAAATAGTACTCAATATTTTAAAGGCAAAAATCATAGAAATAGCAACCAAATATTTCTATGTAGAACATATAGTGAAGTTATTCCATGGTAGGCTTATTCGTTAGCTGCCTGCTACCCCAGGCAGCATTACAGAATTTGGGAGGAGTGGCTGGAAAGCTGCCTGGCAGAAAAGGATCTGGGGGTCCTGGGGGACAGTCGGCTGAACATGAGCCAGCAGTGTGCCCAGGTGACCAAGAAGGCCAATGTCATCTTGGCCTGTATCAAGAGTAGTGTGATAAGCAGGAGCAGGGACGTGATTATGCCCCTGTACTCAGCACTGGTGAGGCCACAGTCCTGTGTTCAGTTTTGGGCACCACAGTATAGGACATTGAGGTGCTGGAGTGTGTCCAGAGAAGGGCAACAAAGCTGGTGAGGGGTCTGGAGAACAAATCTTATGAGGAGTGGCTGAGAGAGTTGGGATTGTTTAGCCTGGAGAAGAGAAGGTTGAGGGGAGACCTTATCACTCTCTACAACTACCTGAAAGGAGGTTATAGCGAGGTGGGGGTCAGTCTCTTCTCCCAGGTAACAAGCGATAGGACAAGAGGAAATGGCCTTAAGTTGTGTCACGGGAGGTTTAGGTTGGATATTAGGAAAAACTTTACCGAAAGGGTTATCAAGCATTGGAATAGGCTGCCCAGGGAGGTGGTGGAATCGCCATCCCTGGAGGTATTTAAAAGACGGGTAGACGTGGTGCTGAGGGACATGGGCTAGGGGTGGTTTTGGCAGTGTAGGTTTATGGTTGGACTCGATGATCTTGAAGGTCTCTTCCAACCCAAGTGATTCTATGATTCTATGATTCCCTTATTCTATTTTCGTACCATTTTCTTTTTTTTTATGTATTTATTTTCTGTATTGACCTCAGGAGCATGTTCTTTTAATTTGGCCTGCAAATTAATTTCTCAGTAAAATCATCAGCATAAAACCTTTTAGTCTGGTTAGAACCTCAACTATAATGTGGGGGGTTTTTGCCAGTTAAAAAAATCTGATAGTAAATATTTTAAGCAAACTGTACTTAATGGTGCTTTCCATTTAATTTTATTTATCAGGCAAGCATGAAGGAGCACATAATGTGTTACTTTTTCTATTCTGTTCTGTTCTTCCATCAGGAGATCCAGCTTCTTACAGTAAGTTGTTATTTTTGCCCACTGATGTAGCTTTTACTCTACAGACAATGTTGTAAGTTCCATAGCACTAACAATTACTGTTATTTTATTAATTAGAAAAAATCCAATGTACATTTTAAATGCCTTCATCCCCTGGCAACATTATACCCCATAACTTCACACAACAGAGTGGAAATCAAGGGTCTGAATCTCAGCTGTTGCACTGACTGGTCGTAATAACTGGAGCAACTTTATACACCTGCTACACAGCCAGGGTACAAGCTTGGTCCTGCGCTTCACTGTGTAACCAGGTAGCCCGATAATACGGTACTGGCACTGCTAGTAGCAGTCCATAAGCTTTTTTTGAGCTTGTAAAGCCTAAGTACAGAGGCTTGTCAGACCTGCTCTGTCTGAACTTTGCTTGATCTGCCTGTAGCTTTGTTTTACTTGTTTTAGCTGTGACAGCAATTTCTCTAATTCACCAAGTGTCTATGGCTAATTTGATTTACTTCTGTTTATTTTTGTATGCTACAGTTGAAGTGTTAGGTTGCAGTTAGAGGCAGGTATTCTATCTAGAATGAGATATTTACGACTCTGACATAATGATGTAGCATAGAAAAATACAGGCCTGGCACAACAGAGGCCTTGAGAAATGGAAGCACAAAAGGGGGGGTAAGTCTCATGGGACGAGAGGGGACACGGGCTTGACACTGGAGATCTCACAACTACAAACAACTTTCCAGATAAAGAAATGCAGACCCAGGGCTGGGCACACCTGGGTTTAGGGGTAACAAAGAGAACACAGAAATAGTATCTGACATGTAAAATCCACCATATATAGTAAATTTGGATGTAATATGGAACTGTAAACCAAAAGATAGAGAAAGGTACAAAAGCATGTTAGCAAGCATTTGAAAATGCCCTTAAGCGGAGGAAAGGAGAAAAAGAAATGTCGAGAAATAGAGGAGAAGAAGAAGAAACCATCAACATGAACATCCTAATCCTCCTGACAAAGGACTCCAGGTGCTGGCCACTCACAGTAGCAAACTCCACCACTAACACTAATGTGAAACCTCTGCAGGAACTAAAGGAGCAGATAAAGAGTGAACATAACACCTGGACAAGTGCTAGAAATTGAGTGAGTTACACTTTGTATTATTGCTAGTATTGCAACTTTTTCTGTATGTAAGTAATTGCATTCATATTTTTTTCTTTTTTACTGTAATAATTTTATCTAGACTATTAAGATTATACTAACAGTAGATTGTTTACTTTAATTATTTATTTATAAAGTGTGCTTCCTTTTTGCTCTTTAACAATATTTTGAATGCAACAATACATTTGCATTGAAGTTTGTAAATTCTATATGGTAAAAAAGCCCTGTTATATTCTTCATGCTTACTGGAGGGCTGTAAAATCCTGTTCTGAACGGAATATTGGCAATAATGGCATTGTTTGCATTAAAAGGTATATAACTCAATAAAGTATATAAAGGTCAAATTGATCCCATAGCATATGCATGACAGACTTGCAAGAGAATGTTGAGATGTGTACTTGTGGCTACTTATATTTTCTCTGTATTTTTTTTTCTCACAACAACCTGCACTTCTAGATTATTCACAGCATCCCTGACAAAGCAATCTAGATATCTATTCAAATACAGTTCCTGGGTGTATTTTACAGCTGTCTGTGAACTCAAGCTATAATTCATTTCAAATACAAAAGCAAAACCCCCAAAATTCTAAGTGACAAAGCTAGGGTTAACGAATATTTCCCTCTGCTGTAGTTATGCTTATGTCTAGTCTAATTTGGGGGTTACTTATCAGATTCACATCCTCAATACATGTCCCTTATCACATATTTTTTCAGTGCTATACTTCTGCTTATGGTCAAAAGCCTCTGTAAACGACTTCAAATGTTTTAATAAAACACAGATACACTGTTAGCATTGTTCGGTTTTTATCTTTAAGATTATTAGGACGTTAGTCAGTCTGTTTAACACCTTTGTGAACTTTGTTCTAGTTTGGAAAACCAAATCAAACAACATAAATTAATTTTCTAAAGAAACTGTGAGATAATATTTGTATTCCAAAGTTTCTTGATCTTGCCAGATGAATAGCATCCCACACAGAAAAGAGAAAATGGGCAGAACAGTATTACAATTTTCCATGAAAGTTTTTTCTTCCTGTGCAAAACAAAGCCAAAAAGAAAAGATGAATGCAGCATTATGTTAATAATAGTATATACAGATACACACAAGAGGGAGGAGATAAATTAAGGTCAATACTATATACAGACACACACAAGGGGTAGGGGATAAATTAAGGTCAATAGCATTGTAAAATTGGCATTTCTTAATGTATGAGCAGTTGCTTTCAAACCAGGAATACTGTATGCTTTTCAAATTCACCAGAATTAAAAAATAGCAAAAGTTCAATAAACAATCCATCTTCATCTTGTTTTTAATATATCAGTAGGATACGAACTAGAATGATTCTTTAATACACAAGCTACTAAAATAAAAGTTATAGCTGGTAGTACAGGAACTTGCTAGCCCAGGGAGAGAATGAGCAATGTGTTGTGTCTGGGAAACAGTATAGGATTAGCCTATAGTGGCACACTCTCTTTATTCTTCACCAGTTAGGAGCCAGAGCAGCACATTTTGCATCCTGAAACTGTAGCTAGTGCAGTGCGCTCTGAATATGCATAAGTCCGCATGCATATGGGTTGTTCCAGGATGAAAGTTCCTCTTCCTCCAAGGCTGCTCCAAGTGGAGTTTTGTGCCTGGGCCTGAATCTTCATGGGTGTTTATTATAGCAGGTCAACAGATCCCTCACAGCTAGACAAATGAGAAAAAAACCAAAAAACACAGAACTGTAAACAATATTCAACAATACTTCATGAGGAAAATATGCATTCTCTGGAGATCTTTTCTTACCTGCTAAATTTTATGTGTCTGTAGCAATTTATAAATATTATAACGGTTCTAAAAAAAAAAAAAAAAAAAAAAAAAAAAGAAAAGGGAAAAAATTATAATTTACAGTGATAACTGTTAGTCACACAAAACAAGTGTAATCAGCTTGCCCTTTTACGTAAGATTCACACAGCTCTATCTCACACAGGCACAACAGCTGTTCTGTAGGTTAGTTAAGGCTGATTTAGTTATGCAGTTAAGCAGTCATCTCTAATTCCTCTAAAATATTTGGACTTAATCCCTGCTTACATATGGATACTACTTTTTTTCGAAATATATTTTTACAGTCTTCAGCAGAGACCATATTTTTGGTTTATTTTCTTTTGCATTGAGATTATATGTTCAGGTGCCACAGTCGCAGCTGCTAGAAACTACACAAATAAATATATGTGCCTCTGATTGCCACTTTCTTTTTTTTTTTGCCTCTGTTTAATAGTTTGCTTGATATTAATCTTTTTTTTTTTTCTGATATGTTACAAAATTCCTACACAGGCTCACACAGTTCAGCAAAGAAATCCATGTCAGAAAGAATTATTCAGGGCTGCAGAGAAACATAAATGTCACCACAAGCAAATGCCAAGAGTGTTTGGAAGACACTCTTCAGGAAAAAGATCACAAAAGAAAGTTCTTTCTTATCTTGTTTCCATGAGCATATAGAACATCACATAATTTACAGTTCTCATGTTTGCAGGTAGTGCAATGTACCCAGGCTGTGGTTGGAGCTACAACTTTGCATGTCAATGTTATTTTTAAGGTTTTGGATACATGCAACATCTGTATTGTATTGTATTGTATTGTATTGTATTGTATTGTATTGTACTGTATTGTAAAGGAAGGTATTATGAAAATGGAAAAAAACTCAAATGTTTTGTGATTTTGTGTTATTGGTATGTATAAGTATGTATAAGAGTCATAAAAGAATGCTACGGAGGAGAGAAATTGATATATTTTTATCTGGAAAATAAATATAGTACTTGCAGTTCTAAATTACTACAGTTCAAGTAATATTGAAGTATAAGGTAGACAGTTGAGAAAAATTGAATTGGTAAATAAATTATTCCATCTCACAAAAAAAATTGTTCTCAATAAAATGCTTGTATTTTGCAAAACTGTTTTTCAACTTTCAACTTTTGCAACTTGTTTTTCAAGTTTCATTTTTAGAACCCTTTAAATTATAGCTTCCATACTTTTTGTAATACTTAAAAAGTTGAAAATCTTATCCAAACTGTGTTCATTAAGAAAAGTATATGAGTTAGCCATTCAGTGAGCATAAAGCTATTTTGGTAATGATTTTTGCATTACTTTTTTAAATTGGACAAAATGCATTGTTAGTCAAGAGTCATTTCAGTTTTAAGGTATGTTCTTTCAATTATAGTAAGGTGAGACAAATTGCAGTATCTAGTGGGATTTCTTGACAAGGGAGATACACATTGATTAAAAAAATCCCAAACAAGTCCTTCTTCAGCATTCTTCTTCCAAGTGTAATAGACAAGGTTTCTCCAAAAATGATCCTTCAAATTATACTAAGTTCTTTAATTCCCCAATTTGCTAAGTCAATCTTTTTCAGCCTCATATATGATAGAATCATAGCATTTCCACAATCAAATGATCCTTCATATGCTGCAAGAACTGCCAAGTTGCTTACAAAATATGATCATTGACAGCAAGTTCTAGCTGATTTCTTAGTATTAGCTTATAATTTATGGATTTTCTATCATTGAAAGGTTTTGAAGATCATTGGGCAGGAGATATTTGAAGGTGTTTTCGATGCTAAGTACACAACACTGTTTTGTTTTCTTAAATATTAATTACTGCACAGTGTTCTAGTTGTTTTGTAATGAGAAACCCCACTGTGATAAACAGGTGTTTTTGCTTTTGCCCCTCACCAAGAAAATTAGAATGAGTGCAAACTCATAGGGTAAACAATTCAATAAGTTCCCAAGAAAAAATTCAGTTATTCTGAACCCTGGTTATGTCACCTGAACTGAAGATTAGGGAACCCAAATAAGGGGGAACTTGAAGACAAAAGGCTGCTGATTAGTCCTTCAAGATCTATGTAGGTTTCAAGATTTTGACAGCTGGAATTACTAAAGCTTCATTCATCCTTTATGAAAGAAAATCACCAAGAGATATGACCAGCAGGATAATGTAGCCATTATGTTTATCATCTTTAATTTTGTTCGTATGCCAATATCATCCACTTAGTCCCATCTGTTGGCCTCCTAGATCCAGGGTGAGGGGGATGAATAATGAAGACGAGGCAGTAATGAAGATAATAAAATAACTTCCTTAGACTGCCCTATGCCATCCTATGCCCTGCAGAGGATGTCCTGCATCTACAGTCCTTTAATTACCACAAAAGGGTGGTCAAATTGCCTATTGCAAGAATTGGTCCCTGGGACAGTCAAACTCCTTGCTTAAACTAGAAAATTCTCTAGCAGAGTAGTAGTTAACATATACCAAAACTGTGCCAAGGCCTGATTTATCATTTTAATATAGTTGCCAGTTTGATTACATTCTAGTGCCTGGCAATGTTTAATTTACTGGTATAGACACAGCCTTAGAGGTTAGTTTTAGAGTATAAGAGGGGCACAAATTGACAGAAGACACAAATTTGTCGACAAGTGGTTAAACATCAGAAAAAAGCATTCAGGGACATTAGAGTAAGATGTAAGGAGCATTAAAGGCTACGTGCAGGGCTTATAAATCACACAAGGCTCAATTAAATTAAAATAATCAGGTTTTTGAACATGGAAGTATAATTAGTTCATCACAGTAATCTGAACTCCTCCCTAGGTTTCCTCCACAAATGATTTCTTTTGGTTACTGTTTGGAATTAACATTTCAATTACACCCAAATTTTAAACAGATATTAGAAAGAGCAGATCAAATATGTCACATACTGTTCATTTCAATGCAAGAAGCAGAGACAAACAACTCTTTCCTCAAACTACTAACAATATGTTCTGTCATTAAGGAGATTTTTAAAACTCACTCATTTTAGTCATTACATTTAGTCATAAATAAAACTATAGTGTCCAAGATCCACCTACATAATCTTTTTAGCTTAACTAGCTGATCAAAGTATGAAATCATAGGCCAGGTGAGATGAACTCACTGAAAAGTGATCATTGATTCTTTTATTTATAATGCAAGTACTTAAACTATTGCTTATATATCATCTTGCTTCCAATGGACTATACTTAAAATTCAGTATTTCAGGAAAGGAACATGCATTGTCAACAATTCTCTTTAGTTGTATTAAAATGATCAGTAAAGCTACACCATCCTGTAATAATTATACCAGAGAACATTGCATTCTTGAAATCAACATCTGCATGATTGAGGCCTGATTGTGTCAAAAATACATATCAGCACTCAAAAGTAAATCAGTTTAGTAGCTGGCTGGTGCCTTTTAAAAAATATCAAAGCAAGTTGATATCTGAGTAAGACATTGATCTCAGAAGAGAACATGATATATTTCAGACAAAAATGCTCCAAATCGTGGTCAATATTATGGATTAAAACAAGACAATGACCATATAGGGACTTTTTTGACCATAGGGTATATATACTTTTTCTTATGCTTATATATATATGTGCATGAAAGCAATAAGAGTCTATACATTCAGGCACAGCATGGATTTTAAAGGTATTAGGAAACCTTATTTCCCAATTATTTCAGATTCCATTTTTAATTAGCCTGACATATACAAGAAAAAAACTTTTACTATCATCCCTAGAGTGCATTTTCAGAGCTACATATATAAAAATTATTCTTAAATTTGCTAGCACACTGTGGAAATGTAATGCACACACACAAAATCTTTTTATGCACAACATAATGTAGAAAATGATAGATGAATAAAAGAAGTCCTATACAGAGCATAGCTTTCTAAAAAGCAATGGCTTCAAGTGGGATTTTAAATGACAAATTGTCAAAAAACCAAACCAAACCAAAACCAAAAATAAAACAAATCAGTCAAAATACATATGTAATCTTGCTTTTAATAGACTTTAACATATAGTACATGTCAGCTAAAATACAAAGGAAAATATTAGATCTCTATAAAGTCCAAATGACTGGGTAATAATCAATCAAACAATCCATCTAACAATCAATCATTTAAGGCAAGGTATGTAACTATTGAGAGAGGTCACATACATATAGGGCTGCTTTTACATACTGTCAAATACATTCATGCTTTGGGCAAAATCAGCCAACATGTACAAATCATGACCTATTTCAGGCAATGTGACAATAGTATTTGTTTCTTTTTGTTCCAGAGTGCATATAACAAGACCACTCAGTTTTTACTTCATACCTATTGTAATTTTTTACATCATAGAAAATCTCTAGTTGTTACTCCCTAAAGAACAGTTAGTTAGATGGTTCATGTGACCAAGATATAGTTAATGTTCCTATACGCGCATAGAATTGTGTTCAAGGAAATTTTTAGATCAAATTAATCCAATAGGAAAGCTCACATTCAGGTTTATTTCTAATCCTTGATATGTTTGGAAAATAATAAACAGCTTCTTCACCTTCCTACTGTGAACCACATTAGTTGCCAGAGCTACAGCAAAAGTAGAGCAAGAGATGTGTGAAAAAGCACCAGTTTCCTCAATTGTTTCTGCTGACCTCAAAGAAGAGCTGCAGGTTTGTAAGATGAATGTCAACAATCGCTGAAATAAGCTTCAAAAGAAAGAGTCAAGGAGCAATTTATGGCCCAAATGGCTTGCAATTACTTCTGCTAGCCAACGTGTACAGAAAGGCTGCTTGTCAGCTCCCTAGGAATTGCTTCCGAGCTATTAATTTCATTTTTCCACCTTGTATAACCCATTTTCTGTTCTTTTCTTCACTTGACACTGACAGGACATTAGAAGAGCTAACAAACAACCCCCCCTAAATGTTCTTATTTCTGTCCCTGAAGTAAAAAAACCAAAACGCCATACTATTATTTTCTGTGTTATAAAGCAAAATGAGAAAGCATTGAAAGGGAAGAACTATGTTTTTCATCTGTGGGCTGTGGTGTATAGAGAGGGTCTATATAGTGTTATAATACTCTAAAATTAAAGAAAGATAAGAGCAAATGCACAGAAGAAGGACTAAAAAACAGACAGTAGCAGATCCAACATGAAGAACAGATGATACAAGAGTGTACAACAGAGCACTAGAGACATCAATGATGGACAAAATTGGAGAAGACTTGCTAATACAAACACAGTTTAAGTTAAAGGGACAAAAAAATGGAGGAAAAGAAGAAATAACAACAATGTGATAGAAGGTAATGAGGTAGAGAAAGAAGCAAAGACAAACAAAAAGGTAATGGTGTTTCAGACACGAGGTGGAGTCAAGGTAGACCAGTTTAGTACTATGACCATCCAAGCATTTGCTCTAATTGGAAGTATGTTTGTTAGAGCTTTAATACTATGCAAAACAAAGAATTCGAACAAACTATGTCCTGTAAGAAGGCTGAGCTCAAAATCTTAGGCAGCTTCCCTTACGCTGCATATAAGTAGTAGAAAAGGATGAAAGTCAGTTTTAGGCTTGGGTTGAAAAGTTAGAATTTAAGACTAAAATATAGTTCTCCCACAATTCAAAACAGGGCATGATCAATGTTTTTGAGTATTCTTCGGGGTTTTCGTTTTAGTTCTACTGCAAATAGCATTAATCTGCTGTAAATTTCAAAATGAAAAGTATTCAGTTGCCAGTCCCAACTTAGGGCTTAACAGTATCTGGGTTGAACATAGAAATGTTGTTGCTGACAGAATGGTCCTCTTTATGTAAAAGTCATTTTATAGTAAGGTTAGACTTATTCTTCTGATCTAGAGCAAACCAGTCTGACATCATGCCGGTGGGAAGGAAAAGTACTGAGAAAATGGAAACAGGAAAAACATTCATGCTGTGTTTTACAAGGAAACTTCAAACAGCTATCAGATAGCACTGGGGCTATATTAGCTCCAGACTCTAAAAGTTTTGTGCTCTAACTAGTACTAAAGATTGGTATCTTGTACTGAAGTAGGTGAAAAGCAGTGATGTGACTGGGCAAAGAGATAATTCCTGAAATTCAGCAGCTGACTGTTGCTGTGACAGTTGAGCTCCAAGAGCAGGGAAATGCAGTTAGCATAATCAGATCAAACCATCACTAACAAGTAACCTCATCTACACGACTCTGCATGGTTAGCTAAAACCAAACAGTCCCTGGACTAGCATTTCACTAGGCAGCATTTATCCTGCAAGCATCAGCCAATGGTGTCAGACGAATTCTTTTTTTGTCACTATCATTTCTGTCTTTGCCATCCCATAACATATCTCTTTAAGTGGTTGCCATATCCATTTTTTATTCACTTAAGCTTCTATTTTTGCTGAGAGGTAATATAGCACCGTATGCCAATGCCTCACCCTGCCACAAAGCACATTTCTACCTCTGATAGATGTCACTTCCTAGTAAAAATGAAACCTCATGCTCAGCTGCACCTTTGCAGAACTCTGTATGTGACAAGTTGGAGGAAAGGGTGAAGCCAGAAATAGATGTACAATGCGAGTCAACTTCTGGCTTTGTGGCTGGTTGTGAGGGCTTAGGCTTTTATGACAATGGGACATTCTTCAATGATTATAGCCTGCTAGAGATGAATGGGATATACCTGTATAGAAGAGGCAAGGGAATCTTTGGCAGCAGTCCAGCCAGCTTGGTGAGACAGGCTTTAAACTAAAGGACTCAGGGGGCAGGGTACAAAGTGGCAACACTCACGCCATTGCAACCAACTAGGGAATAAGCCAGACCAACCAGACTGGCAACAATGTTCCTTAGCTGCATCCCAAACATGAATCGGAAGACCAACCACCTCAAAAGTGTGTATACCAATGCATGCAGCCTGGGAAACAGACAGGAGTAACTGGAGCTCCAAACCCAGTCAGAAAGTTATGACATCATAGGAATAATCAAAACATGGTGGGACAACTCACTTGACTGGAAGATTGTGATGGATGGCTATAGGTTGTTTCATAAAGACAAGTGGGGAAGAAAAGGAGGAGGAGTTGCACTCTATGTCAAGGAGAACCTTGAATATACAGAAGTCAATTACAGTAACTATGGAAGCCCTATTGAATGCCTCTGGGTCAAGATCAGAGAGATTGTCTCCAAGGGGGATCTTACAGTAGGCATCTGTTACTGACCTTCAAACCAAGACAAAAAGTCATTATGTGCATCACTTGAGCAAGCTTTGGGTCAAGCTTGGTTCTTATGGGTGACTTCAACTACCCAGACATTTATTGGAAAAACAATACAGAAGCTCACCTGTCATCCATGAAGTTCCTGGAATGCATAGGAGACTTCTTCCTCATAGAAATGTTAGATGTGCCAACCAGGAATGAGGACTTGCTACTCACAAACAAATAAAACCTGCTTTGTAATATCTTGGCTAGCGATACCCTTGGCTGCAGTGATCACAATATTGTCAAGTTTGGGATCTTGCTGAGCATGCTGAAGGTTAATACAAAGACAAAGGTTTTATATTTTAGAAGATCATCTTGCTCAGAGCTAAGCTGGATTCCATTGGAAGCTTCCATGGAGGATAAAGGAGTTAGCAAGTGTTGAGAGTTTTTGAAGAACACTCTTCTGGAAGCACAAAAACAGTAAATTCCCTTTAAAAGTAAGGGAAGTAGGTGGAGCAAGAGACCCCCTTGGCTCAACTGTGAGCTTCTGAGTCTGCTCAAAACCAAAAAAGCAGCATACCAGGGATGGAAGAGTAGACAAATACACACTGAGAACTAAAAGGGCCTGGGTGTGCAGAGATGCAGTTTGAGAAGTAAAAGGACAGCCTGAATTGAAATTGGACGGAGATGTAAAAACTACAAGACAGGGTTCTTCAGGTGTGTAAACAACAAGCAGAAACAGATGGAAAATATTGGCCTGCTGTTAAACAGGAAGATAAATTAGTCACCAACAGTGCCGAGACGTTCCCAACACTTTCTTCACCTCTGTCATTACCAGCACTGTCGAGCCCCAGGCCTTGGGAACAAAAATGCAGGTTGATGCAAACACACATCCTATGCCGGTTAAGGAAGAATTAGTATGCAAACTGTTACATGAGCTTGACCCCTACAGATCTATGGTCCCTGATATTATCCACCTGAGGGTGTTAAGAGAGCTGGCTGATGTCATTGTCATGGATATTTTCTCCATAATCTTTGAGAAGTCATGGAGATCGAGGGATGTCCCAGAAGACTAATGAGAAGGCTCATGTCACCTCTATCTACAGGAAGGGCTTAAAGGAGGATCCAGGAAATTATAGGCCTGTCAGTCTTACTTACTTACTGGGAAAGTTATGGAATGAATCCTCCTGGAGGCTGACGTACATGATTGGGAAAAGCCAAAAGGGATTCACCAAAGGTAAATCGTGCTTGACAAGCTTGACTGCCTTCTAAAACAAAGTAACCTGCTCAGCTGATGTTGGGTGAGTGATGGANCAGGTGTGTAAACAACAAGCAGAAACAGATGGAAAATATTGGCCTGCTGTTAAACAGGAAGATAAATTAGTCACCAACAGTGCCGAGACGTTCCCAACACTTTCTTCACCTCTGTCATTACCAGCACTGTCGAGCCCCAGGCCTTGGGAACAAAAATGCAGGTTGATGCAAACACACATCCTATGCCGGTTAAGGAAGAATTAGTATGCAAACTGTTACATGAGCTTGACCCCTACAGATCTATGGTCCCTGATATTATCCACCTGAGGGTGTTAAGAGAGCTGGCTGATGTCATTGTCATGGATATTTTCTCCATAATCTTTGAGAAGTCATGGAGATCGAGGGATGTCCCAGAAGACTAATGAGAAGGCTCATGTCACCTCTATCTACAGGAAGGGCTTAAAGGAGGATCCAGGAAATTATAGGCCTGTCAGTCTTACTTACTTACTGGGAAAGTTATGGAATGAATCCTCCTGGAGGCTGACGTACATGATTGGGAAAAGCCAAAAGGGATTCACCAAAGGTAAATCGTGCTTGACAAGCTTGACTGCCTTCTAAAACAAAGTAACCTGCTCAGCTGATGTTGGGTGAGTGATGGACGTTGTCTACATGGATTTCTCTGAGAATTTTGATATGGTTGTCCACAGCCTCCTACTAGACAAACTGATGCATTATGACAAGTGGTCTGTGTGGTGGGTGGGGAACTGCCTGACAGGCTGCACACATAGGGTGGTGATAAACACCTTTTCAAACTGGCAACAAGTGGGGTCTCCCAGGGGTCAATATTGGGCCCAACGCTGTTTAGTATCTTAAAGCATCATAAGTGATCTGGATGACGGGATCAAGTGTACCTTGATGAAGTTTGTTGATGAGACCAAACTGAGTGGAGAACTAGACACTTTGGAAGACAGAACTGCCCTTCAGAAAGACCTAGATAGGCTGGAAGAATAGGCAAACAAGAACTTTGTAAAGTTCAAGGACAAGTGTAAGGTCTTGCACCTGGAAAAACATAATCCAGGAGTCCAGCACAGGCTGGGATCTACCCGACCTCTGGGGAGCAGTTCTGTGGAAAGGAACCTGTGCGTCCTGGTGGACAAGCTCAATAGGAGTGAACAGTGTGCTGCTGCGGCAAAGCAAGCCAACAGGATGCTGGATTACATCAACAAGGACATCACCAGCAGAGGTAAAGAAGTCGTCATCTCACTCTACTCAGCACTTGTCAGGCCAAACCTGGAATACTGTGTTCAGTTTGGTCTTCGCTATACAAAAAAGATGTGGACAGGCTGGAGAGGGTCCAGAGAAGGCCCACAAAGAAGATCAAGTGCTTTTACCAAGAACGTTTGGACCAGGTGATCTTTGAGGTCCCTTCCAAGCTAGTATTCTATGATTCTATGGTTCTAAGTCAGGCTGGATACAGTGCTTGTCAAAAAGGCAGGCAGATGGAGCAGATACTTATGCCCTACAGCAGTGTGTAATGGTATTTTCTCTAGATAATTCAGATCCCTCCTTGTACGCCTATGGAAATCCACCACTGTGCCTTGCATGTACTGGCACTGATTTCCAAGGTGCCCTGAAGTCGCAAAAAAGGCTGGAGCAGGAAGTTTAAACACTCTCTATTACTACAGTATTACTGCTACAATGCAATACAGTGAACAGAGCAACATACTGCAGGACTTCACTGTTTTGGGGGCTGAAGAATACAGATTCAATTCCCAGGAACAATTTCTAGGAAATTACTATTACATCTCTGTGGTAAATATTACTTACAAATAGTGATCACTAGGTATAATCTCTATTTCCCACTGTAAATTGATTTTATTAAAGAGTTCATGCTAAACAGGGAGAAATCTCCCATAGGTAAACTAGATGAACAAAGATCAAGTCACTGTCTNCAGCCTGAATTGAAATTGGACGGAGATGTAAAAACTACAAGACAGGGTTCTTCAGGTGTGTAAACAACAAGCAGAAACAGATGGAAAATATTGGCCTGCTGTTAAACAGGAAGATAAATTAGTCACCAACAGTGCCGAGACGTTCCCAACACTTTCTTCACCTCTGTCATTACCAGCACTGTCGAGCCCCAGGCCTTGGGAACAAAAATGCAGGTTGATGCAAACACACATCCTATGCCGGTTAAGGAAGAATTAGTATGCAAACTGTTACATGAGCTTGACCCCTACAGATCTATGGTCCCTGATATTATCCACCTGAGGGTGTTAAGAGAGCTGGCTGATGTCATTGTCATGGATATTTTCTCCATAATCTTTGAGAAGTCATGGAGATCGAGGGATGTCCCAGAAGACTAATGAGAAGGCTCATGTCACCTCTATCTACAGGAAGGGCTTAAAGGAGGATCCAGGAAATTATAGGCCTGTCAGTCTTACTTACTTACTGGGAAAGTTATGGAATGAATCCTCCTGGAGGCTGACGTACATGATTGGGAAAAGCCAAAAGGGATTCACCAAAGGTAAATCGTGCTTGACAAGCTTGACTGCCTTCTAAAACAAAGTAACCTGCTCAGCTGATGTTGGGTGAGTGATGGACGTTGTCTACATGGATTTCTCTGAGAATTTTGATATGGTTGTCCACAGCCTCCTACTAGACAAACTGATGCATTATGACAAGTGGTCTGTGTGGTGGGTGGGGAACTGCCTGACAGGCTGCACACATAGGGTGGTGATAAACACCTTTTCAAACTGGCAACAAGTGGGGTCTCCCAGGGGTCAATATTGGGCCCAACGCTGTTTAGTATCTTAAAGCATCATAAGTGATCTGGATGACGGGATCAAGTGTACCTTGATGAAGTTTGTTGATGAGACCAAACTGAGTGGAGAACTAGACACTTTGGAAGACAGAACTGCCCTTCAGAAAGACCTAGATAGGCTGGAAGAATAGGCAAACAAGAACTTTGTAAAGTTCAAGGACAAGTGTAAGGTCTTGCACCTGGAAAAACATAATCCAGGAGTCCAGCACAGGCTGGGATCTACCCGACCTCTGGGGAGCAGTTCTGTGGAAAGGAACCTGTGCGTCCTGGTGGACAAGCTCAATAGGAGTGAACAGTGTGCTGCTGCGGCAAAGCAAGCCAACAGGATGCTGGATTACATCAACAAGGACATCACCAGCAGAGGTAAAGAAGTCGTCATCTCACTCTACTCAGCACTTGTCAGGCCAAACCTGGAATACTGTGTTCAGTTTGGTCTTCGCTATACAAAAAAGATGTGGACAGGCTGGAGAGGGTCCAGAGAAGGCCCACAAAGAAGATCAAGTGCTTTTACCAAGAACGTTTGGACCAGGTGATCTTTGAGGTCCCTTCCAAGCTAGTATTCTATGATTCTATGGTTCTAAGTCAGGCTGGATACAGTGCTTGTCAAAAAGGCAGGCAGATGGAGCAGATACTTATGCCCTACAGCAGTGTGTAATGGTATTTTCTCTAGATAATTCAGATCCCTCCTTGTACGCCTATGGAAATCCACCACTGTGCCTTGCATGTACTGGCACTGATTTCCAAGGTGCCCTGAAGTCGCAAAAAAGGCTGGAGCAGGAAGTTTAAACACTCTCTATTACTACAGTATTACTGCTACAATGCAATACAGTGAACAGAGCAACATACTGCAGGACTTCACTGTTTTGGGGGCTGAAGAATACAGATTCAATTCCCAGGAACAATTTCTAGGAAATTACTATTACATCTCTGTGGTAAATATTACTTACAAATAGTGATCACTAGGTATAATCTCTATTTCCCACTGTAAATTGATTTTATTAAAGAGTTCATGCTAAACAGGGAGAAATCTCCCATAGGTAAACTAGATGAACAAAGATCAAGTCACTGTCTGGTAGGTAAGACTTGGATTAAACTCTTAGGGGACTTACCTTTTCCAATGGTAGTTATTAAAAACAAGAACAAAAAAATGAGCGTTAACCAGAAGAAGCTATGGTAGAAGACAACAGATCATCGCCAACAATATAATTTTTAAAAAATTAGCTTTTTCTGTGGGTGCAAAGCCTATTTCGTTAAAGCATAATAACAACAAACTATGGAAACATGGTATATTTACAAAAATATTCATTAAATAAGCAAAACTCGTATGTACTTTCTTGCAGAAAAGTTTAATGTGATTGTCTGAAGTAATGACAGCCATTTTGAAAACTGATATGAACCACCTGAAAGTCAACCACAAGGGTGCAATGAAATAAATGTGAGCTGCCTTAAATATCTTCACGGTGACAGCTGTAAAGCTTATGTACTACTCCTAGGCAGCTAGTTGCATTTGTTAATATAAGAAACACAAATTACTAGATGTTTGGGATTTGTGAAATCAACCCCTTGAGTGAGTTTTTCCAGAGACTTAGGTGTTCACAAGACAATTAATTAGCAATTATGTCTGGCTTTAGTGTCACTTAGCAATCCCAGCAATACTTATTATTTATACAAATTGACTATTTTCTGCATAAATGAGATGACGTTATGGGAAATGACATCGTAAAGATAGTTACTTTATGGAGAATGATTTATTCTTCTTAGTGACATAGATTAGACACTTCTTTCAGGACCATGCTCTTCCTTTTGGGCAATCTCTAATGCAGTCACCAGGCTCTCGTCTTCATTCTCCCAAGTTTAAGTGGTACACATATACAACCGGGAGACATATTTCTAACCACAAATTATTATGGCATTAGAGGCTCCCCTGAGATGAAAGTGGTGTGAACTGTGCTGCCTGATGGAGAGAGGCTGAGATCACCAGTTAGAACACTCCAGTAAATTCTGGATTCCCTTGTAAATTTAAATCAATTGGCAAAGCTCTGGTCATTTTAAAGACAAGATGGGGTTCTCAAATTTTTTTTTGAGAATAGGAAAATCCTTTGCCAGTTAAAGTCTAACCCAAAAGGTTGCTCACTATTTGGCTTCTCATTTTATTAACATTCTGCAATAAATGTCCGAGGAAGTATTTATATTTGCCTAAGGTTCACTTTATTTGGAATCCTCGCTCATACCGGATTTGACCTTCACAAATTCTGTTCCATAAGGAGTGACCTTTAGATTAGTCTCCTGTGTAAAGAAGTGACTATTTTATTTGATGCTTTTTATTCTGCAAGTAACTAAACCAAAAATATATGAATAATTTTAAATATCTGTTACAAATACCATATTTTGTTAATGCGTTCCAAACAAAAAGCAGCTTTTCTAATATGTTCGAGGTTCCAAGAGCATTTTTCATTGTTTATTTTTTAATAACCTCAAAAAATGTAAAACTTCTTGTTATACACAGAATTTTTCCTGTGTTTACCAGAAATATGGGCATATTTGGAGTGAAAAGAAGAGTTTCATTAACATAACTTCAACTTAAGTGTTTTTCTGCTCTGTTAAAATGTTAATCATTTAATAGCATTTCATTATAAACATATTCAGATGCCAAAGAAACTGGAAAAAAAAATCGGTTTGAAAAATGTGCACATGTTGCTGTTGAATCAAATGCTGGCAATAAATGGCATATTTAGAATGTGTTCTTTAAAAAATATCACTTTAGGAATATTGCAGTTCTGAAATATGAAAAATTAACAGACAGAAGTTGTACCGAAGTGCTTCTCAGTTGGTACAGGGAAAAAAATTTTTGCCCTGTGGACAATGATATGTTGGAAGTGGTTGCCCACACAGGCCATGCAGTCTCCATCCTATTCAACATTTTCAAGAACCAGCTGGACAAAGCTGTAGGCAACCTTGTCTGACCCCATAGCTGACTCTGCTTGAGCAGAAGGCTTGGATGAGAGACATCCTGAGGTCCCTTCCAGGCTGAGTTACCCTTTGGTTCTAAGAAAATTGTTCTTATTACCCAGTTCTTTCTACTGGAGAAAAAACATCATCAAGTATAAAGATTCAGTTTATATCTCTATTCAGATAAGCTCCACTCAGTGATTAAATATCATTGGTTTAGGAAAAATGATGGAATCTGCATTGTGTGTGTGTATCTCTGTGAGTATGAATACATAAGGTTTTCAGAATATACATGCTTGAGACTGAAATACCATGAATGAATAATTTCTCCACAATATTTTGAAGTTGTCATTAAAGTACTGTAACCAAAGATCAGAGAACTAGAAACACAAGGAAAAAGAACTAATTATATTGGGTGAACCATAAGGGTTATTATTCTGTAGCTGGACTCAGATGGTGAACAACAGTTCACTCTAGTCTTTATTTTATATACATTTTGTTAATTTATGTTACAGTCATGGACCATGGCCACTGTATGGACTAAAACCAAATATTACTCATTGATTCTTAAGTAAATATAGATACTATGTAGCATCCTTGTTTTGCACATATGCTTAAAGCAGAGGTGAACGTATCACAGTGAATCTCAAGGGTTATTTCTATGTATAACATAATTTCGGTCCTACTGCTGCAGTACGAACATTAATTTCTCTAACCTATTTTCGTATATATAGTAAGTGTAAAATATCTAACCTTTTCTGTTCAAGAATCTTAAGAAGATAAGAAGTTTACCACTGTAAGTGCTTATTCATTTTACGATGTCTTTATACCTCAGCCACCTGAAGTCAGTTCTAGGACAGTGTAAGTCTCAGACTGCAGCCTTCTGAGGGGCTAAAATAACAGGAAGCAATCTCATTCCTTTTGTCAGATACCACCAAAATAATTGCTATGTAATACTGTGTTAAGCCCTGTCTCTCTCATACTGTACTTTGGGTTTGATTCCCCCCCCTTTGTTCTCTTTTTCTTTCTTTCTTGTTTTCCTGTCTTATTTTCCTTTGCCTCATTTCTGGTATCTTCTTTGACTCCTTACAAGCTGAACACAATATCCAAGACATCTCATTCAAATGACAAAAATATTCATGTGTCAACCCCTTGAAAACATGTAATTCACAGAGAACAAGATGACAAATTTTGTGTCCAGATTTTTTTGTCTATAGAAAGATTTTACCTCTTAATATCACCTTAAAGTTGCTGAGAATACCTGATACCAATGACGTACAATATGCAAAACACTATAGCAAATGTATTCTTTTCTAATAAGGCTTAACAGATACAGGCATTTTTACTGTTTACGTTTTTGACACATATTTTAATGTATCTCTAATATTTTTCCATCTTTTGGCTCTCTAAAACTCTGTTCATTCCATTGAAGAGACCAGAGGTCACTGGCAAACAACAACAATTTGGTTGCGATAAAGCATTACTCTAATTTCGCTGTCACAATTCTATAAATCAGCTTCAAAGACACGTGAAGACACTGATGGTTCTGTATACATAACAGTAGTACCTAAATTGGATTTCAATTTATTATAAATAAAAATTATATTAGGTATATTAGAATTAATAAATAGAAAAATATATAATTATTGATATATTTGGTTACTTGATAATCTTACTAATATTCAATTTAATTAGCTTTTAGCAACCTCTAAAATATACTTTCCTGTCTACAAGATACTACAGAAACTGTTGCCTTAAATTTTGATTGAAAACATGTTTTGGGCAGCAGTCCTACTCAGAACTGGATAAGCTGAGAATCTCTAAAGCTCGATCTGGGTAGGATTTTTTTACTAACAAGAAAAGTATGAAATGTTTAGTGTTGTTTAAAGAAGAAAAAGTATGAACTTTTGTTATCATTCTTTTTTCTCCACCACCCACCCCCTGCCCTTTCATAGCCCTATTAATTCAACCACTGTGGATATTTTTTGCTCTTGAGAATAAACAGTTACAACTAAATTAATGTTCCTATTCAGCTGCTGCTATCTGATCTCCCATCACATCTTTAATTAAAAATTACAGAAAGTATGTTAAGTGTCATTAATATATTGTCCCGAATATTAAGCAAATCTATAAGGCAATTTTTAAAACATACAAGGTTTTCTGTTTAATACAAATAACTGTAACTATTCTTGTATGGGTAGACTGTGGCACTAAGGCTGACAAAGATGTTTAGCAAATAGAAAAGCAGAAGTCTTTTTATTATATTTATACTGAATTGTAAAGTATAGTACATCCAGTTTTCTGAAAAAGTACCAGAAAAAGGATTTTACTTTTTTTCCTTGGTATATGCATATGGATAAACATCAGTACTGTGAGTGTCAATGTGAAGGGAACAGTTCCATTTCTCATGGTGCTTTGAGAGGATACTAAGCCTTTCAGAACTTTGTATTATTTTTCAGAATAGAATGCGTTAATGAAGTTCTAGGACCATTGTATGCTAGAGATTTTTAAATGGTGGCCCAGTAATCGTGGGTATTCTACAGAACACTTATGTGCAGCTAGAGAGCTTCCTAGTCTTGCTGCTTCTCCTTGCTTTAGGGAAATTATAAGCAAAGAAAATAAAATGTACTAAAGACGTTTTGAGTATGAGCTTTTCATGCATCAGTTGTTGTGATCGCCAGAGGACTCTGTGAGATAGCAAAATGACCAGAAAAGGTAGCTAAGCCAAGAGAATCTCTCTTAGGACATAGTTTTAAAACCCTGAGAGCTCAGGAAACTCTTTTAACTGTTGAAATAGCACCTCTGCCTACTCCCCCATAAATGGTGAGCTTCTGCTTTGCAGTTAACA
The DNA here is from genome assembly GCA_013398295.1 of Chionis minor. Classification (NCBI taxonomy): domain Eukaryota; kingdom Metazoa; phylum Chordata; class Aves; order Charadriiformes; family Chionidae; genus Chionis; species Chionis minor. The sequence goes on from VZSF01003007.1 coordinate 79,367, forward strand.
AAAACAATTAGACCATAAAAAAGTCATCAAGTTTAAAAATACAAAATATAACATTTCTCTAAAATTATGTCAAATCTGTAATGCTACTCAGAGACACTTTATCATGTTCCTTTACTATATTCTATAAAGGTAAATTATGATTGTTGCTCCGCGTATAAACTTTCTGCCTTGTTATGATCTTTCACTAAGACAACCCTCTGGGCTTATTTTAAATTCCAAAGACAATTCCCCAGACAGGTGAAATCAACTGAAGAAAATAAATTGAAACCTACATTGTAGAGATACTTTGGGGTTTGACTCGGGTAATGAAGTGAAATGTAAAGCTGCTGTGTTCTGCTTGCAAGTGTACCTGAACTGTAAAGAAAGGTGTGATGTATATCTGAAACACTAATCTAGATAGAAATCTAGACAGAAACACTAATGACAACATTTAAGTCAGGCTTCCTTCTCTACCAATATTCCATTGGCTTGTGCAACAGATACTGAAGACACTGCCACAGCTTGTTAACTTATATTTCACAGGTAAACATTAGCTTGATGAGGCACACCACAGCCTCATTAAAAATGTACAAATAATCTTTGAATCACACAGATTTAGATTTAATTTCTGTAGGCATAGTTTAAACCTGGGGACCCAGGACTTTAGAGTTTTTACATTGATTTATGTCTAGATTTGAGGTAGTAATAATGATTAAAAAAATGTGAAGCAAGGTGAGCTGTGGTGAAGCAAGTAACTTTCTTTGGTCTAATTTTTGGTTTAGGCATTCAAGCAGCATCTAAAATCTGTCTAAATACAGCAAAATCTGTAGATTCAGTATATGCTTCTACTTATGTGACTTGTTCTTGTAAACATTTCAGACGACTTTGCCACTTATTCCACCCAAGTTTATCATAGATGTGTACCAGTGACCATCTGTTTACAAAGGAATGAAAGAATGTGAACTATTATTTTGATAAATGGAATAAAGAAGAAACTGAAGCAATTTATGTATCGCTGAATATATTTTTGAAGCTAACAAAATATTTAAGAATATTTTTTATGATACATGTATGGTCTAGTTCACGTGAAATTTGTGAAATTAAGAAATCAAAAACTGCTTTGACTATAGCCGAGTCTGGTTTCAACTCATTCATTAGAACTATGTTAGCAGTGACAACAGCAACAAGTAAAGAGCAGCAAAGCGTTTCAACACCATCTATAATTTGAGCAGCAAAATATTAAATTATAAAACACAGTATGGACAGTGTTCAAATACACTGGTTTTTATCATGGGAAGCAGCCTCAATTAAAGCTGAGCAGTGAAAAGGTAAATCTATTTCATGGAAGGTTTTGATATTTCAATACTTGGTTTCATTCCCATACAAACCAAACTATTATTGTTTTGAAATTCTTCATGAAAGGTAACACAATATTGGCTATGTGGATGCCACCTGGATAACTTTAGAAGACCTGGGACCTTTGACCCTGGCTGTGTGTTTTAAAACCTAGACTTTTTAGCCACTAAGTAAATCAGTTTGCAGGTAACTCCAAACACTTCGTGATATTAATGTAAATTTTATTGAAACAGAACACACATAGACAAATGCTTGAATTTTGGCAACATATGTCCAGGCCTGTTCATAAATCAAGTGATTGCTCCTGACTGAGGCTGTATTCCATCAGGGTATACTGAGAAAATGGGTGATCATTCGCAAGGCAGAGTCACCAGTCCATGACAGCATTACCTGTATTGTTTACCTTTAAATGAAAAAGTCTCAGGTATCTTCAGCTCTATATGTAATTCAAGGACTAGTGCTAACTTTGAAAGTAAAACAAGTCTGTCTCTACAACTTCCATTCATTGGATGCTTGGGATATCACATAAGCAAAACTAAAAGAGCAGAGAAGTATGAGTGTTCTAGTTCTCATAGCCTAAATTATTCAGAGCATATTTAGTCTTAAAGTGTAGGGTGCATAAGCTTTCTAAGAGGATAATTTACTAACAATCATAATAAACTTATGGGGGGTTTTGTGTAAGAGGAGACTGGAAGTATTGACAATAATGACAAAAACCCCAGGGTTTATTTATTGACATACACAAAAAGAAAATAGCTTTCAAAATGGAAAAGAATATTTTTCCCATCAATGACATCCAAAGGAAACATCCCCAAAAGAAAAAGTAAACCTAATAATTACATATAGCTATTTCTATGTTATTTATTCTTCTTGTCCCAACTAGGGAGTCCCCATGCATGGCCGTGGAGACTAAGATACATTCTAAGATAAGTTCTGCTTCCCTGAGTGTAAAAAAATGTTTTCAAACTCTGTGAAAATAAATAACATTTCAGAGAAAGACTGATGGAAGATCAAACTCTTAGGAGGGGTTTTGTTTTCTTCAGTACTTTGTTTAACATTTCTTCCTCATAGCAAAAAGTGTGTGTGTGCGCATTGTGGGGTATATCAACAAATAGATATGAACAGTAGCTTCATAAATACTTACTGATTTCCTCTTTAAAGTGTGGTGGTGCTAACCACATTTACTGCACCATCCAACATACATAGTGTCTTGCCAAGAATTAATGCCTTCTTACGGTATGAATAGGTACTGCTGCCTTTTTACCTGTGCTATTTTCTCTTTTTCTCTGATGCAAACAAATGAATGTCATAAAAGTTTTGAAAGCTGAACATTAATAAAATCAGCCCCATGTTTCTTTCACTATGACATCCAGTTCAAAAGAAATGGATTCTTGTTTTGGAATGCCAACGTTTTACTAACAGCATCTGCACAACACAGTAAAAAACTGTATCACAAGTAGATCCAATGCTGATATTGTTCTAAGTTAAGAAATCTCACTACACTGCATATGGTTGGTTTTGCACCACTATTAAGATTCTGAACTTTGGTGTAATAGTTTGCAGATTTTTTTTACCTTTTTTTTTTTTTTAACTGTAAAACTCTGTGTAACAGAATTCATTGATGGTAGTCTTTGTTGACTATAATTAATCAATCAATCTGTAACCCAGTTTTTGTCTTTGACAGCCATTTTTATCACCATTGTCTTTTATAGGAGAACATGTGAACAGCTATGACTTACCGTGCTGAAAACCAGTGATGTAAGATACACAGCTCTGTATCAAACCTACTGTCCCTGTTCCACCTGTTCCACCTACTACTATCACTTTAGGTACCACTTTAAAAACATCTGGATTTCAGGCTTTTCTGCTCTGAAGTTTTGCTTGTACTGCTCTTTTAAATGGTATTCGCTATACTGGTTTGTGGTATTTGCAACCTCAGATGTAAGACTGACTTGATGAATTTATTTTTCATTCTCCATTGCCCATGATATTTGGCTGCCTGAAAAGGAAAGAAGTATAATCTTACAATAAGAGTTATACCTCATTGCCTAGAATAGTGAATTATCTAGGCCTAAATTTGAGACAGAAATATAAAATAGTATTTCTCAAAGAGCAGCAAGTTAAATACAGCAAATATTTGTACTACAGAATCTTAGAAAAATCAGATGGATCTCCAGAGGTCCAGCCACCAGATCCAAAGCTGCATAAATTGGAATGTGGAAAATGAGGAAAAAAATTTCACATGAGGGTGGTCAATAATTGGAACAGGTTGTGGAATCTCCATCTTTGTGACAGTAAAAATCAACTGGATGTTGCCCTGAGAAACTTGATTTGATGAGGCATGCTTTGAGCAGGAGACTGTGCTAGATGATCTCTGGACGTCCCCTCCGATCTAAAGTATTCTTGATTCTTTGGGTCTATGGAGTTATTGTCATAAATAAACATACTAGAAATACATAATCGTTGCAAACGAGAAAAAAGTTACTGTTAAAAACTGAAAGAAAGAAAATAATTTTATTCTTGTGCATTACATGTCATGAACACTATGAGAGTCAGGCCCAAAAATCTTGGGGAAAAAAACCAAAACAACTAACGTTTTTCTTCCAAACCATGTTTTTCCACTAACAAACTCAGATAGTTCAGACATTACGTACCTCTTATCTTTCTTTTAGTCTCAGAGCTTTGAGAGTTGTCAGCTTCTTTTGTAGAGCTGTCAGGAATCAAAAATTTGGTTTTAAGTAGCAGTTTAAAACTCTCAGCTGTTGGTAGGAGCTCTTTTTTGATCAGCTTGAGTTCCTCCACTTCCATGTAAGTCTCATTTCTCTTTCTGCAACTTGTGACCATTGCTTCTTGTTTCCTGCTGCATACTCCTGAAAATAGTCTAAATGTGCCTTCTTTGTAATGGCCTGCTCCCTCCGAGTAGTAGAAAACTACAATCACATTCTCCTACAGGTTTTTCAACTGCCAGCTAAATAAATACAGCTCCCTCAGACTTTCTTCATAACCTGTGTGTTTCGGCTCCTATACAAAGCCCTCTGATGGACTCTCTCCAGTAAGAGGCCCAAACCTGAGTATAGTGCATCAGATATGGTTTCATATACAGTAGGTAGAAAGGAATAATAATTTCCATCCAGCTGGCTATGTGCTTACTAGTACAGCCCTGTATGCATGTAACATTCACCACCACAACAGCATGCTGCTCACTCAGGTTTAACCTGTCCACTGAGACACGTATCTTTTTCTGCAGAGCAGCACATGGATGTTCTTCAAGAACAGAGTTCTGTTCTGTTTTGAAAATAATGTGGCTTAGTTTAGGACATCAAGGCAATGTAAGATCGCAACATTTTCTGACTTTCCTACCAAATAATGGCAGGCTTACAGCATTCAGGTGTTTGGAATGTTAATTAACTCCCATGGAGATGGACTATGGGCCTCTGTCTTGATGCTAATCAAAACTATACGTAAGAAATTCAGTTAGTCACAAGTTACAACATGATTCCACAAATTAGCAAATTTTGTGTCTTTTATTAATATCTAAACATACATGCTGAAGATTAAGAGAAAGTTTTCTTATACAAACTTGAGTATAGTAGAGATCTTTTTCCATTATCCCTGAAATCTTTCTTTTGAGAGGTTTTTAAGAAGTTCAGGACATATACTTCTAGATATATTGTTGCTGACATTTCAGTGTATTAAGATTCTCTTTAACTGTCATTAACTGAAAACGAACTCTTGCTTGAGAAGTTTGAGAAATATTGAAATGATTACTGATACCATAAAAATGTTGATTATTTTCAAGGACAATGGCAGTTAAAAAAATTTCCTTCAGTTTAGACAGGAGGTGTTTTCCTAAATGTACACATTCAGCTTTGACTTTGGAAAATTTACCAGTATCAAGAAAAATTGCTCATTGATTAACAATATTTTGGCTTGGCTGTAGAACTCAGAAGGTAAATTTACAGTTTCTGAACAGAGAATCTCAAAATAGACACAGTAGGGAAAATAGTATGAGGAGAGACAGAATGGACCACTAGCTTACCCACACTCTGAGAAAAGGAAGAAAAAGCTTGGGGTTATATCGGTATTTTGGTAATGTGATGTTAGAGAGGCAGTTAGTTAAGACACAGGTCTCTTATCAGTACAAGTAATTTCTGTTATTTATATCCTCCTCTACTACAACTAAAGTGACTAGAGCTGACATGGGTATAGAAAACAAGAGCCACCTTAAGGTTGGTTGCTTCTCAAGGTCCTCTACCTATAATTGGAGGTTATGGCAGGTGTGTCCACAATGGGCTTTTTTTGGAACCTAAAATAGTGTAATTTCACAGTTTTGGTAAACAGGAGGAAATGTTATATTGTTTAAATGAGAGATAAGTCTTCTCTTCCATTCACTCCGTATCAAGTTGTTGAGTTTTTCCAAGTTTACTGCTGTTTAGGGCACAAGGCTCTAGCCCTTTGTTCGTTGTGAAATAAATATCAGATTCTGGTTTTTACATTAAATATCTCCCTTTTAAACTACTTGAAACACCAAAATACTATGCAAGTCACTGGGTGTCCCTGTGACTTTTCTTTAATGTGAAACTGGTTTTTCTCCTTTTTTAAGATATGATTCAGAACACATCTTAAATCTTTTCATATTATGTTCAACCTGCAAGTAGCATTTTATGGTTTTAGACAATGTGATGTGCTTTTCGCTGCAGGGCTCTTAGGCACAGTTTACTGCTGTGCTGTGCACAATAAATATATAAATAATGTACTCGCTTTAGTCTATATAAATGATTTGTTTGCTTAATGTGTTGGAAATAATTTGATGTATTGTAGTTGCTGTTGTTGTTGTCACCACATTACTACAATAAGCAAGATCTGTATCTCATTTGGTCTTCTGGAAACAATTTTTAAGTAAATGCAGATGTTTCCCTCTTTATTGTAATGCTCTTTTTACAAGTTTTCTGCTAATAGATACAAAGTTGCATTATGCCATGCAAAACAAAGACTTCAGAAGGAAGTATTTTTTTGTTAATCACTATCATTGTCATTTAAACCATTATTTTCAGCGCAATATCATTCATACTCTCAGTAACATACAGCATACAAGAAAAAAAAGTCATCCATGCAGAACGAGTAAAAATTGATAGCAAAAAAGAATCTGACCTCAGAACAATATAACAGAATTTTGACACAATCTCTCCATTGTCATCTTCATGCATCTAAGTCAGAAATTCTAAAATGTCAGGAGACTTTACCTATCTTGCTTCCTACAAGCAATATGACAGAATTTTTTCTTTCTTTCATGCTAAGAATCCAAGACTCATTTCCATATTAAAAGTACGAAGACACAGAGATTTCTCTCATAATTACGAATAGTCTATTGACCTAACACTCATTAAGTCAGGAAGATCAGAGAGCACCTTTTGTGTGCACAACAGCTATTTCAGATAAAAATAACTTTCAAGGCTACTAGAAAGCAGACTATATAAAATCTGTAATTCACCTGCTACTATTCTATGATGTTTAGCTCTTTGTTTTCTCCATTCCAGTGTGTGCCTCCTGGCCTTACTATGCACTATTTCAACCCTGCTCCAAGTTAGAATTACTCATTTCTGCACAGCTTTTCTGTGTAACCATCAACAGAGTAAAGTGATAAGAAACATTTTCATTTTTTCATACTGTGTGAGAGGTCAGTGTGGTGTTACCTCCCCTCTCTGTGGGAAGCTAGGAATCAGGGAGACAAATGACTTTCACGACTGGTGTTAACAGAACTTCTCACACCAACAAGCAAGATGGGTTTGGAAGCCCATGTCCAAATTTTTTATCATTTGTCAGAAAGTAACTTCTTTCTTGACACTCAAGCAAACAGATTATTTTTACCCATATATTCTTTTCAGGAAGGTAACTGTCAGTGAAATTCTGGCATATATTTAGACTTTATTCTTGTTCTTGTAGTCAGGAGGGGCTCTTTCACAGCAAATTCTCTGGCACAATTTCCTTCTCTATTTTCAAAACCACAAAGTACACCAGATAGACACTATGTCCAAACTTGCTATGCTTTCCATAGCATTTGGAAACAAGAGGGTAAGGGGGAAAAAGAAAAGTTACTGCGTTCCCTTAAGAGTCAGAAAGCATTTTGTTCATCTGTGACATGTCTGCACTTTATTTTTAAAGACGTCAAAAGAAAGGACTACTGAGGTTATTGCAGAAGCATATTTGTTTTTAAATCTATTTTCTCTCTTTGCCTAGCCTACTTCTTCCTATGAAAAGAAGCAATGTTAGCAATATTTAGGCTCATTCAGCTGTTTTCTTTGTAGAAAGCATATGTTTTATTACACTACCCAAATTTACACCATTACCTAAACTTATCAGATGCAATTCATACATTTAAAGGCATGTCAGAAGTTTCTTCCCATTTTTGTCTCAACCCACAAGCTTTTCCATCTTATTTTCTCTCCTGTCCTGTTGAAGAAGGGGGATTGAGAGAGTAGCTGGATGAGCACCTAGCAGCCAGCCAAGGTCAACCCACCACATCACTTCTCTCTGAACAGTATCCATTAATTTTATGTAATCATTTTGAGACTACTTGAACACCAGAGTACAGAGTACTTGTCTTTTTCCTGTTCAAATCATAGCTGGTGTTCCATTCAGTAGCCATTGCAAGTTTTCATCACTTAAGCAAGAATGAAGAATGACTTTAGGTTCTCAAGGTAGTCATCCATAAAAAAAGAGGAACATGCAACCATGATCGCATATTAAAAAGTGAGTCTTAGTGGATTTTTCTCTGTGGCAATGCAATTTTCCAAAGATATATTCTGATGTGTTTAACATAACACACTTTTTCTTTTCCTGCAATTCTGCGCCTCATTAAGGAGCCAGCTTTCAAACTGGATAACAGCTAAAGTATTAATGACAGACAAGTCATACTTCCCAAGTAAATGATTGTCTGTGGGTGTGTATATAAATCAATCTGTCAGGAAGAGGAAAAGTAAGAAAAGGACTATTGAAGCTCTGAAATTTTAAAATAAATTTTTGACCAATTCTAAACCCTCTGGTATTCCACTTTTCTAAGTTATGACCTAAAGTTTTAGCATTGGCAAAAGGTCTAAGGGAGACTCAGCACCCAGGTATTAAGTTAATTCATGTAAACATTACTGCTTAATTAAAATCTACTAGCAAATAACAAAAGGTAGTATCATATTACAATTCCATTTTCTATTTGTCACAGCTTCCCTGACTCAAAATTTTGTATTAGATTTTCTTTTATGGTTCGTGATTCACAAAGTTCAACGTTGCAGAAGTATGTGAAGCTACATACATATTATTAACTGTTGCAAGCATTGTTTTTTTCAGAGCAAAGACGCTTGGGTTTTTTTTTTACCTTCCTAACAGAAGTTTAAGTTCAGACATAATTCTTTTTACTTGTTCTAGGAGAAAGTGACTAACCCCAGCCTGTAATAACTTATTCAATCAAACCTATAGCCTTACTATTTCACTGTTATATTAGATGAGCCTTAGAACATAAATTTATCTTCTGTCATATCCTCTTTCAGTTTGTCTGGATTTTTGACAGTAAATAACTTGGATTTTCATGCTAACCGTATTTTATAAAGCTTTTATCTAGTATTCAAAGATCAATTAATTCTGAGGACAGACCACATGAGCAGAGAGACAGGGAGCCTGAGCAGATTTCTTTCCACTCCACAGAATTGGACAGTTCTATATCTCAGGAAGTTAAGTGCAGGTAAGAGCATTGGAGAAATAAATTCTAGATGAGTTCAACACAAGGGCAAAGATAGCTAGGAGGCAGTATGGCCAGAGGAGTGAGTCATGCCAAAAGGGACTCTTAATCTGTGTTTCCAGCTGCTGAGTTTGGTGAGCATGGGTACTTTTTCTCCATGCCCACGCTTCTCTTTTCATGATCTGTCTTTGAAATCTTTGTTCTCATGCAGAGCTCAGTGGTCAGCAATAGAAAGGGGTAAAGACAGAAAAGAGGAGTTGGAAGTGACTGCTGAGGTCAAGAAGCAGAAGCACAGGGCACTGGTTACTAGTGGCTTGGTGATCAGTTGCCACTCTAAAAACTCATTCTCCTGAATGATGTTGAGCTGCCTTCAGCCTTGCCTATTACCCTTCTCAAATGACTTCAAGGCAGAATGCATTTCAAGACAACTTTAACTCCGTGTGGATTTTGAAGCATCTGGAACATTTCTTATCCTTAAACAAAATTATCTCAGTCATAAAAGAACTAGTGCTCTACTATGATAAACTAAACCAGCCATGTCTAATTCAGATAATTTTCACATAATGTCCTCCTACTTTGTAATAACAGCATAAGAACAGCCATACAGGGACAGAATAAAGGTTGTCTTGCTCAGTATTCTGTGGAGTACTATCCCTCCAGTGGAGGAAAAAACAGTGCCTGAGGAGGTATAAAAAAAAGGGCAATCATAAAAGGATAGTGTCCCTACCCTCTCCTTAGTACTTCAAACTCCAGCTACTTTCAGCTCAGGGGACTTTCTGAGCAGAACATAGTTCCATATATGTCATTGCTTCTACAGATTTCTCTTCCATTTACTTGACCTGTCTCTGCTTGAATCCTAATGGGCCATGAACTGTTGTCTGCTTGTGTATTAAAAATAGATTTTTGCCTATTACTTTCTTCTGGGTGCACACACACTTCAGCAGCATTTTAAGTGCATCTTAACTCTCTTAGCAGAACTCAAAGTGAAAATGCTCTTGTTTTCAAGCATGCTGGAGTGTCAAGCATTAGTAGTGTGACACTCATAAAAAGACAAATTTTAGGACCATGTACTGTTGAAATGTTGATACATCTGTGCCTGCTTTGTAGAGTTAGGTTAATATCTGTAAGGAACTGTTCGTGTGGACTTTCAAACAGAAGCATAAACAGTATGGGCAATTGCAAAAATAGATCATGATTGGCTATGGTCAGAAAATATCTGTTGTTCCTCTCTTACTCAGTCAGAAATTCAGAAGCATAGAAAGTATTTATTGATTGAAGGTGCATTCTACAAAAAGGAGTCTTCATCTGAATTAAATGTAGAAATATCGTAAATATATTTTTCTTATGGTCCCTACTTAAACATTCACTACTGGACAGAATACTGAAGGAAATTAACCTGAACATATTAACATTTTCTGATATTGTTTCAAAAGTCGTACTCACTAACAGGTAGGAAAGTATCTACAGTACACATTTTAAGTACTTCAGACTTGTAAGTATTTTGTGAATAATATTAGTTGTCCAAATATTATTTTTTAGAGTGAAACTGACCCAGCTCTGTTATGTGCCACTGGTCTCCAAGCTAAACTTTTTTTTTTGAAGGATTATATGCAATTTAAATGGTGCAGAAACTTCCTGTTTGGTGTTGATAAAGGTGTGAATTGCATGTGTAGCATGTGTAGCATGCGTAGCAAATACTGTTCTTGTTACCTCGTTCAGTTACCAGTTGAATTAATTAGCTTGTTTTTCTTCATTTTCACTCATTTCCATACTACTTTTGTACCACTGCTTCTGAAATAATGGGTTCTTATGTAAGAACCACATGTCCTTGCTGGACTTTTGTTTGTTTAAAACCCCTTCTCTGCCATTTACTGTTTACCTCAAAACCTCAACTTCATTTAGTAGGGTTAATTTATACAATTGATCAGGTTACTACTATGTATCTCCAGAGTCCTTTAATGGTTTTGCTCCTTTATTCAGTTATTTACTGCAGTGAACATCACTGTGAGTGATAGATTTTTGGATGTTACTTGTTAAATATAGAAAAACAGCTATTTACAGAAGTTTTCACAAAGATTTGTGGATTTTACTTGCTTGCAACCTGAATGAATATGGCTTTAGGGCTCTCTTCCCTTAGACCAATTTGCTGTACATGCATAAATCAAAAAATCACTCAAGGAAATTTACATGGTATTTAACTATGTTAATGTGCATATAATAAATAAACAATGTATTTTTTATAGTGTAAATCATAGATAAATAGCATTAAAAAAACCATGAGTAATTCTCACATCTTGTTATAGTATGAAAGTTTATTTTCTTCTTCACATGTTTTTTCCATAATATTTGCATGGAAAGATGGGCTGGAAACTGAGATTTATAATTCACAATGAATGAAATTTTGGGAAAAGAGATAAATAACCAAAAAAAATTAAAAAAAAAAAAAAGAAAGAAAGAAAAGGAATATCTCTGAGCCCATTTACTTTTTTTTAAAATTCTTTTAGCCAGGTAAAAGCCATTATCAGTAATTTGGAAACTAAGAGTCTTGGAAGTGATGATAATACTTTCACTTTTTTATTTATTTATTTTAAGTGCAAAAATAAGCAAGCTCTGCTTGTTCTACAATATTTGCCTTGCAAATTCCTGCCATGAGCCTAGTTTGTAGGTATCTTATTTGATTTATACTATACTCATTTCAAGCAACTTTTATTCAAATTACATTTTATTTTGATAGATTTTTATAAAGAGATTTCACATTACTTTTTTATTAGCTATTAGAACTTATGAACAGCTTGTCCTAGAGCAGCCGATATGTAGCTTAGAGGAGCAAGTTCTTGTAATGTCTTACATAACATTTTATGAGAGTCAACTATAGCTAACAGAGATGGCACCTACTATCATATTCCACTTTCCAGCTATCCTAGCACAAAAAAAGTACATATGAACTGTGAAAAACCAAATGAAAGCTACTACCAAATAAAGCTTAAAGCTTAGATTTCTTATTACATAAAATTCAGTGAAACAGCCCTCCAACTTTTAAAAGAACCAAGGGAAGCTGTGCTATTGCTTGTGCAATATAAGAATTCAAGAACACTCTTACTGCAAAATTTGGTAATAAGAATTCATTACATTTTACACCCACCTTGAATGGCAAAGCAGCGTGTTGTAAACTTACAGATTTTATGCTGCTTTTTTTTTTTTGACATAAGACTTGTTGACTAAATGCAGTGTCATAGCCCCAAGGGCACTGCTATGCCTGACCATCCCTCTCTGGAATTCCCTGTACCCTGCCCATGGCCCAGGACACCACTTATGGCTCCTGGGGACTGTGAGCCCCTGCCCCAGCTATGCCCCAGCAGGGCCAATATCCAGATCCCACAGTACTGCCCTGCTGGGCCCTGTTGAGCTGAGGCCACCTGCTTTCCACATCCCAGCCTGGCCTTGGCCCTTCCCCAAGGATTTGCCTGATGCCTGCAGCTGGGATTGCCCTGGTGTTGATGATGGAGGGTGGCGGGAGAGGCCCTACCCTGACCTAGATGCTCCTGGTGCCTGATCCCCACAGTGCTCTGACATACAGTTCTACCTTAAATTTCTCTTTTCTGGTTTAAGCACACAGTTAGACACAAGTTGACATATGTATTCCCAGAGATGGGCGACATGAGACAGTTGTTTCAACAGTGTGCAAGACTGAATTCCTGTGTTACCTGCTGAACTGATCCCCACGGTCGTCATCTTTGAAGAACTCCAGACAAAAGAAATAGTAGGTTGCTTTAATGTAAACTGCTGGACTGGATCAATGAGTTGCTGGAGGGAAAAAAAAAAAAAAAAAATTAAAAGTACTTAAGCATATAAATTAGTTAGGGCTAACAACAGTCAAATGTAAACATAAAATTGATAATTTAATAAAAGACAGTGTTTTTTTATCATCTCTGCCAAATTTACTTAGTGAGCTAACAAAATATATTGGTGTCATAAGATTCTTTTAACAAGTTTAAATCACTTGGGAAAGTGTGCAACAATACATTGTGTTTTAAGGACATATTTCCAACTTCCACAAATGCAAAAGGAAGTGGTATCAGTCTTACTTGCAAAATTCTATGAAATACATAAGGTAGACATCAGAGACTGGTTTTCCACAGGCAAAGAAATATGACGAGAATGGGAAAGAGGGTGCCATGTTGAAAGACAGGAGATGGGTGTACAGTTCCTTGAAATTGACCAAGTTCTTTGAGATTTATGTCTGAAGTACTATGAAAAAGCATTTTAATCATCTGTCAGTAGTGTTATCCCTCTTTAAGGTTAGATTGCACTCATGGAAGCACGGACTACGTCTCTTACCAAGTCTCTAAGAAAAAGTCTTACATGACTCGCTCCTTTATATCAGTGTGAATAGGATCCCTTGAACATAAATTTTAACTTGGTGCACCCAAGCAGAAGTCATGTACTTCCAGTCCACGTCATTATTTTAAATTAATTTAGGGAGAAAAAAACCCCCAAAACAACCAAATTCTTAAGTCTATTTTCCTATCTACATTGAAACATATATGAAGACATTTTTTAAAAGTTTGTGTTTTCATTAATATGTGAACTTTGACTGGCTTATCACATAAAATATGATTTCTGAAATCACAGTTCAGATACCTTGAATGTGTAAAATTAGTATGAAGTTTCTAAGTTGTGTTTACATAAACATGTACAATTTTTTTAAAAAAAATCCCACCTTAACAAGCACAGCTCAAGACAACATGAACTTTACTTTCTTTAAGAGTTCTACAGGCTGGTAATCTTTGTTATGCATAATATTTAATTCAGAACATTAATTTTACTTCTACTTACTTTTGTACTTTAGTAGAATTAAAAAGGAAGAACAATCTTTCATGATTTAAAAGTTTTGGGGGTTTTGTTTGTTGGTTTGGGGGTTTTTTATCTTTAAAGTTATCTTGGCAATTGGCATTAATACTTTACTAATTATGTAATAACTTATAGTTGGTATAGTATAAAGAATATTATCGGTTGGGCATATTTTGATGAAAGACCTTGCTTAGAAAATCTAGATTCGTCAAAATTTATGAGTATGACAAATCAGGGAACTAGTGATTTTTGTGAGAAAAGGCTGAAGATTCAGAATGTGATTCCATTCAAACTACATGGAAGGAAGTGATTCAAGAAGGTGGAAGATGTATTAATCTCAAAATATGTCTACCACTTGGAACTGAGAACTGGAATATAAATAATAAAAATCAAGTTAATTGGTAGTGTGTAAAGCAATACAAAAAAACCTCCTTTTCATCTTGCAGAGATGAAATAGTAAACATTTTCTTATGTTTCCATTGTTACAGGATCAAAAAAGGTGAATTTTGAATAAAAAATTCTCAAAAAAAGACTTTCTCACTAAAGCACAACACAATTATCAAAACTATAAGAAAACTTTAGGAGTTTGAATATGGAACATCAAACAATACATAAAAATTATATACTTTATAAATATTTTGAAACTCAAATTAAGGTATTGTCAATGGATGTAATAAGGAGAAAAAGAACAATATTAAAAAGGTGAAACTTCATAATTAATTTTAAATGGGAATAGACAAGATGATAAAGAAAAAATCTGGAAATATCACTAATTCCACATATATCTGTCAAAGGGCAATTCCACAGATTTTCTTTACTGAAGAAGTTTTGATGCAGGGTGTGGTTTTGCTTAACCACGGTGACACCTCCCTGCACATCGAATCACCTTCACTGCCATGGTTCAGTTCCACCTGCAGAGCCTCATACATATTTTACAAAGTTACCTGAGAAGGTGGGGAGACGCACCTGCTTCACCAGGCAGGAACTTGTTCCCTTTGCCCCCTACCCTCTAAGTTACTTGTTCGGCCAGGCAGAGAGAGGACAAGGAATACTCTCTATCATGCGCCCTGTGTGTGCCTGTTGGGGCTGGTTCAGGGAAGGTAGGTTGCAACTTTGGCAGTCTATCTGCTTCTCGCGCTCCCTGATAGTTCTCAATCTACTTATCTCCTTCTGGAGCTCCACCACTACGTGGAGGAGTTCCTCCACCTAGGCACACCTCCCACAGGCATGGTCACCCCTGCCATCTGATACTGGTGTTAGAGTAGGGCACAGCCTGGCAGCGTGCTCACACGGGAGCTCCATCTGGGAATTTGCCTCAGTCCTGGTGGGTGCAAAGCTTGGGGAGGCCAAGGCTTTCCACCATGTGGATACCATGGGTCCCTGGTCCAGCTGATAGAGCTTTCCACACCATTCCTGTGTGCCCTTCCACGCAAACTGCCATGCAAACTGCCGCACCACTCTGGCTGACACGCCATGCTGTTTTCCCGTTCTGGTTGCTGCACTCCCCAGGGCTGCCTCTTACGGCCGTGGGGTGGCCACCATTACTGTTAGCCCTGTCCCTGGCTCATCAGCAAGCCTTGTACGAGCTGCCAGCTGCTGTGGGCTGCCTGCACTCTCCAGGCCTTTCCCCAGCTCTGGAAAGCTCAGGAAAACCCCCTTTTTGCCAAGATCTCCCACTCCCTTGCAGACTTAACTGCACTGGAGCAGTCCCTCGGCGAATGACCTCATCTTGGTTATTATCAAGAACCAACACCTTGGTTATTAAAATCACCTGCATGAACAGGTTATTATTTCTTCTGTAGAGTGTAGTAGTGGAAATAAATCAGCCTTGAAATAAAATAGGATTGAACTTACTTTGGGGAAAAATATCTGTTTATAGAAGAATCAGATCTGGTGCCTGACACTTTGTGTTTTAGATTCTATGATTACATCTACAGTTTGCAGTTGTGGTCAGATGGGTGAAAAATGGCCTCAAGGGGTGGAATACCCTGCATTCTGCCCCCATTTTGAGTCCCACATTTATTTGGTGGCTCCCTACAGATCATTATCAGTTGTCCACTTGTACATGCCTAATGCCATACCACACTTCAAAGAGTAGTGTCTTATTTCTTCTGGAGGCCAGATTCTGCTCCTTTCAGTCTGAATATTTAATATGTGCATGTTTAGTGCATTTATGAACTTTGAGACAAGACATAAAGGAAGTCTTACAAAGCGTTGTAGTTATCTATCTTGTATCTAGCAGCTGAACAGATGATAATATGTATGTAAGTTATGTATACCAATATACGTATACCGAACACAAGTAACTTTTGTGCTGAGAACTTCCTGGGGTTTAAAAATAAAAATCAAGAGATAATAAGATTCATGAAAAAGATTCATGATTCATACACAGCTTCACTGGCTTTCTCTTACTGATTGGAAACAAAAGAAAAACAGCACATGATCAATTGCAAGTTGTTGAGAACTTACCTTTTTAACAGAAGTGGACCACCACATGCCTATGAGCTGCCAGTACCTGAACATTCTCAGGAAAATACTGAAAATTCAGGTGACTGAGAACACAAGCATCCACATTTGTGTCCATCACAAAGCTAGATAAAAATATTAGACTGGATGATATTTCTATTACTGTGCCATGGTTACAAAGGGACTGTTCCTGAGACATGACGAAATGTAAAACATTGTTTTAAAAAACTGAAAATGCATCTTACTTTAACTAGATGAAAATCTGATAGCTTACTACCTCACAGTGTTCAATTAATGAAGGCTTTGTTTTTAGAGCTAAAGAATGGAAATTAAAAAAGACTTTTTTTCAACTGTCTTAGCCTTTGAAGGTATCAGATCACCTTCAGTGTCTGTATGAACAACATGAGAATACACTGGATTAGACTAGACTAGTATACTTCAGTTGGAAGGAACCTACAACAATCACATAGTCCAACTGCCTGACCAGTTCAAGGCTGACCAAAAATTAAAGCATTTTGTTAAGGGCATTGTCCAAATGCCTGTTAAACAACAGGCTTGGGGCATCAACCACCTCTCTAGGAAGCCAAAAAAACTACATCCACAGCCTTCCCTTCATCCGCTACGTGGATAATTTTATCGTAGAAGGATATCACATTAGTCAAACAGGAGTTTCCTTTTGTGAAGCCATGTTGACTGTGGCTGATGATTGGATTATTTTTTAGATACCTTTCAACAGTACCCAGTATAATCTTCTCCATAAGTTTTCCAGGAAGTGAGGTTAGACCAACAGGTATGTAGTTCCCTGGGTCTTCCCACACACTTTTTTTGTAGATTGGAATAACCATTGGATTGTTATTGGAAAGTCACTGTTCCCACACTTACGATCATCTGACCGGATCGAGGAGCTGTCAGCCCAAGGACTACCAGCATTATTAAGACTGAGGCAAACAAAAGTATTGAACGTCAGCGTTTTCCCTTCATCCATGTTAGTCAGATAACCATCTTCAACAAGTATCTGTCCAATGTTTTCTTTAGACCTCCTCTTGCTATAAACACACTTTAAAAAGTTGCTCTTGTAATCTGAAACAACACTGGCCAGTTTCAGCTCTAACTGAGATTTGGCCTTTTGTGTCTTCTCCCTGCATAAATGAACCACAGCACTGTACTCTTCCTGTGAAGCCTGAACTCGCTTCCAGAGATCATACAGTTTCTTTTTCCTCTTGAGCTCTATGAGGAGTACCCTGTTCAGCCAAGCTGGTCTTCTGCCCTGCTTGTTTGACTTATGACACAGTGGAATTGCCTGCTCCTGTGCTTCTCAAAGCTGATTCTTAAACACTGACCAGAATCACAGAATCATAGAATCATAGAATGTTAGGGGATGGAAGGAACCTCTAGAGATCATTTAGTCCAATCCCCCTGCCAAAGCAGGTTCATCTAGAGCACGTTGCACAGGATCGCATCCAGGCGGGTTTTGAATATCTCCAGAGAAGGAGACTCCACCACCTCTCTGGGCAGCCTGTTCCAGTGCTCTGTCACCCTCAAAATAAAGAAGTTTTTCCTCATGTTCACATGGAACTTCCTGTTTGTGCCCACTGCCTCTTGTCCTGTCACTGGGCACCACTGAAAAGAGTCTGGCCCAATCCTCTTGACACCCGCCCTTTAGATATTTATAAGCATCGATGAGATCCCCTTTCAGTCTTCTCTTCTCCAGGCTAAACACACCCAGGTCTCTCAGCCTTTCTTCATAAGAGAGGTGCTCCAGTCCCCTGGTCATCTTCATAGCCCTCCACTGGCCTCTCTCCAGCAGTTCCCTGTCCTTCTTGAACTGGGGGCCCCAGAACTGGGCACAGTACTCCAGATGTGGCCTCAGCAGGGCAGAGCAGATGGGGAGGATGATCTCCCTTGACCTGCTGACCACACTCTTTTTTTGATGTACCCCAGGAGACCATTGGCCTTCTTGGCCACAAGGGCACATTGCTGGCTCATGGTCAGCTTGTTGTCCACCAGGACTCCTAGGTCCCTCGCTGCAGAGCTGTCTTCCAGCAGGTCAGCCCCCAACCTGTACTACTGCATAGGGTTATTCCTCCCTAGGTGCGGGACCCTAAACTTTCCCCTGTTGAACTTTGTAAGTTTCCTGTCAATGCAGCTCTCCAGGCTGTCCAGGTCTTGACAAATGGCAGCACAGCCTTCAGGTGTGTCAGCCACCCCTCCCAGTTTTATGTCATCAACAAGCTTGCTGAGGGTACACTCTGTCCCCTCATCCAGGTCATGCTGAACAAGACTGGACCCAATACTGACCCCCGGGGAATACCGCTAGTTACAGGCCTCCAACTATACTCTACATGACTGATTACAACACTCTGAGCTCTGCCATTCAGCCAGCTCTCAGTCCATCCTACTGTCCACTTATCCAACCAACACTTCCTAAGCTTGCCTACGAGGATGCTGTGGCAGACAGTGTTGAAAGCCTTGCTGAAGTCGAGGTAGACAACATCCACTGCTCTCCCCTCATCCACCCAGCCAGCCATTCCCTCATAGAAGCCTGTCAGATTGATCAAGCATGTTTTCCTCTTGGTGAATACATGTTGACCACTCCTCATCTCCCCATGTTGAGCACTTGTGGACTTCTAAGCCCTCAAAAATACATTCCTAGGGTATCTTCATTTTCTCTCCCTAAGCCCAGGGTAGCAACTCTGCTGTCCTTTTTTCTCATTACCCTGAAAATTTTAAACTCAACCATTTCCTGATCACCCACTATCGCAACCCCCACAAAGTCTTTCTCCATTCACAAACAGCAAGTCTACGAGGGCATCTTTCCTAGGTGCCACACTGAGTACTTGTGACAAGAAGTTATCTCCTACAAACGTCAAGATTTTCTAAGCCCTGCTTGTCTCATCCGTATATTCACATTTGATGTCTGGGAAGTTGGAATCTCCCGTAAGGACAGGGGCTAATGATCCCAAAATATCTCCTGATTGCCTGTAGAATAACTCATCAGTGCTTACGTCCTCTCTGGGCAACCCGTATTAGATGCCCACTACAGCATTGCCTTTGTTTTCCATCCCCCTAATCCTTACCCAGAGGCTCTCAACCACATCATTACTAACTGTAAGTGCTGTGCAATCAAACCTCTCCCTTATGGATAGTGCGACACCTCCACCTTGCCTGCCCTGCCTGTTCCTCCTGAACAGCCTGTAGCTCTCCATCCCAGCACTCCAACTGTGGGACTTGTTCCACCAAGTCTCGCTAATACCAATGATATCGTAGCTCTGGGAGCTTCCAGTTCATCCTGTTTGTTTCTCATACCAACTGCATTGGTGTACAAACATTTCAGATACCTTCTTGAGCCTTCCATGCTCCCAGGAGCAGCATAAATATTCCCACTAGGATTGCCCCCCTCTGGCAATATCATGGTAACCCTTGGCTTACCTACTGCAATCCTGTTGGTATCCCTTTGCTCCATCACTTCTAGTTTAAAGCTTTCTTTTTTTAGTCATCTTTTAGTCATCTTCCCTCCCCAAGCATCTGTCATCAAGTTATCAAAAATCTTCATAACATTAGCCCACTATGGGTAGAAATCTTATGTAGAGAAACAATAATCAGATACCTAGTAATAGATCTATTTGCCTCATAATTATGATCATTATTCTCATCGGATCTNCAATGATATCGTAGCTCTGGGAGCTTCCAGTTCATCCTGTTTGTTTCTCATACCAACTGCATTGGTGTACAAACATTTCAGATACCTTCTTGAGCCTTCCATGCTCCCAGGAGCAGCATAAATATTCCCACTAGGATTGCCCCCCTCTGGCAATATCATGGTAACCCTTGGCTTACCTACTGCAATCCTGTTGGTATCCCTTTGCTCCATCACTTCTAGTTTAAAGCTTTCTTTTTTTAGTCATCTTTTAGTCATCTTCCCTCCCCAAGCATCTGTCATCAAGTTATCAAAAATCTTCATAACATTAGCCCACTATGGGTAGAAATCTTATGTAGAGAAACAATAATCAGATACCTAGTAATAGATCTATTTGCCTCATAATTATGATCATTATTCTCATCGGATCTTTTTACTCTTGTTGTGAAAAAAATGAAAAAGAAAAAAAGAGAAAGTCAGGTTCCTAAGACAGGTAATCAATATATGTACATCATTACATTTATATAGTAAAAAGAAATTAAACCACTGTTCAGTTCTACCCAGAGATATTTGCACGTCCCCAGCTTGCAAGCAGGTGATCACATGTGTAAACTGAGAAAAACTTCAAGGCTCACTAAATTTGTAGCGATTTCTGAGGCTTGAGATCAGTGTTTCAGTGTTCTGATTCTACAACCTCTAAGAGATTCATACAAACTTCTATTAAAAATGAAACATGACCATAGCAAAGCTAGGAAGATTGGGAGAGAAATGGGGATAAGTTTATATTTCTTTCTGAATAATATTTCATGAAGGTTGACAATATTAGTATCAAGCTAGTGCACTTCATTTTTTCTGGTAAATATTTGTACAAAGATCAACATCCACCACCACAAGTATCAAATCCTTCGCTACTAAATTATATACACATTAATAGAAAATTCACAACGTAAAATGAAGAGCTAGAATTCTAACCTTGAATGCATACATAAAATACATTCATTGAACTCATTTGAACTCTAAATTGATTTTTACTAAACATCACTCAGGGCTAAGGGAATTTTAGTTAAAAAGTTACAGTGGCATCATCTGTCCCTCTAACAAGGATGTCAAAAATAGCCTCTGGTCTAGTTCCAACTGAGCTCTTCTTAGCTTTTGCAGAAACCCATCTGCTGTAACATCAATGAAGATAGATTTTTCTTCCTGAGTATTTTTCAAATGCATTGACGTTTCTTTTAGGTACTGTAATGCATATGTGTATTAAATTTACTTATTACTTTACATTTGTAAGTGAACTGGTGACAACAAAAATAACTTTTTGGTCACAGTCCATGGAATTCATTTAAGGAAGATGTGTAAAACAAAGTAATTTTAAGCGTTCCTTTCCTTTGATATCTGAATCTCTTAATGGAGGGACTAGCTTCTCTAGTGTAGATTATAAGTGAGAAAAAGGATTCTCCTGGACACACTGGATCATACATACAACCTCACTGGGAATTATGTGCACTTTCATTGTAGCTGAAATTAATTGATATTTGTGATGTTTACTCTATGGTTGGTAAACACAAGAAAGTTCTACCCACTGTCGGCACCAGAGGCAATGGGCACAAACTGAAACACTGGAGGTTCTTTCCAAACATAAGGGAAAACTTTTTTACTGTGAGGGTGACTGAGCACTGGCACAGGTTGCCCAGAGAGGTTGTGGGGATATTCAAAAGAAGTATGGACATGGTCCCAGGCAACTGGCTCTAGGCGGCCTCACTCGAGTGGAGGTTGAACAAAATGACCTTGAGAGGTCCCTCCAGCCTCAACCATTCTGTGATTCTGTGAATGAAGGGATGAGTTAAGAGGTTCAGGTAAAGTAGGGTAAAGTAAAAATGGAAGGAGATTACAGTATACCTATCAGCTACTTCGTTGGACTAGATGATCAGCAATGTAGGGATTAATTTCACTTTTTTACCAGCTTCATGAGTATTTTTTTAATGAAATCTATTCCTCTGTTATTCAGAATTCTCATCTATAAAATAGAAAGACTATTTGTCTGTCTTACTGGCATGTTGATTAATTCATACACGTGGAGGTATTTTACAGAGGCAGCTAGAGAACACTAAATTTATTAATAATAAAATGAATACGATGTAGTGGTATTAAAACTGAAATAGAAGTAAAAACAAGTGAGCAGCAGTGGGAGCAAAAGATTGTTTTGAAGATTTTGCTGCACAGCTGCAGATTTGTTTTTTTCTGCACTGCTAATGTGAGGTATAATATAAACATTACTTTTCTGCCATTGTACACACATAATAAATGAAAATAGAATCAGTAAGAGAATTTAAGTTTTATTTCAGAATGAAGCACATGTACATATAGCCATAGCATTAAAAACATAATGTGCTGTATGTGTTACTTTTAGTTAGGTAGCTAGGTGTAACCATTTCACCTTCAAGAAAGACCTGACTACCAGTTGTCTGTCTGTCTGGGCAATATAATGCCTAATTAAAAAAACAATTATTCTATTGATCAGCAGATCATCAAATTAGATGTCTGATCCATCCTTAGTGTCTCCTGTATAGAATTCCGACAAATCTAAACATCTCACCTTGTGTGTTTATAATCCTTACTGCATAATGGAGACACACAGGTATTTTTAACTGTTTGTTGATCCTCCTCCTGAATTTTTAATTTTGTTAACAATACAAGTTTAGGCCTAAGCTGTAGATATTTAATCAGAAAACTAAAGGCACAAAACCTCTGCCCCCTCATTATTAGACGTCTTATTTTGTATTCGAGCGGGGGAGGGAAGCGATGTCTATATAACTTCTTCAACATATTTTTTCTTCAAGGTTTTTCAGCATCAGAAGTTCAATAGCAAAAACAGGCATTAGAGATCAAGATTTGTACTTAAAGTAATCCATGGCAACTGCCCATTCATTAGTCATAGAAAACATAATGTAATTCAAATTAGCTTAGCCTGTCTCTCACTGAGGGAACCTTGAGGTAGCGATTGAGGAAAATGGGACCACGCAGCCAAGAAAACAGACCAGAAATGATAAATGAAGGGAAAGCAAGCCATTTGAAAGGAGCAACAGCATTACAGAAAAAAATAGTTTCTCAGTTTAAGATGAGAAGCCCCAGGGGTGACACACTTCATTGGGGTGAGGAACAGGAACGTAGGTGGGACTGAATGCTTAGAAGCAAAGGGAATCTGTGACGCAGCTGCTGCAGAGGTTTACTTAAGCCGCTGATATCAAGAAAAAGAATGGTCCTGGCAAGTCACTTAACCTTCCTGTTTGTAAAACGTGGATGATTACTTTGTCATTTGCTGCTGTCAAAATAGTAAGTGTTCATCCAATAGTAATCCTTCTGCATGTATCTCTGGAACTGTCATCCTGCTGCATACCTCCCCCAACAACCTACCTTTGCATCTGTGAGAAACCTGGCAAAACAGATTGCTATAGTGAGGTGAATTTTCCTTCATACAAATCAATAAAAAGATTATTATTTCTCTGTATGTTTTACAAACATACACTTACTATTTTAACTTCATTAATTATTCAAAAAATAGAGAAAGCAAAGCCTGTCCTAAGCTTCAAATGAAACAATTCAGGAAGTATTCCTAGCAGCAACTTGCCTGTCAATATGCTTTAACCACTATTGCATTAAAAAAATTCATTCTTAATTGTATGCTTAATGTAATACAGCAGGGCAAGACTGCTAGGGACAAAGGTACAATATGATGATGAAAATTTGAACGATTTGTCCTTGCTTTCTATTGCTCTGCAAATTTTCTAGATACTTACCACAGTCTATTCTATCCAGTTAAGCCTCACACTCTGAGGAAACACTTATGTTCTATTCCAGTGCCCAGTCATCTGTTTTACAGTGGAAAAAGGCAATCTTGAATAATGGATTACGCCAGCTGCATAGGTATTAATGAGCCATGTTTGCTTTATGTTCATACACCCAGATTTCCTAGTATGACATCAGTAAGATTTTGGCTTTGGATCATTGAAATTGCAACCATGTACAGGAATATAAAGTAAAACTCATGAACTAGGGATAAGGGAATCATAATGATGAATTTCAATACTTCCATACATATAAACTCACTAACTACAGATATACAAAAAAACCCTACAGAACACTCCTATCGTATTTTTAATAACTCAAGAGATTGAGTAATGCAAGATTTTAGTGCCCTGGTTTGTGAAAACTGTATAACATAGTAGAAAAAAAGTAGAAAAAACATAAAACATAGAAACTTCTAAGTGATGGGTTTTATATCATAAGAGGGAATAGGGTTTTTTTGAGGGCTGTAATCTATATATCTCTCCAGTAGCTGCTGTTTTCAGTAACTACATTTGTGAATTACCCTCTCTGTCACTATTAGCACAGGAAGAAATAGAATCACAGTAAGCACAAAACTTCAGTGGTGTAACAATGAAAAAGGTTCCATAAAATACAGATTTTAACACTTGCATCTAGTAAGATTATGGAGAGATATTTTGTTAAGAGGTAGAGTGGTACTTTTTCATTAGTATATAATGAAGAATATTTGTATTTCGGTGGATAGGAATTGTAAACATACAAATTGAGAAAAGCAATGAAAGATGAGAATTTCTGTCGTACTGGAAGTTGGAGTTTATTTGCCCACTGCAGCAAAGCTTTCCAAACAACTTTCTAGAAACCAGGATTGTGCTTCTATATCCTTTTTGCTCAAAGTTTAACTTTACAGCTTGCATTTCTTTAATGTAAATGCTATTAAGAATAATTTATTAACTGTGTTGGCTGTATCACCCTTTTTCACAGGTAATACCAAATTTTCAGGCTACAAAACTGTAAAGACCTAACATCATGCCATTCTATTGCACAAGGCAGGGTGATGTTAATGTATTCCATAAAAAAAAAATTAGGAATAAAGAGAATATTTAAAAATATTTTGCAACTACTCAGAATTTTGTGGATTTTTTTTTAAAGTAGTAATTTTTTCATCTGTCAGTTTGATAGAAAGTACTTAAGCATACACAAGTAATTATGAAAAAAACCATGAGCAAACATCTGTCATGTACAGCATTTTCTGACGTTGACAGTAGGGGCTACTTAGTACTCACAAGTGGAAAATCTGTAACAGCTGGAATGATTAAATGATTACAGGACAAAATGCATCATTAACACCACATAGAGCTCTTCTTCTGACTTCTTTTCAGTTATAGCCTTTTTACACATTACACATTTTTTTCATTCTAAAAGGTCTGCGTTGATGTATTTTCACAAGACACTTCAAATAGAAATAATTATCATCACTACATTTCCCTAAATTTTACAATAACTTCCCTTATGAATTAGAACTATTTTAGTTATCTGAATTCAGATAATTTTGTGCTCATTCCTTCAGGATGTTCTTAAAATTGGGCTAGTCATGGTTTCTGCTACCGTGTGTTTAGCTTCTGTCTGTCCTAATAATCTGTCCTTTTGTCAGTTCTTTAAATAGCTGTTCACACATAGCTATCTAAACATTTTTCTGAAATAGATAAAAGGATTCCAGTGTTTTATTGGGGTTTTTTTAAGCTGACACAATTTGATTGTTGACCAGTATATGACTGCAAGTTGTTACACGGTTCCTTCTGTGTGCCTGGTCACTAAAAGCAGAGAATAAATGTTAACTGTTAGAAATTATGACTGTTAAAAGTGCTTCCTTTCCCCGCCTGCCCTCCCGCAAAAGCCATCAAGAGAAAAACACACAGGTTCCCCTTTTTGTGGGGGGAACCTGAAAGTGTCAGGTTATCTTAACAAAGAACTCTTAAGCAGCAAATCTCTCCTTCTATTTCATTTCCCTCCCCTCCCCCCTTTACTTAGAAAGCTGATTGCAATAGCTACCTCTTTAAAAACATGCAGTTGATTGGACACTGAAAAACCATTAAACTCAATGAAGGAATGATAATATTCTTTGTTGTTTTATTTAATGCCACTATGGTTAGGTTTTCACAGGAAATACTCACTTCTCCAACGAAACTCCTGAAAAGCAAAAATGTGTTCTTCATTGCACCCTAGTGAGTTCTGAATTAAATTCAACTGGTTGTTGAAGCTAAAAGCAGAATTCTTCAATATTCTAATGCAAAATGGGGAATGACAGGTTTTTTTCTCATATTCCCAGAGGTATGGATTTCTGTCTGTTCTTGTAGCATTGCAGCTGCAACAGTCATCTCCAATTAAGGTACAATTCTAACACCATGGTGCAATCCCTACCCTCATACTTTATCTCTCTTGAGTAGTGTTTTGTGTGGAATGCTTTGCACAGGTAGGACTCTACTCCTGATTGTGCTATCAGAATTATTGATAGGAAAGAAAATACCACTACATTAAGCAGCACTCCATGCTAATAACTAATACATTAATGTAAATAAATGCAGTAAAGACTGTACCCTACCAAAATTAATCTCTTGGACATTGGCTACTGCTGGCAGAAGAGTTACACATAGGGTATAAAAAAAGTGGAACTACCTTCTTACCTTCGATCAAGAGGATAGTCTCATCCTCAGAAATATTTTAAAATTAGATTCATTTACAGATTGCAACCTGTTGCTTGCACTGTATCAGCCAAAGTCTCCTTTTAATCACTAGATAGCAGTGTTATTGAGTAAAAAAAGAAAGGCACTCCTGAAAAATAAACCAGTCTTCTATATCAGAATGGCTATTGAAATCTCAGAAAAAAGGATGGCAGATGATCTGCAGCGATCACCTACCCCAGCCTGAAAACAAAAGCAGAAACAATTCGTTCAACAATGCTACTCAGCTCCTCTCTATATCACTGTTAAAGTCCTCCAGACAATGGCAATTCTTCAGTCCTCCTAGACAAATTATTTAAGTGCTTCATTATTCTTACTGCTTTAATCATTTTCTTCACAACTTTCCTTTCAGAATTTTAAATCTATTCTTCTCCAGTATACAGCCAACATGAGGAAAGACTTCATCTGTCATTCATCTGAAAAGAAGTATCCTGTCTTTTTGAGCCTTATTTTTAGTCTGAGGGCAAAATCCTTTCAGTTTTCCTTGAAAGTTACACTTTCTAGACTTCTGAAGGTTCTCAATGCTCTTCTCTGGATTTTCTTCATTAGAAGG
Source organism: Chionis minor (assembly GCA_013398295.1). Classification (NCBI taxonomy): domain Eukaryota; kingdom Metazoa; phylum Chordata; class Aves; order Charadriiformes; family Chionidae; genus Chionis; species Chionis minor. The sequence goes on from VZSF01003007.1 coordinate 106,498, forward strand.
ACAGTCCTGAACAGTTGCAGGTATTGTACACTATTATCTGTGCTAAGCAGTATCTGTATCTGATATCACAGACCTCTCCTATAAAACCAGTTACATGCTCAGATTACTTTTCTAGCAGATTCTTCTGTCCTGGAAGTCTTAAATACAGTAACACTGACGGAAAAGATGACACCATGTTTCAGAACTGGTATAGAGGAAATCTCCAGAAAGACAGTCATTCTCCCACAGGTGCACTTATACATTTCCTTTAGACAACGGCTCTGTAGGCCTACCATGTTTGCCGAGCATCAGTTCATTTTACACATGGCATATTTTGTGCATACATTTCTGTTTGCTCTCTAAGCAGTGGTAGTTACCTGAATGCCTACTTGCTGTCGTTATACTGATATTGCTTATGTGGAAGTGCCACGGTGGCAAATTGAGTGTAAACTGACTTCTCAGGAATGGGGTACACAGCTTCCAAAGAACAGGAGATTGCACAGAAAACTGGATATAGATGTTTGCAGGAGCATGGTACAGCCAGCTGCTGGATGAGAATACAGGAAGATTTTGAGGAGTTAACAGGCCTTTCACTTGACACTGCTGCTTTTATCTCTAGCTCCTTATAAACCTTCTTTCTTCTGTAGGGAATCAAAAGTTAAGAAGAGGTCTCCACTGAGGTACACTGTTGTAAAATTGCCAGTGAAATTCCTGTTAAACACCTTTCTGTTACACAAAACTGTACCACAAAGCCCAGCAACCAAGGCACTCCGGCTGAGCTTTGGCTTTACAGAGAAATCCTTTTCCATAACATGGTATTTGTGATTCTTGACAGCCTCCTATCTAGCTGCTCAGTCATCAATAATTCAGACTTTAAAGCCCCTTTCATGTAGTCTTTGCATGTAACTTTCTAAGTGTTCTTGTCTAAGTAGAGGGAATATTTTTGCGAGGGCAAGGAAAAGATGTAAATTAAAGCATCTTGGATGATTCTCTGGATGTCACCTGGGCTGCATGATTTTTATGCATCTTTCATTCTATTTCAAGTTAAATGTTATAGAATTTCTTTGCAAAAATGCTTAGTTTAATTTTGAATCTATTATTTTCTATTTGGTCAGCATTGCGTTCCTTTCTGGGATTCAACATAAAAGCACCTGAAAGAATACTGAAGCCCTTTCTTGAATCTCTGGAATTGTAACAATTATGAGCAAAGTGAGACAGTGATAAAATTAGTGTTCTTTTACTTTACACAATGACAAGGAGGTTTGGAAAAACAAAACAGTATACCTGAGTATGGCCACGTGGAAAAGCTTACTTGTTGATAACATAAGGATGATAACATAACATCTTATCCATGGTCTGGGCATACCGCAGCCACAAGGCAAAAATCTGCTTTTACATCCCTTCAATTACTCACCATGAGACCATGAGAATTAGTATGAAACTGTAGGGAATGAAGTGACAATTTTCAACAAAAAATTCAAGACATTATAAACTTAAAAGTTGCAAGACTCTGAGGGCAAATTTTGAAAGGCCAGTGCTATCCTACACAGAAAAATTGAAACACTAACACTGGCAAGGAGTGTCGCTTTCATCTCTGCAGAGAGGTTGAATGAAAACGTTCTGTTTTGTTGCAAACACAATTTCCTGTCAGAATAGTTTTTAGTCGAAAATTTTCATCCCATTTTACTTACAAGTAGTGCTTGGTCTCACTCCTGCAGGTGCGTAAGTATAGACATTGCAATTCTAAACACTGCAAAGGCAGATGTGAAGAAGGAATGAGTTTTCATGTTCAAAGGTGAATAGAGGGTAGCATTTGGAAAACAGCGGCAGTACATCTTAGCTCTGATCCCAAAAGAGTTTAAATAGTTCAAGTCTCCAGACCATGACTGTTTTCCTGTCCCTAAGTTGTATCAGTTCAAAAATACTGCTAATATTTCTCAACTTTGTGAGATGCCACTGTACTAAGCTTCACCAGAGAACAACCTGTGTCACATTGTCTGAAAGGTAACTTCCTGCTTGGTTATTAAATGTAAATTTACCTCTCATAGCAAATTAGTTTGTGGGTTTTTTAATAGGGAAAAACCGTTCAGTTAAGGGAACTGTGACATGGCCAGCCTCTATTACCTAACCTGGAATGCTTACTAAAACTTCCTTCTTTTTATTAATAGATTTTCAATACTTCATTTAGAGTTGTCAGTGTTTGTATGAAAATAATACAAGTAACTATGTGTTTGTAAGAAAATAATAAAATTAATTATGTGTATTAGGGATAAGTAATAACAAGGAAGATGAAAGACAGCTACATTTTCAGTCAAGAAAGATTGTATTAAAAAAATTTTCACACTGTGTTGTACATTATGTTACGGGCTTAGTACATTATCTTCATTTCTCAGGTTTCTTTCTGCCTTAAAAATAAGTGTAAATTACTATCTGACTGGCTACCTACCTCAAAAGTGTCAAGACATTTAGCACTAGTAATTTTTGTGGGAAAAATGTTTTCCATTTCTGATAATTTAGTGTTCTAAAGTTACCCTGATTTTTGTTTCATATAATTGTTAATAGCATTTACTCACAGGTATGGATAACAACAGCAACACAGTATGGATAATAATTACTGCAAGCTTTAGCCATGTAACCTTTATGATATTTTATTTTTAATATTTTCAATATTAATAAAGTTGGAATAGGTCAATCAAATTTTCTTCCCATTTTGCTTGGCATAGTTTTCAAACAGAATAATAGAATGTCAAATGAACATTTTTCTGCCTGAATTTTGGCTTAATACTATTTCACACTAAGTTTTAGATCACGTTTTTATGTGTAATATTTCTACCAAATCCAGAGCACTGAATAGTACAGATCTGAATGACAGCATCTAGTCAATTCGTAACAGAAACATAGAAACTTTGAGACTGAAGAGCAGTCAGAGTAAATACTGTCTGATAAATTACCCAGACCTCCTAAGAAGCAGCTATAAATTTACAGATTTTCTGATCCAATATTCTTCACAGGCTATAGAAGATAAAAGATCATGATGCCTATCATAATTATAACAAAACATGTCTTAGAGGTGATTATTTTTTTTTTTTTGCTATACTTCTCTCATTTGTGATTGTTATAGAACTGATAAGTTTAGGGATTCTTATCCTAAATTTATTAATAGATTTTTATCTTCTCCCCCTCCCCCACCACCCTTGTTTCTGTGTTACCCATTGGCTTGTCTCCGTTTGGCCTCTATATGTTCCTTTCTATATTGTTATACTCTGAATAGCTCTGTGTCTGCTTCAATTTCAAGACATCTTTCTAGTAATGAGTAGTCAGAATTGTATTAAATACTCCAGACGGGATATCATTAGGCTTTTGTACAGTCACTGGTACTACCTGTTTCAGCTGAAATACGCATACTCATGCATTCTTTTTTTCACAGCTGAATCAAATTGCTATTTTGTAATCTTCCAATGATCAACTCATCCATCTAGACTCTTTTCCAAGCACCTAGCCAAAAATGTTTTGGTTTAGTCCCCAAACACATGATCTTAATTTTTTTTTTTCACATGGCTTCCCCTATTACTCTTGTAATAGGTTACTTCATAACCTCTCTCCAGGATTTTTTTACTTTCAGTAATACTGACTGCCATCTCCTTACTTAGCTTACAATTCACTGTTAACCATCCTTTTCCTCTGTTAAAACAATAACTTCTTGTGTCACACCATATCAAAAACTGTCCTGGTTTTGTTTTCTTAGAAAGTAGATTATCCTGTTAGATTTTTCTAACATAAACTTTGCCTTTAATGATGAATTTTATCCCATTTTCTACTCACTTCCATCACCTCCACTTTACACTTTCCTCTAAAATCTCTTGAGGTGAAAAAAATGTCTACTGTTTAACAGATCTGTTCTGCCTAGTCTTTTTTAAATGCAGGTACTGTATTTGTTATTAATCATTCCTATGGCTTGATGCTTGACTTGATAGATGTATGAATATTCTCAAAAGACCTGCAATTTCATGTGCCAGCTCCTTCTCACACAGAGATGATATAATCATCCCAATTTGAGTGCATTAAGGCAAAGGCAGGCACATCCTTAGGGTGAATGAATGTCCTTGAGTGCTTCTTCACCACATCCCTATCCTTCACATTCTTCCCTTGTTAGGTTACGTAATAAAGACAAACTTACTGTGCTTAACTCTGGTTAGGCAGCAGTGCACAAGCTGTGGGGCATAGTTGTACGGGGGCTGAAACTGTGTCTGAAGATGAAGCTCCCTGAATGCTTCATCCTCTTCAAACATGGAAATTTCCATGTTCATGCTTTCATTTCCATTCTCCTCTTCGCCTTTGCTCACACAGAAAGTTTCAGAGTCCTTAACAAAGACTCACATAAAATTTACTTTGCTTTGGACACAAAACTAAGTTCTTCTTATTTCTGTTTCTACTAGGATAACCCCTCCTGCTCGTACCTTGTCTGTTTGATTGGGTTTTTTTCAATATTATTTTTGTGGTTAATGACTTCTTGACATCTTTTAATATGTTTTGCAAATTTTAATTCATTATAATTCTGGTAATTCCTATTTCATCCATATCTTTGACTTCAAGGAGTTAGGTGTTTGTTTTCTTCATTCCTTGGGGCCTATATTCAGCTTATATGGCAAGAGACTTTCAAAGAAATATGATACAACTGCTCAGTTTTTGGTCTATAAAAGACTCCAACCTGCATGAAAATTTTCTTATATATAAAGTCCAGAAAATGATAGGTGACTCTGTGAAACAAATCACACATTACCAACATTTCAAATGTTTTGTTGTAAAGTTTTTCATATATTAGGAATGTTTTGGGCTAGACTTGTGTTCTGGATCTGGAAAAGCAGACTTTCTGTATCTAGCATTAAATTCTTACATGTCTCAGAATCTTGTATGGATCTTGTCTTACAGTTATCAAGAATTTTATCTGTGAGAACAATGCCAAATATTTGAAATGGCTGCCAGCTGACTAACAAATAGTAGCTGAGGTTCTTCAGGGAACTGCCATCAGTTCTGAATTCCCAACAAGTTTTGAAAGCCTCAACTAATAATACAAATTTTTATTATGAGGTATGTGTAAAAGGTCCTGGCTATACGAATTTTTGTCTCTTGTATGCACAGCCTTAACCTCCTGCAAATGAGAAGGATACACATAGAGATGAATACAGAGGGAGAGTAACATGTTCAAGAAATACTTTCCTTTCATAAGCAACTGTTCTTTAGGGATTTTCAAAGCATGACCCTGAAATTTTGGAAACTATACTTTGAAATTGATTAAGATTCTTTTCTCTAAGGTAGTCATTTATTTATTTGGAAGTTATGGTGGGTTGATACTGACCAGTAGCTAAACTCCCACCCTGCCTCTCACTCACTGCGCTCTCCCAGAGGATGTAGAGAAAACAGAAGGAAGACTTGTGAATTGAGATAAAGGCAGTTTAATGGGGAAAGCAAAACCTGCATGCGTACGCAAAGCAACAAGAATTCGTTCACTACTTTGTATTGTCAGGCAGTTGTCCAGCCAGCCACTCCCTGCGAAGAGGTTCCTTGGGAAGACAAGTATCCATGAATGTCCTTCCTTCCTCCTTTTTTCCCTGAGCTTTTATAGCTGAGCAGGACATTACGTGTTACAGAATATCCTTTTGCTCAGTTTGGGTCAGCTGTCCTAGCTATGTCTGCTCTCAACCTCTTGCCCATCCCCAGGCTATTTGCTGTCGCGGCAGAGCGGGGAAAAAGCCTCACCATATGGGCTGCTCTGAAGGAAGTTGACTCCATCTCAGGCAGACCCAGTACAAAAGTGGAGAATATTAATTTTTACTAGGATGCCAACTCCTTTCAAGCAAGAAAGGGTCACATGAAATATTAGCAGGGTATCCCATCAAATAAGAAGAAAATAGGTATATATAACTGAACACATACCTTTATCCCACTGTAATATCCCTTAAGCTTGTTTGTAAGTTATACAAAAATGAGCAATGCTTGACTAGATTTTCAACAGCATCTAAAGACAGTGGCTAATTCCAATGAATGTAAAAAGTTATGGAATCCTTAGCTCCCTTTAGAAAAAAAACATAGTACGTGTGATTCTGCAACAAAAAATACGATACAATAGCGTGTACCACACAGAGTCTGCCATACCTAGTGATTCTTTCCAAAATTGGAAATTAGTTGGAATTAGGTGATCTTTAAGTTCCCTTGCAATCTAAACCATTCTATGATCCCATGGCATGAATGTCCATGATGTATTACACAGATGTCAAGTTATGGATGTATCCAACTAGCTACTTTCAGGAAATCTGGGATCTGGACATTATCTACACCTAGTGCTTCAAATGCTACTTCTTCTCCCAGTATTGAGAACTGCAATTCCTCTATGAAAACCTGTTATCTGTGCCATCAGTATAATAGTACTACTGCTTATGATTTTCCACTGTGAAGCTGTGAAGTTGGAAATCAGTGAACTTACATATACCACTTCATTGACTAGACAAATGATGTTGGCAAATTAAATTTACCTGGATTAACTAAGATAGTGCATGTTTATCTCATGATCTTGCAACTATCTCAGTAAGCTTATAGGAAAATTTGTAGAAGGTTGGGTTACACAATATGAGGAAAATTGTAACTTCAATTTCATTATTTCTTTTCAGTCCCATCGCCTTTTCTGACGTGGTTTTATGGAATCATCTGAGTGTTGCAATTGGGTTGAAGTGTTTCATTTAGGAAATTTTTTTTTACCAGTCTTATCTGTACCAAGGAATGGTTCTGTAGGACAAACATGGCTGCAGAGTAAACTTAAAACTCAAAATTTATCCCACGTTTTTAAGTAAGGAAAACTACGGTTTTTTAATCAAAATTCAAGAAGTTCTATGGCATCATACAATTGTGTGTTTATTCACAATGTGAACTGTTCTAAGAATTCTTTTTAAAAATGTTATTAAAGAAAAGCCAGAACATTATAAAAATAAGGCCACAAATACACTTCTCTCTCCCCCTTTCCCCTCCTTTATGCATGCAAGTCAAGTGGACTTAGAGCAACAGCAAAAGATCTACCTGATATTTTATCATTTTCTACAGGAGTTTGATGAACACAAATTTATAAAAGCCTTTCCCAGCTGGATACAAGATTTGGCTTTCACAAGAGTGATTAATAGCAATTATATCCAATGTGTAAAAAATTCCAAGACACACTAACAAAACAGATCCATTTTTTTCCTCAAATTTATCCTTTTTCCCCCTTGAGCATTCTATTTTTCGCTTTTCACTAAAGATACAAAATGATATGACAAAAGCAAGATGGGTAAATATTCATATGGTGTGAAAAGGCCCATTATAAGCATAATTTAAACAAATTTTTAAACATGGATTATATATTTGATAAAAAACGTGCCTTAAATCTCACACAGTGGCACAGTGATTTCTTTACAGAGCTGTCTAAAAAAAGTTGAAAGAATATTAATAACTTAAAAGCGTGGTATCTGAATTCTGTTGCCACCATTCCTTTTTTCAATGTTGCAATTGAACTAACTTAAAGTGAATTTGTGGAAATATGGACTGAATAGTGGACTACAAGGTTGGTAAAAAAGTGACTGGACCATCAGGTTCAAATAGGAGTCATCAACAGCTCTAGATGTGAACAGGTGTCACGTTGGGTGCAGTCCTATTGCCACTGGGGCAGATATTGTTCAATGACTCTGACAACAACCTGGAAGAAAGGAGAATGCATGACCATCAGACAGACATGAGTCCTCACTGTTCTGGGAGCTGCAAAGACTTGCAAAGCTGATCTAAGGTTTGAAGACTTCAGGTGACCTTTACTATCTTCATGCTTAGCATGATTTTCACGACAGCTACACATCTTTTTATTTGAAAGATGAAATCAAATTTTTTAAGTACCCAAGCGAAGTCAGCCTGCCTCATTAAATGGTAAAAGTCAGGCATCTGAAAGATGTAATACTAAAAGGAATTACCTAAATCATGGATTATTTAAATTTGGAAGTTGGAGAAGATGGTCTGAAATAAAGTTACCAAAACATGGTATTGCATAGTGTTTATGTTCATAGAATTTTCCAGCGCCTTAACTTTCCTAACCCACAAGTTAGGAAGTATTCTTTGGGATACCCAACAGTTCAGATAATACAGCGTTCCACTGAAACTGACTGGTTTTTTTAACAGCAAAGCATATTCCTGTGTTTAGCTCTCTCTGCAAACTGATTGAATACTTTTTTCTGTTTGAAATAATATATTACTAGTCCATTTTTCTACCAGACTAAGCTTTTGCATTATGCCTTTTTCTGGTAGTTTCTGTATGCCACCTTTATGCCCTTCCATTGCTTAATACAGCACAAAGATTTCAGTTCAGTGTGGGGATACTGGAACTGGTCTCCCTATACAGTACAGCACAGTGATGTCAGAAATATTGATCCCAAGAAAAGATGGTTTTAAATAGCATGCTACATCTATCTTAGCTTTCCCAAGCAAATGCTGTGGTAACACCCATTTCATTTGCACAACAGGCTCATTCAGAGGAGGGCTCAAATGTAGTTGCATTTTGCTTTCCAAAGATGCCCTTATGCTTTACAGCTTGAAAAAACGCTATTGCAGATAAACATCATGTAATTCTGGCCATAAATTTTATGACCAAATTATAAAACTGTGGAAACAAATAATATATTAATGCAGTAGTTGTATATCTTATGCCAAAAAGGAGTGTGTGACCATTAGACATGTGTTAAACATCCTTCCTGAAAATATTTTGTCACTAAACCAAAAGTTCCCTATCTCAAGCTTTCACAAGGACTAAAAGAGTCTTCCTAAGCCAATATTTTCAGTCCCCTGATCTCATAGGCATCCTTTTCATGTAACTCTTCTAGTAGGAGGTTCTTTTCTGAAGAATATTACTTTGTATTTCTCATTCATTTGTGACCAGTTTATACTTACTTGTTCTTGTGGCAATACTATCTTTCTGCTCTTCCACTTCTCCAGTGTCTATGCCCTCCATGTAGGGAGAGAGTTGAGAGAGTACAATAATCTTCCTATCCTTCTCATAAACTTAATTTTTACTGTTTCTATTCAAGCTAAAATCTCAGTTACAGTAGTTATAGTAAACTCATATATTGCAGATATGTGTTCGAAAGATGACAGAATAGACAACCAAGAGGAAGAAGGATGTGCTGGGCTTTGGGAGTGAGGGAAGCAACATCCCTTTTTCTCACTGTGATTGCTCTCGCACTTCATGACCTTACCTCTCACCTCCCACCGACTTTTATGAAATCCTTCTTTTGTCTGCTCTTTTTGCCATTATAATATTTTATTGTCTACAAGGGCATTTATTAAGTTTAGGAATAGGAATTGACACCCCAAAACACTCTGCAGTACAACAAATCCAAATCAGACTTTCACCAACAATCAACAACTGAGGGTCATGTCTTGTCTGTTTATAATATGAGGCAAATTTTAAAGATCAACCACACATAGGTAAGAAATGTAGATGACACTGGTTCAACATTGTACCTCATCCTTGTTTTCATTGGCACAGACATGACAATGCTGGTATATATTTACCAGCTCTTTTCAGAAACACCTGCAGGCAACACAGCAGAAGGTAGGAAGCGCCTTAATTCTAGCTCATCTGTAGAGAAAAGCTGTTTACTTAATTTATATTTCTGTTAAGATTAAATTTAGCAGTAGCTCAGGTTAATCATGGATAATTATGTTTTACATCTGACCCCATGCATGTTTCTGAACTGTCATTTTCAAAGTCTGCTGCATTTCCAGTGATAAAGTAGGTGTTCAAAAACAAAAGCTTTAGGAAAATTTTAATCCAGTCAGCACAATTTGTCAGACATAGTAAGCCCAGTACCTAAATTTGATAATTGACAAATGAATGCTTGATTTTTCTCTATACTAAAAGGCCAAAGTTGCCTTGAATAAATATTTTACATAAAGCCAACATACCAAGTCATTAAAACAAAAGTGGTTTATTGTTTTTGAATTTAAAAGTTATGAAAATCATGGTAAGATGTTATAGACTCAACAGGAAATATTTGTAGAGTTATAACCTTCACTTATTATCATACATCTATGTGATGTTCTTTAAAAATACTCCTTCAGTTTCAGAAATTCCACTATTGAATAATTTAATTGTCCTTTATGGGTTGTCACCAGTTTATTTTACATAGCTTTTCCTGTTTTCAACATATATACTCTTCTGAAGACAAATTTCTTTTAATGGTTAAAAGAAATTATTTCCAATGTTCTTGACAAAAATAAACACATAAATACAAACATTAATACAATTTTCTTATGTGTACACAAGGATTTTTCTAATTTCTCAAGATTTGGTGACAGGAAGAGGACGGAAAAGGAAGGACAACTTTCTAATCAGATGAAGAATGTAACCCCCTCTTGTGACAATAGTTGTTTTTGAGCTACATGCAGTGAAAAAAAACCCCTAAACTCTAAAATGAGATTGAATCTATTTGTTTTTCATTGGTGGTAAGAAAAATCACTGTAATTAATTGTGGGGGGAAAAGTAATGTATTAGTAAATTTTAGCATTTCAAAGATTATTTTTTTCCCATGAAAATTTATATGGCGAAATATTGGAAGTCCATCTACACATGTAATTATCTCTGTATTCTATTGTCCTTCCCATCTTTCTTATCAATGTGTATCTTACACTGTCTTCCTCTAAAAATTATCTTGTAAGGTGAGGTCCCTGTTATATGATTTGAACCTTTGGGGAAAGATGGAATAAAATCAAACTTTGATACCAGTTAGAATAAAGAGTTTGTTACTCAGAATATATTCCCCTTTCCCCTTGATTTCCCTAAAACCAGTACCAGATATCATGCAAAACAGAGTTACCACATCCACCCCTTTGGCAGCGCATTTGTAAGATAAAATCCTTTTAATATCTGTGTTTTGAGGCTGTCATGTTCAATAAAGAAATAAAATATTTCAAAAGGAAAAGACAAATAACCTAGTTACCAAAAAAAGAGCAATGGTGAAGGCAACTTAGATACATTTATAATTGATAAACAGAGGTTTTTTCTTTTCTATATCTTGTCAATTTGTAATTATGAATGAAGACGTTCAGCTCCATGAGGATAAAGGAATTCCAATGAAGTGATGTCAACAGGAAAATTACAATCCTGACTTATATAAAGACTGACAGTTCTTTCCAGTACTTGTATACCTAATTTCCTTACTGAAAAAACTTTAAAACATATTTAGATCATATAGCTAAAGTAACTGACCATTGCACTTACAGAAAAAATCTGAGCTTTGCACTTATAGAAAAAATATTGTGTATTAAGTCTCATAAAATCCCATAAATGGGAGAGTTCTTGCAATTATAAACCTCTGTAAGCACAGAATCTTAAATCTAAAAATAGCATGTTTAATATTGTTTTGGGTTAAGTAATATCACATTATCACAAAGATGAATTTTTGAAACAATTAATTTATAAGTATTCATTACTGGTTTCTCAATGTACAGGGAAAGTTTTGTTTGTTTTTCAGTATTATATTATCCCTACATGCTCATTCAATGAGATGTTATTATTTAAATATCAATATCTGTACACTTGAAGAGTTGCTTCATTAAGATACAAGTCAAGTAAAAACATTAAAACCTGTTGGAACTCAAAAAAATCCTTTAACTATCTTTGCCTGTATAAACAAATTCAAGTGAGAACACATTTACTGTTTTGTCTTCCTATACAGCAACATTCTTATCAGTTGTTCAAAAGCCCATAAAGGTTCATAAAGAGCAAATGAACATAAGAATAAATAAATAAAAAAAAGAATAGTGAATTTTCATTGAGTTTGTAATTTTTAGGTTAATGATACAGAAATTAATGTTTCTAAACATAAATGTGTCTAAATTTGGGTGGAATACAGAAATGTTTATTCAAACTTTATTTTTCTATTTCCTACAGAATTGTAATGTAGTAACCCATATATTAATGTCTTATTCACCAAACTGTTTATTTTATCCTGCTTCTTAGTTTCAGTTTTAAGTACACTCGTTCAAATAGCACTGTCACTCTCAGGTTACGAGTAACAACATCTATTTACCACAGGTTCCTACCCTTTTTTCATATTCTAATAATCAGAATGTTTCTTTTCTGGCAGTATTGTTAAAAACAAATAAGAGAAACTGATTAAATGACTAAGTTTATAAGAAAAATGGTGAATTAATCTGTAGATAAAATTATACTGACCACAAAAGGGGAATAAAGTAAGATCAATTAAATTTATATTTAAATGCCTTTCACTAATGGTAATCTTAAATAACATTTGGAAGAATAGGAAATATATTGCAATATGTGTTACATCTTCAGACTAAACATTCCTTTAAATACGTCTTATTTATCATTACTACACTCTACTAAAGTTTTGGGGCAGAAGAAACAATTTACACATACCTGTATGGCAGCTCACAATACCTTTCCATAAAGCTAGGAAAATAAACCTTTTTTTTCACTCTCCAAGTAAAGAAATAAGAGGCTAAAGTTTGTTTCCCAAAAATTTTACATAAATAAGAAACAAAATCCCTTCAAAATGAGAGAAAGTAAGGAGGATCTTTGTGGCTAAAGTAAGAAACAAACAGCTGTGCAAGATTCACAGATATCTTACACAAAAGAGACTCAAACTAAATAACAGATTTTTCTTTTGTTCAACACAATGAGAAAAAACCCCAAAAATTCTTTTTATCTATTTGATAAAACAGCAATAGTATGTGGAGAGAAGAAAGAAAAAAAAAAAAAACCCAAAAATAAAAACCAACCAACCAAACAAAAACAACAAAACAACCCAAACTGACAGTAAAGAACAGTTATCAACACAATAACAATGTGCCACTCCATGTGAACATGAAGTTTCAGGAAAAAAACCCCAAGTTTAAAAAAAACCATTGCATCAGCTTATCCCGGCTGTAATATCAACACAGTTGAAGACAGGAATATGATGGATACACATATCCAAAAGAACATAAGCAAGAATGAAACCTCAGTATTGCCTGAGGGTCGAGGGAAAAGTTTTTGGGTTTTTGTTCTCACTGAATTGAAATGGGAAATAACAAAATCACTTCTAGTACCTCTTGCGCTCTACCACCCACTCCCCACCATCTAGCGCTCCAAGCTGGCAAGTTACTACTTCGCTAAGGGCATAACATATCCTGACACATCCTAACAACACATCTCAACAACCAGAGGTATAAATATGACATATTTTAAAGGAGCTATGCAAATATTACAGGCAAAAAGTTCTCTCCTTGTAGACAGCAGACACCAATATAACAGCATCTGTGGAGTATGGTAATAGCTATCTCCCTGAATACATACTTAATGTCAAAAGACATTGTTTGAACTAGCCTTTTGTGTTTCATTATATGAAATGACATATGTCTGAACCCAGAAGGCTGTACAGCAAACAATGCCCTGTCATGTGATGGGACATATGTATGCAGGCAGGCTATGGAGCCGCCACATTAATAAGGGCTTTTCTGACTTAACAGATGAGCACTCTATTTAAATGATATGTTTAAAAGAACATTTTCTGCTTCTTTAAGATTATTTGTAATAGGGAAGCAACAAAAAATTGAAAGAATGCTTTCTTACTGTTGCCTTCTTCCTCCATTCCATATTTTTTTAAAATTCTATCAGCGTAAGAAAACGTATGATACTTAACATGTCTGAATTTTATTCAACAACTCTGTAATTATGGTTTCCTAAGAGATGCCATTTATATGATACTCTGCCATTTTCTGAAGTGATGCAGTTAAAAAGTTAAGTATCTTGCAGAAACTTCTGGTAACACAGGAGCTGTGTGAGCTAATCTGATGCAATTTTATCACTCCCATGAAACTATATAGTAGAATAACTAAAATGTTATCAAAGCATTGCAGAGAATATTTTTTCAGTGATCAATGACTCAAAGAAAAGCAAAGGTTCTGGATTTAAATATGTATACTTTCTTCCATCTCTCTTTGAAATAAACAGTAAACCAAACAAGTATATTTCTGAACAATGAACAATGTAATTTTAAAGTAACAAAATCATGGGGAACCACTTGTGGTGCTTATTAGGAACTGCAAACCCAAACAAGCATGTACAGCTTCCAGCTGTAAAGTACTTAACACACTCGTAAACCAGTCTTCCTACAAAATAATTGAGTTTTCACCTTACTAATTAGTTGTTCTGAAAAGATCAGAAAAGTATCTCTTGGTATGCCTACTCCATAGTATCATTTTACTGCTTAATTAATCAAGGATTCACAGTACCTGCTGTAGTTGGACAGGGAGTGTCCTCCCCCACTCGCTATCCATCCTTGCAGCCCTTGTCATCTATGGGATCTTCTTTCTAGTGCAGTTCTGTCAGTCAAGGAAGCCTTCATGGTGTACTGGCCAGACACATTTTTGGACACACAATGTGGAAGTGGATGTGCTGCCTCTGATGTCATAGCCACATCAAGGTGATGTCGAAGTTCACTATTGTTAAATGTCTTATTAAATATTTTTTTAAAGAATCATCAAGTAGATTTCTCATTGCAGTCCTATAAATATCAAATAAAATGCATCTCTGGGGCATGAGTAAAGTAGTATAGGAAGAACACATGGGAGAAGAAGAAAAGGAGAACGCAGCAGAGAATGGGAAAAGAAGAAATAAAATCAGTGTAAAGGTAATGTTGCTTGGGCTCAGATTTCTTTTTTTTGTTGTTGTTGCTATAATTTTTGCTATGTATTTTTTCACGCTCGGATTTAGAAAGTGTAAGTGGCTGATTTTTGGAAAGCCAGGTTTCAACAGCTGTAGAACATTTGACTCCAGCAAGACATTAAAAGTTGAACATTCTAAAATTCAGATATTTGTTGTCCTATGTATCCTATGAGTAGCCAAGTCCCTTTCCAGAACAAATTCATTGATTTAAAACACATTATTGAACGCTGTAAATTGCTTCAGTTGGTTAATTATTGTCACTGTTGTGTGTGTTCTTTAACTTCATTTGAAGGTATCCAGCTCAGAGGGGTCCAGCTATTGCATCTTCTTGTATCTCTGCACAGTAAGGGACACAGACAACTGGAACTGTTCAAGCTGGAAAAGAGAGGGCTCGTGAGGATCTTACTGATGTCTATAAATGCCTGATGGGAAGGGATGAAGACAAGGGAGCCACAATCTTTTCAGCAGTTCCCAGTGACAGCACAAGGAGCAACAGGCACGAGTTGAAAAACATGAAATTCCATCTGAACACTAAACCCCACTTTTTTACTGTGAGGGTGGGCAAACACTGTCACAGGTTGCTCAGAGAGGTTGTGGAGTCTCCATCCTTATAGATATCCAAAACCCAACTGAACACAGTCCTTGACAATCTGCTGTACCTGACCCTGCTCATGTGCGAAAATGTTGGAATAGACGATCTCAAGAGGTTCCTTTCATCCTAAACAATTCTGTGATTCTATGAAACAGGTTATGAAAGTCAATAATAAAAATAACCATGATTACTCTGCTTATATGCCTGATATCATGAATTTCCTGTTCTCTGATATTCTAGTCATATTGTGGTAGAAAAGGAGGAAAAAGAGGAAACTGACAGAGAAAAGATGAAAAAGGAGGAAAAAAATAAAGTGAGAGGGGGGAGGAAAACTAGTAAAAAATATAGAAGAGGAGAGAAGGATACAAGAAACCATAAAGAAACCCCTAGCAAAGAGGCATTGAATTGTACTGTTTGATGCTTAAACAAGAGGGCAATAAGAAAGTAAGAAGAAAAAGCAGGGTGGGAACTGAGTGTTTTGGAAAACAAATCACAAACTTTTCAACACTTACTCCTCGGGTCTCAGAAAAGACTGTTAGAAATCCTTAAGCTTGTTGACCCTGCAGAGGGATAAACCTCATTCATATTACTGACAGTGATTTGTCCTCTGCATGAAGAAACCCAGATGGCACCACCCTCTGCCTTCAAAACTAGGGGCAGGATCCAAAGCTGACAGCCACCTTCAGAGGAGAAAAGGCCACCTCACCTCTCTCTGCCGATTCACGTATCCAAGAAAAGCAAATAGGGAGAGAGAATTAGAGGGATACTGGAAGCAGATATCATCACTAACATTATCTACGTTCTCTTTCAGTATTTGTCAGCACCTCTAATTCACAGAGTTTAAAAGTAAAAATTTTAAAAGCATAATAAAAGTATAATAATTTCTGTGATGTGTCACTGACTGTCTTCAGATTAAATCTGAGATCAAAATATAGAACTACTAACACAGCATAAAGCTGATCAGAAGCTATGGGTCAGTATTAAAGGTGAGAGTCTGCCTGGTTTCTTCCTGGATGCACTGTGGAAGGAATTCTGTGTTTTTACTAGCACATTTCTAAAATTTTATTTAGATGGTAGAACAAAGCTTTCTTAGATCCGGAAGCTCATTTGTTTGCTTAATGAGACGTGAATATAATCCTTTATCCCTTATTTTTTCCCCTTCCCCTCCTTATTTTATCAGTGATTTTATCACTACATTTGAAATGAAAAAGATTTATTGTGTATGTTATATAATACTAAGCTCTTACTAAAACCTTATTGCTGTTTTCATGCGGAAGAATAGCTGTACTGGTTGTCAATAGATATGTTAAGCTAAGCATGAGTTTCAAGGAGCCATACTACTAGTCTCTTGCTACCAAAGTTCTACCTTACACAGTGGTAAATAAAAAAAATATGAATGCTTGCATCAGTAAATAACTTTTATCTGCATACTTCTTGAGTCAAGTATGTTGTCCAAGAAAAGTTCATTTATGTATAAGCTAAATTTTGAATTATGGCATATGTTCAAGGTTAGCTACAGATAGCTGTATGTATGTCATGATCGAATAAGCCATGAGGCATATCTTGAGTATAAATTTGCTGAATACTTTATTTGTAATCTCCTGATAACTACAAGTTAAATGAAAATGTAAAATGTTACATAAAAATCAATTTACATTAATACATTCACAGTAGCATTCTTTCCTTTGGTTTTTATCAGGTTGGACTTTGTTCTTTGTGATTAAAAAGAGAAGCACAAGCTATTAAGTTGAAGGCTGAGGTATATTCAATGAAGGGCAAAGCTCCAGTGTATTGTGAACAACATCTCAGTAAACAAAACTCTTGATGAAAGAATTCTGGAAGTCACAGGCTAAAACATGAAAAAATAGGTCCATCTGCAGAGTGGGTATTTCAACATAGCTTGAATAAGTTCTGAATATCTAATTTAAATTCTATGTGTTTTTACTGCTTATGAGAATGTACTTGAAAAGAAAATGCAAAGAGAACATAAAAAAAACCCCTTTCAAGTTAATTTTTAGGAAATATCTTTTAAAAATTGGCTTTTATAAAATGGTTTTGCTGATACTTCTTTAATATTTTTTTCTGATTCCTCAAGAGCAAAATGAAGCTATATAATGTATTAATTAAAAAAACCACTTAATTTGTTGTTCATCAAACAACTCAACTCAGATATATTCCCATATGTAGGAGTTTAATGTCAGAGAACTGCTTTATAGATATATTAATTAGAGGAAACTAATCTCAATAGTCCAATAGATATAATACTGAAAGTTATTACCTAGTGAGAACTCAAGTAGAAATTTCTTAAATCATAGCATATTCTATGCTACAGTAGAGTCTTACTTTAAAGGTTACTTCCTAGCTAGAAAATATATAATTGCTCCATCTGCCAACCCTACAGCATTGCAGTACTGTCAAAAATGCCATATGTGGAAAAGTCAGGCTGTTGGCCTGTTTATCTAATGTATATATTCTGTAGAACTTGTGAAACCAAATGGTAACTTCTCTCAACAGATCTCAAAATACATCAAGAATGTTTGTTTTTCTTTTTTCCTTTTAAATAAGTGTCGGTGATATGGAATACTTAGAATGAGTTCATCAACTTTATTATTGTACCGCAGGAAGACTAGTTAATTCTGCATCCCACTGTAGACTTCAGTTTTCCGAAAAGATCCACACACTGAAGAAACATAATTGTAAGTTTATACTTTTAAAGCACCATGAGTTTTGGACAAAATAATTTGTGCAACTTACAGTCCTTTTATTTCTGTCCTGTAAGCATCTGGGGGCAAAAGTTGAAATTCATGAAGTTAATATTGTAAACTAGCAATCAAGACCTTTAGTCTGAAAAGTCTGGACTAAAAGGAAATACTAACTTTTAGTTGTTCTTTGGTAACAAAGGACAAACGAGGAGCCTTTGTTTATTCACCTTTTTAGTGTACAAGAGACTAGAAAGTTGTAAGTAATTAATATCTGATAGTGCAATATATTTCTTAGATTGTGCATTTACCTGCACTGCAAGTCAAGTTACTAGAACAAAACAGTATTTGTAAAAAGGAATTCTGTTTCCAGTCTTTACCCTGGGGAAAAAAAATCAAAAAACCAAAAACCCCAAAAAATAGATTTGATAAAGTTTCCAGACCTTCTACTCTAAGTATCTGCTCTTCTGTGATTATGGTGACTCTCCTTAAACATAACCATTACAGAAACATGATGTCATTTATTGACAGTCTGTAATGCTGCATTGTAAGTTATAATTCAATAAAGCTATTCACTCTACATAAATACTATCTTCCTTTAAAAGAAGGCTTATAACCTAAGGCAGCAAGTTAATACATATTTGCCCTGCTAATATATTTACAAGCCACTTCAACTACTTTGTTCGTGCATGAGAGAGTCATCTGAATACTAACTTTGTTTAGAATGACATCATGAAAAATGCTCAGTTGGAATCAAAGCACTTTTAAAAGACATGGAAAATAGAATCAACTCTAAATTTGCACAAGACTGTCTCCAAAGCAGGGAAAAATGAGCACACGAGTGTTCAAAGCTCCCTTTCTTTCTTCTTCCTTCTGTTAATTTATTCTTTTCTATCTTTATAGGCTAGTGTGGGTAGTTATGAATCAAAAGCTGATATATCAGCACGAATAAAAGGCCACCACTCCCCTGTAATTCCTAGGCTCTATCCCAAAATGGCCATCTGCAGTCCATGCTAGTGGATTATCCCCCTGGGTCCTCTCAGAAAGCAAAGTAAGGACAGCTAATTTTGTGCTCGGTGTTCATTCTTGGGTGAAGTTTCTCTGGTGGACATGTATTGCATGGCTGTTGTTCTTGCCAAATGACTTCAACTAGGAATGTATGACTGTATTATATGGTGTTACATCAAGAGATGCATGAAACAAAGGAACAAGACTTGCTTGATGTGTCTATGATTTTTTACATCTATTGTAAAAGTACTGTTGCGAACCAAGAGAAAAAATACTATATTCCAGAATGACTTAAGTATTTGTGAGAAACTTTCATGGATTGACATTTCATAATTTTACATAAAAACTCCATACAAATGCGTAGGTGTACTCACATACAGACAGGATCAGTCTTAATTCTTTGACAGTATAGGGAAAATTTTTCCACTCTAGGTCTTAGACAGTATCCCCCCACTTCTGCTTCTTCATGCATCTGTCCATTTTCTCTGTTAGATACACTCTTTCACTAGGTTTTAGAGATGAAGGTGATTTGAGTTGTAGGCTTATGAAAAATACGCAAGCATTTTCAGAACACATGGTTTATTTTCTGTCCAGATAGTATTTATTTAAGGCCAGAAAGACTTATTTTCTTATTTTTCCTTCCCCCAAGCATATTTGAGAATGAGTTATTGTCACCCATAGTCTAGGAAAAATAAAGCTCAAACACATGAAGGGAATCAGCTCCATCCCCTCACCTACTGTGTGAGCACCTCCGTAATTCCTCACCAGTGCAGCCAATAGAAATATATTTTTCAATGTGCAACTAATACATCTCCCACAGAAAATGCGTGATTTAGAGTAAAGGGTTTATTCTGAAGTCAGAGAAGATGAACAGGAACCTTTGAGTAATACTTTGAGTGACACAATTTCACTGTAGAAATAGAAAAAAAAAAAAATTCAAACATTTTGCTTTGTAAAAGTCAGATGAAAATATACAGGGAGGTAAACAAAGACAGCCATATTGCTACGAAGATCACAATTTCCCCCAAATAATGTAAAAATCTGTTCACTTAAAATAACTTAAAGAGAGTTTTGGATGATATCAACACAGTCTTTTTATCACCTTTTCTTGATTCCGACTGGCTTATACATTATAAGTTTCTTTGTTCTTTTTTTTCTCTCAAATGAAAATATCTGGTGCCTTTTCCCTCTTTTTCTACACCATTTGCTTTCCTTTGGGTTGTGACTTTTTATACTATTATCTCTCCTGACATCTCTTTCCTTCCAATCTGGATTTTGATAAAATATCCAAATGAGAGAAAGAAAAAACCACTCCATGGAAGGAAATAAAGAGACTACCGTTGCTCACTCCACAGTTTTATAAGATCTCCTATACAGTGACCATAAGCAGAATGTTAAAGACTCATAAAATGCAATGTTAAAGAATCATAAAAAGCAGCTAAAATGAAACATTTCTCCCTCATGCTCAGAGGAGGCTTACCAAATTAGGATCTGAAAAAGCACAGTGGCAGGAACCAGTACAAACTTGTTCCTCAGCTTGCACAGCTGGGATGACCCAGAGTGCTAGTCAGAATTTACACATGGTTCATCCATCTGGCTAAGCTCATATCCTTCCTGACTGGTTTTGTTTGTTTCTCCAGAACAAAGCTTTCTTACTGTCAAGCTTCGTAAGTGTCTCAGCAGTTAAATTTCCTATGAGCATCAATTCCCTCCTTCTGTTGTACGCACTTTCAGGCAAATTCTTCTAGGCAAGAGGGAAGAAATTAGAGAACTTTATTTCCCAGTTTTGCCACTGCTACCTTTTTCTGTTGAAGTGAGTCCTTGAGGACAGAGCTGGGAGATTTTTAGTTTGGTTGATTGGTTTACAAGGACAACATGCAAGGGGGAACAAGCTAAACATATTGTACTTTTCCCCATCTTCTCGCCTTTTCCATGAGAAAAGAAGAAACAAGACAATCAGGCCCACAAACATTAGGCTGTTTCCAAACTACAGAAGTTGTTTCCCTGTCTCTCTGAAAATGTGTGCAAATCTTACTTGTTCTTTTGGTTGTCCCCTGCATATTCTTCGCACCTTATCCAGAAATAAGATCACTAATTAAGCCTTTTCTCTTTCTTTGCTCTTCAGAAAAAGAGCGGGAACGAGCAGGTCTCAGGTAGCACAGAGATCAGCTTTAGATTTCTGCAGAAGTGTTAGTGAGAAAAACAGATGCCTACTGTGGAGCAAGAGCATTACTACGTACTTCTAACTATACCATAGATGTGGCCCTGTCTTAATCGTCTAAAGATCCGGCTTCAAAGTGCCACACCATGTACCAGGACCCTTCTCCTGAAACAAAAGCACAGATATAACCCTTCTTCCTCAGACCAATCCAGAAGTCCTTGCAGAGTTAGAAATCATTTATCCTTCCAAATAGCCTGAGGAAGGATAACTCTCATATTTCCTCTGTCAGGCAGATTCACTTTCTTACCATAGTAGCAGGATTATTCAAATGCATTTTAAGTCATTAAGATAAATCATCGGCATCCGGAAGAATGCAGGTATTACCTTTCTTGTCCACTGACAGCAGGCTGCATCACAAACTTGTGGGGGAAATGTTGCCATACCAAATGGGACTTTTCACTTCAGCTTTTAACTTAAATTTTCTCCTCATTCTCCTGCTTAAACACAAAACAATATTGCTTTCAGAAATAAAGTAAATTTAAGTAACTGAAAGAAGACCTGTTCTGAAGAACAGGTCTCAAAACTATCTTCTTTCAGAATGTTATTGTGTTAAAGATGTGTGGTATGCAAAACTTTTCTCTTGTATTTTCAAGTCAAAATATTTTCCTGAAAATTTTTTCAATAAAAGTTTACTTCTTGAAAAACAAGAGTAGTTTAAGACTAAAATAAGGCCAAAGAAACTTAACATTAACGAAGTAAGAAGGAGAACAATGAGATTAGCAGCAGATAAGTGTAAAATGGCTACTTTAACCTTGTGCTTGTTTCCCTAACTTTAATGACTTTCCCTTCTCTCTTCTTTCTCTCTGAAGAAAAAATGACATGCTGGCAATTGGGAACTTGTAATAAAGTCTTGATCATGTAAATATTCACTGACCTTTCTTCAGAAAAAGTAAATATATAAAGGAGTCAGGTTAATATCCGTGGTTTACCGTATCATCTAGTACTCCCTCCCACCAAGATTTTATTATACAATATCAAGTCATCATGAAGTGAAAAACATTCACAAGTTAGGGAATGCTAGAATATAGATTGTCTGCAAAGCAATAATTGAATCCCACTGTGTGTATCATTATGTTAATTCTTTAGATATATAATTACACAGTACTTTATTCCATATTATCATACATCGTTCCTGCAGAGGAAGGGCCGTGCTTGATTAATGAACAGCTAGTCACATTCAGCCCCATTTTCAGGTACAGCATCAGTTACTGCACAGTATTCAATTCCTGCCCTAAACACAGAATTATTAGCTTCTTCATGAACTTTTCTGCAAGGATCATCAATATATTAGAAATGCATTTAATAAATTTAAATTTTTAAAACCATTGTTAATTGCGAGCGGCATATTAAGGTGATTATACAGACAAGGGCCAGAGACTATAAAATCAAAAAATTTACTGTATTCACATAGCCAATATGAGAGATACAGAATCTAACTTTCCAGATTGCTTTGCATTTTGTAGCTTCATGTATTTAAAATGCATTAATTTCTGTTGCAGTTACCAATTCCTCCAAACTGAGCAGCCAGCAAATGAGAAATACACAACTAATAACTGCCTTTTTGTTAGTGAATGTCATGCAGACTCTTCGACAGTGGCATAGACAGAACTCCAGATCTTTGGAGCAGTAATGAACTACCTTAAGTTGGTTTTTTCCTTCCTAGCTATGGCTGCTTCTGTGAAAGGCTGAGTTACCCACCCGAGCTCCCTCTTAACTCTGAGATAAGCAGGAGATACGAGACTCTGCTTAGCTCCCAGCTGAGCCCAGAGAAAAGCAGCTTTCCCAGTATCACTGCCTGGGAATGGGAGCTAGGACTGATGGGTCCTAGTAATCTAATTTACACCCCGGGATACTTATTCTTAGGGATGGCAAAGCTGCTCCTAAAACAGCAGAAGCAAAGTGAATTGCTTTAAAACAAAATTATATTCAACAGCTTTTTCTGTAGGGGAAAGCTAGTTTAGCCATCATGATCCCAATATTGTTTGTGAATGGTCTGTACCTAGTAAACTTGTCACGGCGAGTTTTCAAATAAAGGAAATCCCAGCACAAGCAATGTTAAATTCCAAAAGGAAGCTATTAGATAAAAAGCCAGTATAAAACCAAGCAGCAAGAAAGGGTGAAATGCCCTTTGACTTGGAATAGTCCTTGTATCAGTTTTGATAACACTTCTTTGAAGCTGGAATAAAGACTAAGCTTGACAACAAATTCAGATTAAAGTAATTCACAGAGAGAAAATAGGTCATCAGAATCTCTGAGTTGCAGTGATTGAATTATGATACAATTTAGTTAAAATGGAAATTCATATTTCTGAATTATTCCCTTTAAATTTCTTTTAATAGAAGACTTTATTGGGGAAAAAAAAGGGAACAATTATTGCTTCTAACTGATCCGAAAGAATTTTTCCTCAAATTGGAACTGAACTGGAACAATCATTTTGAAGTATATATTGAAACTTTGCAGCAAGCAAAAGATTAGATTATTTTCTCATTACTCATTCAGAATGCAGGTCTAACTAAAATATTATTTGTTCTATTAGGGATCCGTTCAGTCTCTTCCCCTTTTTTGCTGTCTTTACTTTACAACATGAATCAGCACATACAGCGTACACTCATGCTTCAGCATCATGACTGCCGTACACTGCTCTGCTGATTGGAGCATGGACCTGTCTGGAACTGCAAATGCCTGATACCAGCAGTAGCTAAGTAGTTACACAGCTCAGCAGATCCAAAAAGGAGGGGGCTGCCCATATCTTTCAGGTTTGTGTCTCCACAGTAAACTATCTGTGGCTGCAGTGGCAATCTTCTTCCCACCGGTTTACATCCCTGTGTATATGTATAGGTCCTGCTATATCTCTCTCTCTGTTACGTGCAGAATTAGTAGACGGGGAATGGAGAATATTTCTCATTAGTCCCGTAACTTCAGCTGCACCGAGGACATTCTCATTGCCAGGGAGGCACAGCACTGCAGCCTCTTTCCATCTTCTTATCTGCATAGGACAGTGCTAGGGTATTTAGACAGAAATTGAAATGACATGCTAGAAATGCAAATGATGTGTGAGCTGTTACATGGCAACAAAAATGGGAGATTAAATCCTTTCACCAGCTGGCCTATGCTGTCGGATGACCCTCCCCATTATAACATGTGGTCTTTTTCAAATTTGTTAAAGAAGTGCTGTTGGCTGAACCAAATCAACTTGATCTGTAACAGAGCTAAAAATATGTTGGTATGGTTCTCTGATTTATACAGATCATTATTCTGGTCATTCATTTTACTGTTGAATTATCAATGTAAAATTGATAAAAAAATTTTCCATACTGTACTACTAATAAAATAGGGCACATTTTCTCCACTGAAAGCTAAAGCAACACCGAACGTTAAAAAACAAACACAAAACAGTCTATTATCCACTTGGAGAGAATGCTTTAAGTAATTGTATTTCAATGTATTTCAGTAACATGCCCAATTGTAAGTTTGCAACAAAAGAAACCAAAAAGGCTCCCAGAGATGTACAGTTTTGTGACTCCTGTGATGTTTCCATTTTACTGCTTTAGTGACTGATAGGGGAGAGCGTATTCACAAACGAAAAATTTTTATTCGTGTATTGATATGAGAGGAAAAGATAGGCAATGACAGACAAACAGCTTCCTGTTACAGCTCCTGAAGTGTACACATCACTGTCTTACTTTCTCATATGATGACATGAAATGACCTCCATCTTGTTGCTCCTAATCGCCTTTTCCATTATATTTTTGAAAAACAGTACAGGAATGTTTAATGTTACTCAGACCTTTACCATATGTAACAACGTGCTCCCCCCTCTCCAGGCACCACCTGATCTTTATCTCCCACACTACCCAACCGATAACCACCTGTGGTGGTCATAATGGGTGCATGTAGTCTTGATGGCGACACCTGGGGCTCAACGTGGTTTCAGGGAGGCAGATAACAACACAGTAGCAAAGGGCTAACTCGAGCAATACTGGTTCTGTGGTCAATATGCAAATATGACTATAGCTCAATCATCTTACCCCCATAAATAGCAAACAGCCCAAGAGCCCTTTGAGTTCTCCTGAATGGCAGTGGGCTGCATGCCAGGATCTCCCCTTGAGTAGAGATGTTGCTCAAGGTTACTCCTTGAGGTTGAAAGATTCCTTGTTGCAACAGATCCTCAGTAAGTGATTAATAGTATGCTGAACTTTGAAATCTTATCTAAGTAATACGAAGGATTGATTGTGCATATATAATCTTTTAGACATAAACTCTTGACTCAGTCTGGGACAAGCATTGGATCCACCCACACCTAGATGCTTCTCTTAGAAGGAGTTTAGAAAACAAGGAGGTTCTTTCTGAAACCTTGACTCAATGGGAAGGTCTCCCTTGGCAGTTCTATCTGACTGTCCTCTGTGCAGTAAATAACCAAGTGTACCTAGCCATCTTGAATCATGTTAAAACACTGCCACAACAGTTTGCCACAACAAACTTTGTTAAATCCCTTTTTTATATCAATAAACATATTGCTGCTTCTTTCTATGAGTGAATGCATTGCTCCTCCCGTGACACCATACAGTATGCTCTCTTCATCTAGATTGGTTGTACCACTGTATGTAATGGTGGTCCTCCATAGCAATCACATGTATAAATACACAAAAAGCAAAGGTGAAAGTCAAGGAAATAATGTGTCTTTTGGACTGTGATATAGCATATTTCTGTATTTGTGCTGAACTGTTTAGCAAAAAAACCCCATAACATGGCATTATATTTCAGAAGAACATTTTGTTTCATAAGTAATAAACCACTGTGGTTTTTCTTTTTTCCTTGTTTGCATGTTTGGGGTTTTTTTCATTTTTAATGAATTTATAGGAAAGTCTCGCTTAGGTCTTTGACATTATTCTGCATATTTGTAAAAACTATTTCATAGTTCACTTAACAGGAGAAATTTTAAAATCCATTAAAATCCATTAAACAGTACTGAATGTCAGATGAAGGTTTTGAAGTGCTTGAAAAGTCCCTTGATTTAGAGATGGGATTTTCAATATTGCAAGTGAATTAAAAACACAAGCTTTCATTAATGTATTTCTAAAACTCCACAGAAGTCCCTTATGAAACATGCTGTTAAAGATTTTCAAACTTACAGAAAACTGGTCCAAAGTGGCTTCTACAAAGTCAGAGTCATCATCAAATCATGTGCAATATCTTATATCTTGCTACAGGCAAAAGGGAGCAGAACGTACAGTTGAACCTAAGAATGTATTGTTAATCCAAATAAAATTTTAAGTCTAACAGACCAAACCAGTTAATTAATACAGAGAAGCCTTGCTAATAAAACAGTTAAAATTGTGATGGCAAAAAACTCCTCACTGCCCCTCTTCCCTGGTGTTAATGCTCATGCCTTGGGCATCCCTCTGGGTGTTGAGGTGGACAGTTTCATTCTCCCTTAGGAGAAGAGGAGGATTACAAGCTTTCAGCATCCTCAGGACTTCAGTGAGAGGACTCTGATGCTCACAGATGGGGTCCTTTCCTCCACAATTTTGGGCCCATTTAAGTTTATTTTTATACCTTTCCTCAGCATGGCCCACACCACCAACAGTACCTCACAGCCCTAGTGCACCCCAGGGGAAAGAGAGCCACTCACTCCCAGGCAGCCAAGTCAGCCAGTGCTACCCGGACCAGGACCAGGACTAGGACAAGGGCAGCCCCACAGGGCCCAGACCCTGCTCCCACAGGCTCTGTGAGGCTGGAGGCCTTCTGTTAATAGTGGCAGAAATCACATTTACTGGGATACACATCTGGGCCAAGAATGAGGGAGTATCAGATGAAACTGGCTGAAGTTTCAAAATAAACAAAAATTAGGTTGTTCTTCAGAGGGCACAATTTCTGGGGCATACTATGGATACTAAAAATTAATACGGGTTCTACAAGTGATTAGCTCCGTGATTCAAATTTATGAGAGTAATAGCAAACTGCTAGAAATAAAAGGCACCATTTGGAAATCAGAAATTCAATGAGCTATAAATTAATGGAAGCTGGGACAGCAACTGTGCATTTGTACTCTGTGCTGCTGTTCCCTTAACTAAGCATCTGCTGCAGACAGCATCTGTCAGAGGCAAGGTAGTTGGTTTGGCAGAACGTGGATCTGACCCATACCACTCTTTGTTCAATATTACAATCTGGAGGGATAAGAATTTAACATGTTCTATAATAAAACTGCTAGTATAATAATAAGCATTATAAAAATAACTGGAAATGCATTCAAAATACAGTTCTAATAGGCACTCTTCATAGTCTTTGCCTTTGCATGTCTGAATTTACAGAATTATGTAAAAGTAAAATTTTTTTTTCCCATACTGTGAGTGTCCAGGCTAACACAGTGGTCAAGTAACTAATGAGATAAAACCACTGGGAGCAATACGATGTTAAAATATGTGGTCTATAATAAGCTTAGAAGAATAGGAGAATTCCATGTAAAATGAATGATTATCCTACTTAACCTAGCTTTGCACATTAAATTTCCATTCACTAATGGAGAAGAACAATGAAGTCCATATCCTTTAGATGTTGGGGACAACAAGCAAATAATTTTCTCAATTTACACCACTGAAACCAATAATTACATTGCTGAGCAATCAGCAAAAGTAGGACCAGAGTTGGGACAAATATTTTAATGTTTCTCTGAGTCTCCAAAAGGGAATTTGTTAGATTAACTGTATTCCCATTACAGAATATGCAGCTTGTGTGCATATTAATTGATCTACAGTATTTCAGGTTTATGAAGACTTCTACTTGTCCTAGACATGCAGAGAGAAAGACAAGATAAAAGGATTGTGGTTTAATTAGGTTTCAGTGTATTAATTCATCTGAGAGCTATCAGGCAATAATTCATACAGTGCAGGTCATGGTTCATGCTTGTTTCTGTCTGGCCAAGAGATTGTCATGAGTTGCCTTTGTCCACCTGCCCACCAGTCAAGTAACCTTTTCACATGAAGGCCTGTCATCATAAGGCACTTCCAGATTGCTAGTCTTTTACCAAACAGTGCAGTGGATTTCGGCGTTATCGGTTTCCCTAAAAATGTGGCAAAACATATAGTCACTTCCTAATAAATAGGCACACACATAAGTCCTTCGAAAATTCAGGTAACAGTTGTGTTACTTCAACACAAGCTGATTTTGCCCTTGCTCTGCAATTCATGCACCTTTTGGGTTGTCAAGCCCCCCAAAAATTAAT
This sequence comes from Chionis minor, assembly GCA_013398295.1. Taxonomy (NCBI): domain Eukaryota; kingdom Metazoa; phylum Chordata; class Aves; order Charadriiformes; family Chionidae; genus Chionis; species Chionis minor. Next base: position 134,956 of record VZSF01003007.1, read on the forward strand.
TGCTTTCCTATCTTACCATTTGCTGCGATGTTTCAGAGCACGTTAATCTGGGAGAATTATTCCATCTTGCTTGAATACCTTTGTCCTATAATGATTACAGGCATGTTATGTGGTGTGTCCAAAGCAGGCCTATTGCATGCACAAAACGGATACGTACTAACCAAGACAGAATTAGTATTTGCTATCCTGAACCCAGAAAGAAGTGCGCAAAACTGAATAATTGGTGACAGTGTGTAAATATTTTATAACATTTTAACACCACAATAGCATTGTGTAACACAGCTGAGCCATAATTGCAAAAAGGCCAACAGAGACTTGCGGTACAGTTGCACAAAAGGGTGAAGGAAAACACGTGCAAGACATAAAATCTGTAGGCAGGAAAGAGAGCTTGAAATCTATAATAATTCTGCAGAACAAGCAGGAAGAGTGTAGGGTAGAATTAGAACAACCCTGCAGAAGGAGCAGGGAAGACTACAGAAACCTACAATCACAGAAAAGTCTAGCTTGGAAGGGAGCTCAGGAGAACATCTGATACAACCTAAAAGAAAGTAGGGTCTTGGATTAGTTTATCCAAGGACCTGTCAAGCTAAGTTTTGAACATTTCCAACAAGAAAGTTACCACCGCTTTTCTGGGCAGCCATTGTTTAACTCTTCCCATGGTGAAGATTTTTTTTTTTTCATATATTCAGAGAGAATTTCTCCTGAAGCAGCTTGTCCCAGTATCCTCTTGTCCTGCCACCTCATCCTTGTGAAGGGAACACAATCCATCTCCCCCACGTCTACCTTTTAAGTATGGGGAAGGTTGTGAGAACTCCCCCAACATATACACTTCTCTAGGCTGAACAAATCTAATTCTTTTAAATTTCCCTCATATTTAAAATTCTGCAACCCTCCTGCCATCTTGATGGTGCTGTTGGTGGTACCCAAACCCCCGCCAATTTTTTAATCTCTCTTGAACTGTGGGGACCAAAACCAGACACAATGTCCCAGCTGGGGCTGAAAACTGTTAAGGAGAGTAATCACATCCCTTGATCTGCTGGCTATACTCTTGATGCAACCCAGAATATGGTTTCCCTTCATTGCTGCAACCATGCTTTTATGGCACATATTCAACTTCTCGTCTGCAGGTGCAGAAAGAGCCAGTCAGACCCCAGCCTGTACCACTGCTTGGGATTCCTCCATCTTTGCTAAACTCCCTGCAGCTCTTGCTGACCTAATCTTCCAGCCTGCTTAGGTCTCTTTCAATGGTGACTCTTTCTTCTAGTAGATCTACATTATCTCCCAGTTTGCTGTTATCCACATGGCTGATGTGAGTGAGGTTCTTTCAGCCCTGTCATCCACATCCTTCATAAACGTATGCTGGGCCCTGCACTTGTGTAACAACTCCTCCATGGTCAACAGTGGGCTGAATATAAGCCAGCAGTGTGCCCAGGTGGACGAGAAGGCCGACAGCATCATGGCTTGTATCAGGAATAGTGTGGCCAGCAGGAGTAGGAAAGTGATTGTCCCCCCTGTACTCGGCACTGGCGAGGACACATCTCAAACACTGTGTTGGGTTTTGGGCCCCTCGCTACAAGAAAGACACTGAGGTTCTGGAGCGTGTCCGGAGAAGGGCAATGAAGCTGGTGAGGGTTCTAGAGAACAAGTCTTATAAGGAGCGGCTGAGGGAACTGCAGTTGTTTAGCCTGGAGGAGGCTGAGGGGAGACCAGAAAGGAGGTTGGAGTGAGGTGCGGGCCAGTCTCTTTTCTCAAGTAACAAGCAATAGGACAAGAGAAAATGGCCACAAGTGGCAGCAAGGGAGGTTTAGATTGGATATCAGGAAAAACTTCTTCACTGAAAATGTTGTCAAGCATTGGAAGAGGCTGCCCAGGGAAGTGGTTGAGTCACCATCTGTCACATGCCGGTCAAAGACTGGGGCGAGGTTTTGCTTGTATTCTCAGGAAAAGAATTAAAACAGAGTCAAATGCCAAGGAACTTTATTTGCCCAACAACAGGTTTGCAAATGCAAAGGAGCGAGAGAGAGATAAAGAGAGAAAGGAAGGAAAGAAAGAGGAAAGAATGAAGGAGTTTGCAGCAATAGCTACCGCCCCGGAGCTGCAGCGTCCCAACAATCCCATTTGTTTCCAAGTCCAGCGGGAGAACATTCCGTCCGATGTTGGTTTGTTGGTTCCGTTGTTTTATAGGGTTGTCACGAGCTGTTCTGCATAACCACACCTTACACCTGGTGGTGGTGCACATGCTCAATACTGTCCCTAGGGGGTCTCCAGGAGCTTTAGGTGGTCTTTGGGGGTGTCCAGGCCCTTCAACCTCCCCAGCCCCAGGTCTGTGCACATGCACCAGGGTTTGGTTAAGTTTCTCAGAATTAGCTCCCCGCATTGCTCTACGGTGTCTGTTGGTTTTTCTGCCACAGCAATGTTGAGACAAACACACTGTGGCGGTGGTGTCCGTTGATGGTTATCACCGACGCAGTCTCTTACACCACCCTGGGGATCAACATTGCTATTTTAGGGATTGTCTCCATGGTGGCATAAACGATACAGGTAGAGAACGGAGGAAGGGAAAGACATAGCGTGTCACAGTAGTGAATAACATCTAATAACTAACATGATCTAATTAACATCAGCTAATAACTATATATACAAATCTTTACAAAACCGAAACATGTTATAAACTGATTTTATGTTTCTGAGGGTTCAGAAGAAGAAGAAAAAGGTTTACAGGGGCAATTACAAGGTGATCATTTTCAAGGGCAAGTAACATGTTTTGTAAGAAAAATTAAAGTAGTAGCTAACACAATTAAGGCTACACAACAAATTAGCACAAGCATGTACACGTAATCCATTATTTCCTGCAATTTTGATGATATAGAGCTGAGTGACTGCGGCCCTCGTGGTCCACACGGTCTGCTGTCCTAGTCTGCCAGAGTCAGGGTCGGGATACACAGCAGGAAAATCAATTTCCACACCCACCTCAGCTTAAAGCGCATGCACCATCTGTGCCCGGAAACTTCTGTCCCAGATGATTTAGGTAAAAGAAAATAATAACACTATACAATCTGTACTACTGGTGGTGTACCTCGGTGCACCACACAAATTTGTCTGACACTGTCAGGTGAGACAGTAGTTATGAACTGCATCTTAGCTACAACATGCTGAATCAATTGTGTAAAACATGGAAAGATCCATGGTAAAAACATCAGCATGGCAAGACCACGTAACAAATAAAATAGGATTTGCTTAACCCATGGGCCACAAGGGAGCCAGGAAAACATATCAACATCCCAGCCTTTTCATGACTGGACAGGAACACAGGCCAGCCTTCATATTCCTGCAGTAATTTGTTGAACAATTTTGCCGCTATCATCAATTTTTAAGCAGCAATTAGAAACATTTAGTTTACCACAAACACCTCCTTCTTCGGCTAACATTGTTTAAGATCCTCAATCACAGGGGCTATCCCTTCTCAAGCCCCTAATGGCAATGGGTGGGGTTTCACATTAGTCATCTTGGAAGGGGGAAGGGTAGGTGCCGTTAGCAATAAGCGTACTTCTGTCCAGGACATTTCAGCTAATCCTCTGATGTGAGGAATGCCAAAGGACCACGAGTTCCCCTGGGTATCATACCACTGTCTGCCCTTCAATATGTCTATGTCCAAGAGATTTGTCGGGAAAGGGCCTGTTGTAACCTTGGTGTCAACTGGGTCTTCCACCCCGGGCAACCATAGTGTTATCAAGGCCATAGATACTGATTGGGTTTTCCCCAAAGCATTTAGGATAATTAGGTTTTTAGACTAAGTCGAAATTCCACATTGCTCTGCCTCACTCCATATCAGGGCAGTGATTCGTGCCCCCATGTCAACTGAAAAGGTTACTGTTTTTTTCCGTGGCCCTACAGCCACTGTAATCATTAAATCCCCTCTCAAATTTAAGGTGAGTTGCCTTATAAACATCCCCCTCCGTCCCTCCCCTCACCTTCGGGGAATGGAGGATCTAGTTCCTTGTCACCCTCTTTACTTCATCGGCTTCTTCCCTGAGGCCTATTGATGGTGGGGCACTAGGGGTTGGCTAAAAATTGACTTTTCACCCTGACCATCTTGATACACGTTTCTCCAGTTCCTGGGTCGGGAGCCCATAAATTATACCTCAGGGAATACCTCTCTGGGGCCCCAGTTGCCACCATTCCTGTCAGCTTACGGGTCTCCCTCTCCCAGGATTGATAAATCAGACCAATTTCAAATCCTGACTTCTCCTGACCAGCGCTGACCGTCCCTCAGCTTTTCCCACAGCTTGTACAGCTCTCGTTTTGGGTCTTTGCCAGGATCCACCAACGGGACCATACTTTCTCCCAAAGTTAATTAACTCTTGGGCAACTTCCCCCCATGTCCATACTTTCCTTCCTGACCTCCACTGGTCAGAGGTCATTCTCTCTAGGGAGGCCATAAGTCTGTCTGCTATGGGGGTATTTTGTATCCTCCCCTGTAGCGGGATCCCAATGGGTTTTAGAGAACCAGGAAGTCCTTGAATGAGAGGAGTCATACATTCTGAGTCCACAGGCATCATCACTGGAGAGCCCTGGCGAGGTTCGAGCCTTCTATTACACATCATCTGCAAACAAGCTGCCTTTTGTACACTTTTTACCAGTTGATCCACCGTACCTGTTATAGCTAGGGGGTCTCCCCTCCCTGAAGGGTTCAGTCCCCCGGCCCAATACGCTGCCCTCTGTGTCAATGACTATGGGGCCCGATGGTTGCCAGTAGCTAAAAACACACCTGGACCCCAGTATCCTTCTGCTTCCTTTTCCAACAACAAAATCCCATCTCCTCCTGACAAAGACACTTTCCAAACGTGTTCTGTTCTGGATTCCTTTGGAGTTCTTGCAAAATCCTTCTTTAATTTTGCTAACTTAGTCACCGCATACAGAACCTCTTTAGTACAATTTGGGGACAAGTGTTGTCTGCCTCGTATAAATACTCAGTCTCGACTAGGGGATACATGTGAGGAGGGTTTTCTGCTGCCTCTTTTGCTCTCTGTAAATCCTTCTGGGGATATATTTGCCTAATCCCTCTCTCTGTGAACTTCGACTCCACCTCCCCAAACAAGTCACTTTCTTTCCACAATTCTTCTCTTAGTATTTCCTTTAGTAAAGCATTCTGGTTTCTTTTCCCTCTAACAGTTGTTTGGTCTCTTCTAACTGCTCTCAGAGCATTTTAATTGCCATTTTCACGGAGTCTACCACGGCATCATCTTGACACAGTCTTTGCCTCCTATATTCCATGGCCGCTGCCAAACTTGCTCCCAAAACTGTACAAATTATGGGTTTTCCCTTTTCGGACCTAAATTTAGCCACCTTCTGCAATACCATCATCCTATCCACTATACTCTGCGGTTGGAACCAATGTTTTTTTGCTCATTCTCGCCCTTGGGGAGACCAGTGAGCATGACAGGTTCCCAAAAAGTTATCCCGTTTATATAAATCCCCGCCCCATAATTCGATGGGGGAAATATCATGAACATCTGTAGATGTACAGGCACTCTTTTCACTAGAGAGGGATTATTTCATCCTGAGAGGGCCTCACTGTGAATTCTTTACCACTATTCCCCCCATCATGGCTCTCAGGAGGCCACACCTTTAAACTACCTTAGAGACTCATCTCTCGTCCAATTCTATCTCTTCACCCTTCTCCGTCTGTATTCCTTGCAGACAAACACAACCGCAGACCCAGACTCCATACTCGCTTTGTACCAAGGTATGTCTCAGACACACACACAAAGCACCTGGGCACTTCCTGTTTCACTAAGAATCCTGTCTGTGACACCAATTAAAATGTTGCACGCTGGTCAAAGACCGGAGCAAGGTTTTGCTCGTATTCTCAGAAACAGAATTAAGACTCAAAACAGAGTCAATTGCCAAGGAGCTTTATTTGCCCTACAACAGGTTTGCAAATGCAAAGGCGTGAGTGACAGACAGAGAGAGAAAGGAGCTCTGTGGTGTCTGTTGGTGGTTTTCCTGCCATAGCAATGTTGAGACAAACATGCTGTGGTGGTGGTGTCCATTGATGGTTATCACCGACACAGTCTCTTACACCATCCCTGGAGATATTTAAAAGATGTGTAGACTTGGTGCTTAGGGACTTAGTTTAGTGGTACAGTTGACAGTGTTAGGTTTACAGTTGGACTCAATGATCTTAAGGGTCTTTTTCAAGCTAAATGATCCTATGATTTTCTTTTGGGGATGGAGCTGGCACAACTATGATGAAAAAGGAACGACGGCAAAAGAAGGAGGAGGCCTGTTTCAATTCTGGCTTCCCTTATCAACAAACTCTCAAGCCTGATCATCTCGGCCATAAAGGACCACAGTCATCAGTTCTGACTATACTTCCTATGTTCCATGGTACTGCACGCTGACAGATAATTTAGGGTCAGTTTGTAAAGACTAATTGCTTTGTAGATGGAGTGATAATGATTGATAGCTATTACGAACTGAACACTGGCAATGTGTATCCAATCCAGTAAAGAGCTGCTCTGAAGTTTGAAAATGGCCTGATTTGTTCGTCTTCAAACACTCCCATCAGAGTGGTATCTGATTTCCTAACAGATATGCAGATCTATATATTCAGTTACAACAGTGGTCAAACACAACTGTGCCATGTAATTATGCTGGAGGGGAACTGAGAGATGCAGGCCTTTTTAGCAGAGTAATTTCCAAGCCGCTCAAGAAACAGATCTGTGTCATTTTTCTACTTAATTTCAATAGGGATAGAAATGCTATATTGCTCTTTGCAGACAGAGTCCCACATTGTCCCCGAGAAAATTTTCACTTTATTCCCTGGCAGTTTATAACCATTCGATGTCCTTTTTGTCACACAGAGATTTTCCTCACCAATGAGAACCAAACATAAACCCATTAAATCTTGGTATACCTCCCTGAGGAGCCATTGCCTACAGGTTAAAATACTATTTACAAGAAAATTCTCTTTATCCCTTCATCTGTCTGTCCTTGTAATACATTTCTTCAACTACGCTTAGTCAGTAGTATGTCACCATAAAAATATGGGTAAAATGCATAATATTGTGTCTGTATATACGTTCACCCATTCCTACACCTATTCATGTTCATGATCCTGAAGGAAAAGAAAAACAAGAATATATATGAATTTTAATATATGTGAAATAATAAAAGATGAATAAGGATTTACCTACACCTTATGAATTTGGATGCTAATATCAATAGATACTGCTGTTTAGAATTCTATTTTAAGGGGTATTGTGGTTAAAATTAAACTGAATACGAACAAGTAAGATCCCACTTCACCAAGACACCTTCAACAGTACATGCTCTTCTTTGACTTCAATTTCAGTTTTAATTTCATTTCCCTTCCCTATTTAAGAGTGAACTAGCAGTACCTGCAGCCTCAGCATACCACTAAGCCAACTGGTACTGGCTAGATCAGGCAAATATTAACATCTTCATCAGCTTCTCAGATTGTGCTCCTTTTGCCATCTCTCAGTGGTTTTAATATTTAAATACCAGTTCTCCTCCTATTATCACAAATTCCTGCATTCCAAGACAAATGTATCTCAGCAAAACTGAATTTACAGTGCATCAGATGTTTTGTGTTAATCACAGACATATTGAAACACATGTCTCAAAGTGCCAGAGAACAGCAGCCGCCTATCCATCACAGAAAACTCAAAGAAGAGGTAAACCAGATCATCTTTACTCTGAGATGCTGTGAGATGGAACACGCATACATGGATGCATGCAGAATTTGTGGAGAAACTAATGCACAAGAAGGTCATACTACAGTTTAATATACAACAATATGTACTTTTATCTACTAACACCCCACTGCAAAATATAAATCCCAAGAGCTCCTCCCCAGCAGGTTGAAGAGGATTGAACATAGAATTGATACAAATTGTCTTTCACTATACATTTATTCATCACAAGTAGCTGTGTTCTCTGTTAATAGTCTAATAAGCATCTTTCATTATACATCTATTCATCACAAGCAGTTAATTGCCTTTGTTAATCACAGAATCACAAAGAATCACAGAAAGTTAAGGGTTGGAAGAGACCTCTAGAGATCATCTGGTCCAACCCCCCTGCCAGAGCAGGTTCACCTACAGCAGGCTGCACAGGGTGGCGTCCAGGCGAGTTTTTAATGTCTCCAGAGTCGGAGACTCCACCACCTCTCTGGGCAGCCTGTTCCAGTGCTCTGCCACCCTCAAAAGAAAGTAGTTCCTCCTCATGTTCAGATGGAACTTCCTATATTCGATTTTATACCCATTGCCGCTTGTGCTATCACTGGGCACCACTGAAAAAAGACCGGCACCCTCCTCCTGGCACCCTCCCTTTAAGTACTTGTAAACATTGATGAGATCCCCCCTGATTAATGCTCTGATGTGCACGCATGAGAGTGCGTGCGTGTCTGTGTACCGGGAACTCTCCACATATTGCTGTCCAAAGCAGACACGCAATGCAGCCACTGGGCAGGAACACCCCCTGAGCTGAACTATGGTACAATATATGTTACCTAACATGTATTCCCAGGCTTCTAGTTAAGGGAAATGGAGACGGCATAAATGATGGGAAAGAAAAGCATCGCAGAGAAGGTGGAGGAAAACCAGAAAAGAGTAATATTAACCATGCCAACAAAAGCAGTGTTCTAATACAAGGGAAAGTAAAATGAAGAGTATTAATCTTGTAGCACTCCAAAGAAGGAAAGGGAGGGGAAAAACAACAAACCACTACCAACCTTTTTCCTAATGCACATTTAAGTAACTTTTTGATGGTTTTAAATCTTCCTTTTAATTAGAATTCCCTGCATTTATTGAGACACTTTAAATTTTTATTTTTTATTATTAAATATAAACACATAATCTATATCCAATAAGAAACATAAGGATCCCTTGAATGAATTCACATCTCTCCAGGCAAACGTACCATGAAACACAAGACATGGGAGAAGGAGCAGAAATGATACTTTATGATTCTCCTCCAAAACTGAAATTTTAAGTTATGTGAGGACATACACCAGACAAATTTAGATAGATGGAAGTCTATAATGCAGCAACCCACCTAGAGATTCTTTGACACTAAATATACTTTGACTTAAATCAGAAGCAAAACTTGCAAGACAATCCATTTTCCAGCCTGTCCACACTATTCAGTTTCTCCAAAACCTTAAACCTGGTATGCAGCCTACATGCTTCCCTCCCTGCTAACCACCAAATGAGAGATGTGCTACCATCTGCTTCTAATTCACTTGCATGTTCCAAATCAGCAAGATGCTTGAAGTGACACTGTGACTAAGTCATCCCATTGATTTTAGCACTTGTGCTCAAATATAGGCTTGTTTTTAACTACCTTGTTGAACTGGGACCTTAAAGTGCGTTTAAGGAACTCATAACCCCAGTTAAGAGTGAAAGCTATTATTGAAAGCATCAATAAATGATAGAAGATCAGATTGTTCCTTAATATCACATTACAGTGCAAAATATTTCTCTAAGTAAATTTGGCTTTCAGAAGGGGTGGACTGAAAGAAAATTATGTTAAATAGCCAAAAATTATATACAATTAAATTCACTCTGGGAAGCTGCCCTGTCAGACATGTATTCCTTGAGTAAAATGGGTGTATTTTTATTGAGATTAACGTTTAAAATATGGCCCACTACTGTGATTTCATTGCTCATGCAGAATCCAATTTCTATTTATTCTGCATGGAGGTTACAAGAGGCGTCTATTTACTGAAGCCAGTTCAATAACCAAATGCAGAAATGTGTATATTTACATTTATTCACAGTAATCTATCATTTAGCAGCTTGTACTGCACAGAGCCCAGTTATTGAAATATATTGCTTTTTCTGTATATAATTTTCCCCTGTCTTGTTTCATGCAGACATTCTATTACATTTCTTGTAACAGCCACCTCCACGCCCTAACTGCTTCTCTTTCCAAAAACTCATTGTTTTAAACCTGATAGACTCTTTTTCATAAAGATCTACTGGGAGGTTCTGCTTTTGCATTTAACTTTGTCAAAAATCCAGACAGGAACGGGGGTGAGTGTGGGGAGGAAGAAGGGGGTGGAGACAGACATAGCTGACACAAGAAATAAAATAATAAAAAAGAAGTGCATGTAATGTTTAGACCAATGTTTTGTAGCAGTGGAAGGTTATTACATGAGCTCTTCACTCACTTGGGTCAGGATCCAGCAAGTACCAAATCAGAATCTCACCAGGCAGGTTTTAATCCTCCCTGGAGTGCTCGACTTCCCAAAGAAGACAGGAGAAAATTGGAGCTATCAGGCTACAGTCATAGAAGTAAGGACTTAAAGCATCGTCTGCACACATTCTCCTTGGGTCTCGAGGGGACAAGGTGAAAAAAAGGCTTTCCAGAAGAGTTACCAAACTCTCACTACCTTAAGGGCTGACTAAAGTGAAGGATGTTGCTAGGTACAAGCATACTACACTCTTATAAATTCCTACTCCTTTTTTTTAAATGCTACCACAGCGCTATCTTAAAGCCACTATTATCACTATGTATAACCAGAAGTTACACATTCAAGAAAAAATGTTGCATTAAGCATTTCAACCGATAATCCTCAAACTTTTTCATATAGAACCATATATATTCAATATATTGTTTCCTAGGTGTTCTTTTATTTTAAAAAAGTATTTATAACATTTCCAAGCACATAAGGTAGGGTACTCTCACAAGTGCTGTTTTTTATTGTGACTCAGTCACTCAATAACGTGAAATTAAAAGCTCAAGTTATCTGAACAGACAACAAATGGGATAAAGAAATTCAATTTACTTCTGAAGTCATAATGTAAATGTATTAAATTCTGCAGCTGATTAAAAGCAGAAATTCCTTTTAACTGTCATTTTATGTATTTGATCATTTCCTTTGCTGATTTCTCTTGTCCTGTTAAACTTTTGCCTTTTAAACAACTTTTTGTTGTATTGTGTTTCAACTGTGATCAATGGAATTAGTAAGAATTTATGTAAAACAACTAGAGGCATTCAACTTGTACTTTTCCTGCATACTGGAACAAGTACTGCTATTTATGGAGGTAGCTGTGTTTACAAAGGGGAAATCCACCTTTCCCTGGGAACAGAAAGTATCTAGTTGCATTACCATAGTTCATATGGATTAACATGGAACCCAGTTCATACAGTTACGATGTGATCAAAGCAGACCTGGGTGGTTTACTTTTTTTCTCTATGCTAAGGGAAAGAACTCAGGGAAATGTTGAACTCAAGTCACGTTTTTCTGTGACTTCTTATTTTTATGTTTATCCAAAACAGACCTAACTTCGTCCTTTCTCAAGGTGGTGCAAATTAGGGCAAATTCCATTTAATGGAGTTCCCTTGACATAGAATCACCCAATCCCACGGATCTTTAAGGCTAAAATGTCATTATTTAATATTTCTAAATTTATCTTCACAAAAAGGCAGGAAAAAACAGCAGATAAATATGAAGCGGAAATTTAGACTGCAATTTATTTAAAATGTTTCTAGTTGGTGATTGACATTTTGATCTTTTTAATTTGGGAGGGGTTTGTTAAATTATCAGATAGGTTCCAAATAAATGGGTGTTTTACTGACACAAAATGGTAGCACAGTAATAAACCGTCAGGCCACTCTTAACATATTCCCATTTGACTTTCCTTTAGCTATTAAATTAACTAATCATTTTCTTCTACTACGGGTTTCCAGCTTTGAGTATGTGTTGATTAAAGATCAGCATGCATAGTAGTCCATCACCTGCTTTGTAATTACATCTCTAAGGCTTCTTAGTTGAATGAGCCGAGCCTGCTTCTGAATATTGCAAGGACTTTTTTTTTTTTTTCTCATTGGTATATGACTCACAAGAACTGAACTGACATCCAGAGCAAGATGTAGTTTGCTTCTGGCAACAAAGAGTGGAGGAGTTGTTTTGCCAAGAAACAAACTCTATGGACAGGCAAATTACGCTCAACAACATAGTAAATATAGGGAATTATGTCTCCCAGGTCAGTGTTATAGCATGTCTTACACTCCTTGCACGACTGTTTGATGAAAGCTACAGGTTCTGATGATAAAGTCCTTTCTCCTACCATCTGCATAATTTTGTGCATTTGCAAGTCCCTTTCTACACTGAAGCTGCTTTTCTCCCCAGCTGTCAAAGAATCAGCAACACTTATTTTACTAAATCTACTGTCAGGACTACTTAGAAAAGCATAAACTTGTAAGATTTTTTTCTTTTGAAAATTTTAGTTATTCTTTAAGTGATTCCCCAGTGAATTCTACATATGCTAGAAACACAGGAGACTGGAATCTTTGTGAACAGTGTTCATCCAAGTTTAATCTGTGCTCTGTACACCAGCTGGCACTCACTAGCCAAAGGTATAAAGGGGAGAACTGACAACTGCCTATTAACATATCATTACTCATTCAGCTTAAAATCAACACCCCAGGAATTTCTTCTTCTCAGTACAGGCTTTAACTTTTGTCCTTTTTACTACTTAAAAAGAATTCATAAGTCCATGTTCTTCATGATCTATTATTTTGTAGGATGCAAATAATGCAACTAACACTTGAAGTTGTGAGGCTGTACACAGTTCATCAAAAAGTTAACAGACCTACTAAAGTAACTTGGAATTCCACGACAAATTGTTATTTCCAAAGAAAATTAAAGTAAAAGCTACTCTTACTGCCACTGAAGGCATAAAATAAGACAGGACAAGTTTCTTACCACAAGTCTGAAACTCAGCAGTCAACTCCAGGTTCACTTTAAGATAAGAGTGAAGAGAAGTGTTAGACTCCCAGCATCAAGGGCTTCCTAAATGTCCACGACAGGTTGCCAGATTTCAATTATGTTCCATGAAGTGCTCTCTGAAATCAGTATAAACACCAGGCAGGTATCATTGTCATGATTATTCAGGAAATCCTATTTTTAAATGAGCAGAGACTGAAATAAAAAAAAATACATATTCTGATTTATAGAAAAAAATATTTAGAGTAAAATTCATAACAAAACAGAAGAGTTTCAATTCACCCAGCAGAAGCATAGTACTATTTGTGTCAGGGTGGGCCAAGGGCCAGCTGCTCCCTAAAGGAGGGCAAACTTGTCTGAATACCACTATGGTCAACTCTGTTCTATGACTACAGTGACCTCCTGAGTTGTAATTAAAAAAATACCAGGATTTCATTTGATGCAGTTTGCCATAAGCAGGAAATCAATATGTGAGGGACCAGTAAATAGTACAGTTTGTCAGAAGGAAAACAAATATTTTTATTGACTCTACTGAAACCCCAAAAGATACCTGAGAATTAGTCAGTACATCCACATTCTGATAAAATAAAAATGAACATCCACATAGTCATCTCTACAAGATGTTCAAAGAGTGAATTTTTTTAAACTTTGCCTCTCAACTTGTGTATGAGTTGCTTGCATTCAGAAAAAAAATCCTTTCTTCTTCTGGCATTTGCATATTTGATGATAGCCTAAGAAAATGAAGGGGAACTTCCACATAATTTGAGTCACTACCGGCAAATAACATACAAACTTTAAAGAAAAAAAAAGCCTTAAAATTATAATTTCTTCATTTTTCAGTCTTCTTATCATTTGCTATGTAACAAATATATGTCAAGGAAATAAATACATTAAATGTGATCGATTTCTGTTTAGTGTCAACTACTGAGGCACCGTGTAGGCTTCAGGTGTATCTCCATTAACTTTGTAGACACAATTAAATTTTGCAGTATTATTTGCAGTATTTGCAATATGCTAAGCTACTGATGAGGAATCAACAAAACAAATACAATCTGAAAGTTACTGAGAAGCGGATTTTTCTCCCCAAGTGATCACGTCTCCTATGCAGCTGAGGCATCTCTTTTATCAACTAATGGGAAATAATGAAATGATGCCCTGAAGACAGTGTCTCTTTGTTGAAAATTTCAAGTTCAGGTTTCAATGTTCAAGTGTTTTCACCAATTAGCCAGCTTGTAGCCTCTCTTACGGCTGTCAGCTGAGAGATCCAAGTATATGACAAAAAAAGTTAGCGTCCCCATTAGGTACCAAATAAGACCAAAAGAAATTGACCAGCAAAGTGTTGAACCTGTCTCTAGGTATCAGCTCATGGTCATCAGATAGCTTCCAAGGTACAAAATTTGCAAAAAATCCACATAATTTAATTCTTAAAAACGTAATTGCACTGATTTAATTGTGTGTTAGATTATATCCTATGATACGGTGATCTCTTTTGGGGCACTTTAAATCTGAAGAAGCTCAATGGCTTGTATGGTGTTCTATCAAATTTGCCCTGTCCTGACACTATCTCACTCACATGAACGAGTATTATTTTTTACGTTACCAATCATGCATTAGCAAGGGCTTCTCTATAACTGACACGTTTAACTGCATCACTAAACTTTATCAGAGTGTTTTAAAAAAAGGAAAGTTATACTTAGGAAGTTCTAAAATTATAATTCTATTAGAATTTGACAAATGTAAGACATACTTTCAAATGCCAGAGGTGAGAAAACATATTAAATTCTTTCCTTTCGAGGAGTGGGTCTTACTCTAATAAAAATAGAGACTAACTTCAAGACAACAGCAGGATTAAAGCACAAAAACTAAAAGAAAATAATGTGTGGACAAAGATTAGCCACAGTATCTAGAATTCAAAGTACCTGGAGAAAAATGTAATATAAAGTGACACTGTTCTGTAACTATTATATGAAAAAAATGTCTGTGAATAGTAAATATTTGAAGAAATATCAAGGTTACCACAACATTTTTCATTTTTATTCTGATAATTTAGTAAACACTGGAAAAGGCTGGAAGAGACTTCTTTAGAATACCATCAAAAGTAGCCATATCTAGACTGATTTACACTGTAACACAAGGACTATAAATTCTCTGAAATAATTCATATTTCAGATGCAGCAGAAAAATTTCCAATCTGGATTTCTAAATTTCCAGAGAAAATCAGTAATTCAGATCCCTGATAAAATGCTTCACCGGTCAACACGCTTTAACCTTAAGAATTTGCATTTCATTAATAGTTAAAATTTTCTAAGCTATGTGCTATAATACCCCCAACTGTAGAGGTATTATTATTAGTAGTAGTAGTAGGTTTACTGACTTCAGAGTAATGCATGAGTGAATCTGGCTTTATTACAATGTGGTATACTGTTTTTATACATTAGAAGTTACCTCCTTTCTCCTTAAAGTTAATTAATTGTGGTCTTCCTTTTCACTTTACATTTCAGCTGGGTGTCATGTACAAATTGTTACTTATTTCAATTAAATTTCTTATTATATTCAGTATGTATACTATACATTTAATTCTATAGATTATACAATTGTATTGTACCATTTCATTTATAGGTATGTATGAAATTTTAATTTAAAGCATACATTTAAATTACTGAGACTGGGAAGAAAAGCTACAAACGTTAAATGTACCTTGGCACATACAAGACTGGTTTTGGGAACCACCACAGCCATGGCACATCAGCTAATTCCTAGCCTGTTTGTTACAACAACTTCAGCCCCAATACAGGTGGTATTATCAGCAGTCCCTCTGTACTTGATTTTTTGAACAGATAAGGAATGCACAGTAGTCAATGATCACTCCTGATTAAAAATGGAATACAATGACTATCAATAAGTAGAATTCAGTTAAGATGATTTAGTGATTCAGAATATTCTCTTCAGAATATTCTCTCATATCCTGCTATGCCTCATATTCTGCTATTGTTTGATAAGTGAGCTGTTCAGGACAGCTCAATTCTGTGACACCATGAGGAAGGAACCAGAAATCTTTTAATTAAGATTTAAAGCCCCTTGAGCGCTGTTGGAAAATCTCATCAAACCATATGCCAACAGGCAGGACAGAGTGCAATCTTCATGTGATCATTGGAGCTGGAGAAAACAAAAGCTAAGTTCCTTCTCTCTAATTAGCTAGATTTTTCATTTTAATTGATTTGGGCTACTGGTGATTACCTGGCAACTATTTAAGAAAAAAATAAAAGTTGATTTAAATATCTTGCCATGATTGGCTGATAGTTCCATTTATGGGTTTAAAATGGGAGAGTCACACCTTCACGGCTGGCTTTCCAAGAGTATTGAAAAGATGGACTTTTGGACAAGGCATGATGCACATTATATCCTTCTCTGTGAGACACCAGAAGAAGTGACTGGCAAAGGAGGAACCATCTGTTTTTAACTCTGTTCCATTTAAGCTTATTTTACCTCTTTTGCTTTTCAAACACTTAGAGAATAAGTCAATCCTCAGACGTAATGATGCTTAGATAATATAAGTGCCCGGGCTTGATGAACACTACGAATATCCAGTGTACTAATGAAATCAGCCAGGTTCAATAGTTTTTTGCTATATAGGATGAAAACTTCCTCCTTGAGATGTAACCTATGCAGTGTCCAATTATCTGTTGGCAAAGGTGTATTACCTTTCAAAATTTCATTTCACTGGCAGTGCTACATAACCCATTGCCTGACAGTTTTTGTGAGATCTACCATGGAAGCAATTCACATCTAGATCAGGTCCTAAATTTTACTAAATAGAAAACAAGCATTTTTCCACTCTATTAAATTGTCAATGTAAACAGTATTTTGGCAGCAGGTTATCACAGAGTTTCAAAACACTTTCCCTGCAATCCATGCTTAAATTTAAAGTGACATGCAAGTAATGATTCTTAGATACACAGGAAAAAAAGGCTACAGATTTTCTTACCATATGAGATATGGTACACTTGTGGGTTCACAGATGGCCAATGAATATTTCTAAATACATTTAACACGCCATACCAAGAAAGTTTGAAACCTGACTGCCTAAAGTTAGGGCTCTGTATTGATATTTACATCTACAAACCACTAAATACATCCCCTTACACCAAACTGCTGAGCATGTGAAACTTGAAGAAAAATGAGTTGTAAGTGCCGAGCGCTTTGAAAAACCAGACTTAAAATATCTTTTTCAGTAAGTAGGCACAACACATAGTGCAGTACAATTAAATATGTATGAGCCTAACTTTAAGCACATACTTTAAAATCTTTGGCTGACGTTTTCTATCAAAAATACATGATTTTCATATTTAACATTCTTTAGATTAAGGTGAAAATCAGGAGGTAGCATTTACATTAAACCGGGTCTCAAATATGATTATTTCTAATGGCCTCATGCTTTCTATTACTTGGCTGCTGTACTTTAAACCTTAGCACAAACATTGACAAACTAGTCTCTTGCGATAGGTGCACAGGGAAGCAAACCTTTTTGGGCTTAGATTCTTAAGGATATCATAGGATGGAAGTGATATGATTCACTGAAGAGAAAGGACAAGAAAATCAGGGAAAGATGGGGTTTATATATTTCGTTTGTGAAAGCTATTCCCTGATTTAGTGCTGAATCCCTGACTGAAGATGGTGACACGTTATTTGGATTGGGGGTTGATGTTGATTAATTAAATCATATTTACTGAGGACCACAAGCCATTTCTGCAAAATGCTGCATAAATACCAATACACTATCTCCAGAGTATTCTGTTTGTATTTCCTCTCCCACTCATGCATATAATTTTTCCTAGACATGTATTCTTTTATGCCTATTTTCATCAGGGTTAGTTTTTCACAAAAACTAGCTGTATCCAGCTCTGTGAAATCTGGTCAGATGTATGAGATGGCACTCTTTTGGAGGCTTGGCCAATTAAGAGGTATAGTTCAGCTAAGGACATGAGCTCAGTTGGATGACAGCTCACAAGGCGGCAGCTCAGCATACTGATAACTAGAACATGGGCTAAGGGTATGGCATGAGGAGCAAGGTAGAAGTGAGAGTGACAGGACAAAGCCACAGCCTTTCTTGGGGACCGTGCAATTAAGCTGGAGAGGAAGTTCTGTCTAGGATTGTACTATTTGTGACCAGACAGAGGCTGAGGGAAGTCATTTACATTGTTTCTCACACTGTCATTTGCATCCCACCTTGCTGATATGATCCAAGACAAGCTGCTATAATCTCCTGACACGGAGAGCAAATAACATTTCTGGATGCCAGGCAGTTCTCTCCTGAGCTCCTCTTATCTCCTTAGTCTGTGTCCTCCATCACAAAGGCCTTCAGACCATGAGCCACATCTGGAAGCTCAAATCCATGGGAATGAATTTAGATAAGTGGCCCCTCAATGTCAGCCCTACCCAGCATTTGTCAGGAATCACATCTGCCTAGCGTAGCCTCTGCTCTGCTGTTGATTAAAACATTTTCCCTGGAAGAGAAAAGTGAGATGCCTTGGAATATAGAGGTAATGAAAGTGGACTATCAGGAAGTTTTTACCCAACTGGCCTCCACAGAGAAATAGCATAAACAAGGAGCTCAGTAACAAAGCAGTATGGGAGTTTTGATGCGAGGGCCTGATTCTCTGGAGTGAGGTAAGTCAACTCTGCAGCAGGGTGACCGGGGACAGGTAGTCTGGGAGTGTTATGAACTCTGAATTGGAGACACAGCTTATGTATCACCATTACAGGCCCCTCTACTTAGACACAAGAGAACTTCCAGTAGAAGATTAGGATCAATGGAGAGATTATTGCAAGAACTCAATCTATACAAGCTCATGGGGATAGATGGGCTACACCCAAGGGTACTGAGAGAGCAGGCAGGTGTCTTAGCAAGCCTACTTCCTACCATCTTTGACAGGTCATGGAGATGTGGATAACATCCCTAATGTTTGAAGAAAGGCAAATGTTGCAACATCTTCAAAAATCGAGGGAACTATAGGCCATTCAGCCTCACATTGGCCCCTGGAAAAATCATGGCATTAGTCCTCTGGGAACACGTTTCTGAGCACACAGAGGACAAGGAGGTAAGTGGGAACAGTCAGCATGTATTTACCAAGGGTAAACCACGACTGACCAATGCGATTGCCTTCTGTGATGACACCACAGACTGATGGCCGTAAGGATGCTGAAATGGGGTTGTTTGCCAAGCAGCAACAGCAACAGCTAACAGTGCCCTCAAGGCCCTGACACCATCTTTCTCTCAGTCTGCTCTGTGGACTAAGCTGAAATATTATTCTGTATCTGTGATTTATTTTCTCTTTGATTTCACAATAAAGTTCTAACTTCTACTGCTCCTTTACTTCACCTTTTGTCTTGCTTCTCACATACATGACTAAATCCTATATGTGTCAGCATCAGAAATAATGAATCAAAATCAGAAGTCACTCACCAATTACATTTTAGTCCAAGAGATAATAACAGTTACGCAGTTCCGTATTGCTTATCCACTACTAATGAAGAAAGCGGCTCTGGAGCATACTCTATAAGGAGAGTTCTCTTTGGATATTTGCCATCGGCAAGACTCAATGCAACTTTGGAGGAAAGGGATCTTTATATAAATACTTTCTTTTCCATTTAGGTTCACAAAACTGCTTACTAGATCTGATTAACTTTACATAGGACAGATTTTTATTTTTGGTTTGTGTTGTATTTTAATGGCCCAATTGTACATTTTGATTCTAGTTACTCATTGTTTGTTCTTCAGCTTTCCTGTGATGCTGTCAAAAAGGGAGTATTGTATTTTAAGTGCATGCAAAAAATGCAACACAGAACCTAAACACTGTTTAAGAAAAGCAAGTGTGCTTTTTTTGGTCAAGAGCAAAAAAAACATGTGAGAAACTGGGCCTATGTTGCGTGCATGAAAAAATATTTTGCCAGCTGGAACAATGAAAATGTTTACAGTATGCTCACAATATGATTTATTGGAGTTTACAGCTCTGGGATGGGTACATTCTCTAAGGTACTAGATTGCCTGGAGCCTACACATTTCTCCATGTTCTTAAATCGCTTCCAAACTACTTTTAAAGTATATTAGATATATTTGCTAAGCCTTCGTGTTCTCTGACAGCCAGAACCACAAGCACAATCTGTGGAATCTATGTGAACAGATGGATGTTAAAAAGAAAAAAAAAAAGTTTGCCGATGTGAATTCACCCCAAATGAATGACCAATGACTTGTAGATACCACTTCTAAAGTAAGTGGCAATGTGCTAACACTTTGATATTAATGGGAGTAACGTCTACTTGAGATAATTTTTTTGTATGCACAATATGTCCAGAAATAGTACGTTTCTTTTGGTGAAGAGACAATGCTTTTAAAGGCTGACTGACTACGGGGTTTCTCTTGTGATGTACAGCCCAGATTCAAAATAAAACTAAGTGAATACATAGCACAATTATTGCCCTAAAAACTCTACCTTCCATAAACAGCATGGGTGAGGCGCATTTTAAAACAGTACTTTACAGCATTTACATCCTTTGCAGCGTTTAACTTCTACAGCGTTTCAAAACAAAGTTCTGAGGTCATGTCTACACGGGAAGGGGTAAACAGACATGACCTTGAAAAAAGATTCATTATTTGGGCAAAATAATGCACTAGTGCAAATACACAGTTTTGAAAACAAGCTTTTGAAATGTTGGTATTCAATTGTGAGACTTTTTGCACATCTGCTCACATTAGTGTAATGGGGAAAGGACATTCACTCTGTTCACTAATGCACACAAATACACATAAAAATAATAATGAAAGTATCTTATTAAGGGCCATAAATTTTCTGAAATCTGAGGCAGATATTCCAAAACATGAAAAAGCAATGACTAATTACAGAGATCACAAATAAACATAAAAATGGTAGTTACAAATATTTGAAATATATGATAGGGTTTTCACACTTGCTTTTCTCTTTTCTGTTGTGTAACATCCACTATTCTTGATAAAATACAGTTCTATTTATTCACAATGTTATTACCAACTTTGAAATATATATACCTGGCATATACAGAATCATAGAATAATTTAGGTTGGAAAGGACCTTTAAGAACATCTAGTCCAACCATAAACCTAACATGGCCAACTCCACCACTAAATCATGCCCCTAAGCACCACATCTTTTAAATACCTGCAGGGATAGTAATTCAACCACTTCCCTGGGCAGCCTCTTCCAATGCTTGACAACTCTTTCAGTGAAGACATTTTTTCCTAACGTTCATCCTAAACTTCCCCTGCTGCAATTTCAGGCCAGCTCCTCTTGTCCTATTGCCTGTTACTGAGAGAAGAGGTTGAGCCCCACCTCACTACAACCTCCTTTCAGGGTGTTGCAGAGAGCAATAAGGTCTCCTCTCAGCCTCCTCTTCTCCAAGCTAAACAACCACACTTCCCTCAGCCGCTCCTATAATACCTGCGCTCTAGAAACCTCACCAGCTTCATTGCNATTCAACCACTTCCCTGGGCAGCCTCTTCCAATGCTTGACAACTCTTTCAGTGAAGACATTTTTTCCTAACGTTCATCCTAAACTTCCCCTGCTGCAATTTCAGGCCAGCTCCTCTTGTCCTATTGCCTGTTAGGAGAGAAGAGGTTGAGCCCCACCTCACTACAACCTCCTTTCAGGGTGTTGCAGAGAGCAATAAGGTCTCCTCTCAGCCTCCTCTTCTCCAAGCTAAACAACCACACTTCCCTCAGCCGCTCCTATAATACCTGCGCTCTAGAAACCTCACCAGCTTCATTGCCCTTCTCTGGACACGCTCCAGAACCTCAGTGTCTTTCTTGTAGCAAGGGGCCCAAAACCCAACACAGTATTTGAGACGTGTCCTCACCAGTGCCGAGTACAGGGGGACAATCACTTCCCTACTCCTGCTGGCCACACTACTCCTGATACAAGCCGTGATGATGTCGGCCTTCTTGTCCGCCTGGGCACACTGCTGGCTTGTATTCAGCCCACTGTTGACCAACACACCCAGGTCTTTTTCTGTCAGGCAGATTTCCATCCGCTCTTCCCCAAGCCTGTAGGGCTGCATGGGGTTGTTTTTACACAAGAGCAGGACCCGCCACTTGGCCTTGTTAAATCTCATGCCATTGGCCTCAGTCCCTTGGTCCAGCCTGTCCAGATCCCTCTGCAGAGTGTTCCTACCATCAAGCAGATCAACACTCCTGCCCAACTTGGTGTCATCTGCAAATGTACTGAGGGTGCACTCAATTCCCTCTTCTAGATCATTGATAAAGATATTAAACAGAACCGGCCGCACTACCGAGCCCTGGGGAGCACCACTTGTGACCAGCCGCCAACTGGATATACACCCATTCACCACCACTCTTTGGGCACAGCCTTCCAGACAGTTTTTGACCCCGCAAAGAGTACACACATCCAAGCCATGAGCAGCCAGTTTCTCCAGGAGGATGCTTAATACCAATGTCAAAGGATTACCTAAACTCCAGGTAAACAACACTCCCTCATTCACTAAGATCACCTTGTCACAGAAGGAGATTAAGTTAGTCAAGTAGGACCTGCCTTTCATGAACCTCTGCTGACTAGGCCTAATCACCTGGTTGTCCTGCACAGGATACCAGCACTCAGGCTGATCTGTTCCATAACTTTCCCTGGGACCGAGGTCAGACTGACAGGCCCGTAGTTTCCCAGATCCTCCTTAAAGCCGTTCTTGTGGATGGGCATCACTTTTGCTAACCTCCCGTCAACCGGGCACTCCCCGGTTAGGCAGGACTGCTGATGAATGATGGAAAGTGGCTTGGTGAGCACAGCCACCAGTTCCCTCAGTACCCTTGGGTGGATCCCATCCACCCTCACAAATTTGTGTGCGTGTAAGTGGTGTAGCAGGTCGCCAACTATTTCCCCTTGGATTATGGGGGCTTCATTCTGCTCCCTGCCTCTGTCTTCTAGCTCAGGCAGCTGCATACTCAGGGAACAACTGGTCTTATTGTTAAAGACTGAGGCAAAGAAGGCATTAAGCACCTCAGTCGTTTACGCATCCGTTGTCACTACGTTTCTGCCCCTGTCTAATAAAGGATGGAGATAATCCTTAGTCCTCCTTTTGTTGCCCATGGATTTATAGAAACGTTTTTTATTGTCTTTTATGGCAGTAGCCAGATTAAGTTCTAATTGGGCTTTGGCCCTTCTAATTTTCTCCCTACAGAGCCTCACAGCATCTTTGTGGTCCTCCTGAGTGGCCTGCCCCTTCTTCCAAAGGCCATAAACTCTCCTTTTTCCCTGAGTTGTGACCACAGCTCTCTGTTCAGCCAGGCCAGTCTTCTTCCCTGATGGTTCGTCTTTTGGCACATGGGGACAGCCTGCTCCTGCACCTTTAATAACTCCTTGTTGAAAACTGTCCAGCCAGCCTTCCTGGACTCCTTTGCCAGTTCAGGACTGCCTCCCAAGGGACTCTGTCAACCAGGCTCCTAAACAGGCCAAAGTCTGCCCTTGGAAGTCCAACGTGGCACTTCTGCTGACCCCACTCCTGACTTCTCTGAGAATCGAAAACTACCATTTCATCATCGCTGTGCCCAGCACCGCCTCCAACCGGTGCATTACCCGCAAGTCCTTCTCTGCTCACAAATAACAGGTCCAGCAGGGCGCCTTCGCTAGTCAGCTCCCTCATCAGCTGTGTCAGGAAGTTATCCTCAACACACTCCAGGAACCTCCTAGACTGTTCCCTCTCTGCTGTATTGCATTCCCAGCAGACATCTGGGAAGCTGGAAGTCCCCCACAAGGACAAGGGCTAACGATCTTGAGACTCCTTATAGAATATTTTGTCTGCCTCCTCATCCTGGTTGGGCAGTTTATAACAGACTCCCAACATGATATCTGCCTTGTTGGCCTTCCCCCTGATTCTTACCCATAAACACTCAACCCTATCATCACCATCATTAAGCTCTAGACAACCAAAATACTCCCTAACATACAGGCCTACCCTACCACCTCTCCTTCCCTGCCCATCCTTTCTGAAGAGTTTATAGCCATCCACTACAGCACTCCAGTTGTAGAATCATCTAGGTTGGAAGGCAGCTTTAAGATCATGGCGTCCAACCATCAACCTAGCACTGCCAAATCCACCACTAAACCATGTCCCTCAGCACCACGTCAACACACCTTTTGAATACCTCCAGGGATGGCAATTCCACCACTTCCCTGGGCAGCCTAATAACCCTTTCTGTGAAGAAATTTTTCCTAATATCCAATCTAAACCTCCCCTGCTGCAACTTAAGGCCATTTCCTCTTGTTCTATTGCCTGTTACTTGAGAGAAGAGACTGACCCCCACCTCTCTATAACCTCATTTCAGGTAGTTGTAGAGAGTGATAAGGTCTCCCCTCAGCCTCCTTTTCTCCAGACTAAACAACCCCCCCCTCAGCCACTCCTCATAAGACTTGTGTTCTAGACCCTTTACCAGCTTCTTTACCCTTCTCTGGACACGCTCCAGAATCTCAACGTCTTTCTTGTAGTGAGGGACCCAAAACTGAACACTGTATTTGAGGTGCAGACTCACCAGTGTCAAGTTGTTGTGCGAGTCATCCCACCCCATTGCCATGATGGCACCCATATCATAGTTTTCCTGCTGTACAATTGCTTCTATCTCCTTCTGTTTGCTGCCCATGCTGCCATATATGCCATATACACAATAAAATTATAACTTCATTTATTTATTTTGTTAGGAAAGCCTTCTAATCAGCTCTTCTTTAAAACAAAGGAGCATCTGCTGCCCTCTTATCTGCCACCAGGGAATTATTTCAGATATTGAAGTGGTACTACCATGGAAAGGAAGTTAATAAAATTAGTACTGTGCCACATAAAATGCTTATAATGGGGATTAAAAACTGTGAACAGTTGATGGCCAAGGACTACACACCCCTAAACCCTGAGACTCTGTGCCCACTCAAGAAATAAAAGATGAGTCCTTGTGTTTCCCTGAGATTAAGGAAAAAGGTAGAGCAAAGACCAGGTGACCTAGTCAGAGATAAACAGGATCCCACTGTTGTATGGTCTGTCTTCCTCTCAGGGGAAGAGACAAGCAAACACAGTATAAGTATCAGCATTTCTAAAAAATCATGAAATAAGCAGGATTTCTGAACAATGATGAAAGAAGGGAGTAGCAAAATAATTTTCAATGCCTTTTCTTTGGTTCTACAAAACCAGTACTGTATTGATTAAAGCTGATAAAGACATGTATTCCTATCATATGCATACACTCTTCAGTGATGCCTGGCAACAGGACAAGGGGCAATGAGCACAAGCTGGAACACAGGAAAGTCCATCTCAACATGATGGAAAACTATTTTGAGAGTGACAGATCCCTGGAACAGGCTGTCTAAAGAGGTAGGCTGTGGAGTCTCCTTCTCTGGAGGTATTTAAAATCCATCCGGATGTGTTCTTATCCAACCTACTCTAGGTGAAACTGCTTTGGCATGGGCGGTTGACTAGATGATCTCCAAAGGTCCCTTCCAACTCCTACCACTCTGTGAATCTGTGATTTATGTTTATACACATTCTGGAGAAGGTAATGTTGCTTTCATCTTCCTAATACGGAAACATCCCTATGCATTTTTGTTTCCAAGGACATTCCTAGAGTTGCCCAGGAATCCTTTGATGGAGGTTAGTAACTTTTGTTTAGCTAAAGCTTATCATCCAAAAAAAGGGCATACAATTTTAATTAAAATATTAATAGACAGCACATTTCCCTTCACACCTCCCTTTGTCCAGGATTTATCACCCTCTTGGTTAAAAGGATACATGGTATTTCCAGTTCACTTGGTTTCAGGTTCAAGCCACTGGTTCCTTTTATACCTTTTTCCTCATAAATCAAATATCCCAGTACTTTCTAGTACACTTTCTTCATAGATATGCTTGTACACTGCAACCAAGTTCTTCTTTAAAAGCTAAATACACTATCCTTCAATGAAAAGTTTCTTCACCTAGAAGTTAAGTTTTATGGCTCTTTTATGCATCCCCTTTTTTCAATACCCTCTTAAAAGGAGGACACCGTAAGTATAACATTCCAAACCCATTCAAACAATGTATGTGTGTGGGTCATTAGTAGGTCAGTACTCCCCAATTCATAAAGCTAAAATTTACATTATTTTTTATATCACAGTATCATACAAAATCCTTACTGTGTTGTATTCAGGTTTGTCTATTATGACCTCTACATTCTTTTCAGAATTGTCACTGCATGCCCAAGCATTGTAATAGTACTCTGTATTTTATTCCCAGGGTGCGTCACACTAAGGTTTCTTACAGAAAGTTGCTAATGGCCAGAGGTCTGCTACTAAAGCAGTTCATAAAAAAATTAATGACAAAAAAATCAGAAACAGACTCTGCACACATACTAAGACTGTCCACAATGTAAGTGTGTAAATTAGATATAAGCCTTCTTGTCACAAGTGACAAATGTCACATGAGATAAGGAAAGGAAAGATATGCGTGGCCACCAAGATGATTCCAAATACAATAAACAAGTATCAGATAAACGTGGTTTACACTTTCAAGCACGCACTGAGCCTGTTCTAGTCCATCCTGCTGTTGCAGCCTCTAACAGATCATGACTTAGTATTACGGTAACGTAACATTGTACTCTGCAGACGGAATACAGGGCAATACGCTCAGAAAACTGCACCAGCCACGCTATCTGAAAGCAATTACAGCTAGTTCAAAGAAGGAAGGCATGGTGGGTTAAGCTTGGCTAAAAGCTCCTACCCAACTGCTCACTCCCTCCTCCGCCCTCAGCAGGAAGAGGGGATGAAACAGGAAAAAAGGGAACAATAAAGCTCCTGGGTCAAGAGAAAGAGAGGGAGATCACTTACCAATTACCATGTTTGTTTTACCATTGTTTTCATGTAGCAGGGAACAAGATGGCAGATATCACACATCTGACTGACAAAAAACCATCTTTCTTCACCCCATTCCCAGGCTCACCTTCACTCCTTCATCCCCAACTCCTCGTCCTCCTCCTGCCCGAGCGGTGCAGGGGGGTGGGGAATGGGGGGCTGCGGTCAGCCCATGTCAGCTCCTCTCTGCCGCTGCCGCCTCCTCCTCCTCCTCCTCCTCCTCTCGCCGCTCCCCTGCTCCAGCCGGGCCCTTCCCGGGGGCTGCAGGGAAACCCCTGCCCCGCCGGGGTCTCTCTCTGCCGGGGCCTCGTCCGTGTGGGTGCCCAGAGCCCCTCCCGCCCCCTCCCGCTCTCCCCGGGGCCGGCAGGGCCGTTGCTCACCCGGTTTCCCTCAGCCCTGGCTGCCGGGCAGCGTTTGGCCCTTTCTGACACAGGTTTCCCCGCGGCGCCCGCCCGTGGCTGAGGGGCTCAGCCCTGCCCTGCGCTGGGGCCCTGCCAGCCGCCTGGAACCGCCTGGAACCGGCTGTGGCTGGCGCGGGGCAGCCCCCGCCTCTCAGCACAGGGGCCGCCCGGCAGCGCCCGCCACCGGCACCGGGGTGGCCCCAGGCGGTGTAAAAAGTTACAAGATCAATGTGTACCAATGTGTGAGTTTAACACTGTGCTGCAATGAATGCCAAGCTGCACTTTCAAATTTCAAAGGAAAATACAGGCCGATAAAAATCAGCTAAACAATATAAATCCTGAATCCCTCCGGACCCAGTTCTTGCTTCTCCCCTCTTTCTTTTCCTCTTTCCACATACCTCTCCTTCCTTTTTTCTTATTTTTCTTCTTTTCCTTGTTTGTGACATTGTTCAAAACAGAATTAAAATACACTGGTTGAGAGTGGAAGCAGGGACATGTATCCTGGGAAGAGCACAGGGCTGCTGCCCAGTAGTGTAGGGATGGGGTCAGGAAGGCCGAGGCACAGCTGGAGCTGAATGTGGCGAGGGATGCAAACACTAATAAGAAGGGCTTCTACAGGTATGTCAGGCAGAAAAGGAAGGTCAGAGAAAGCATAGCCCACCACCAGATGAACACGACTGGCAAAGTGCTAACAACAGATGAGGAGAAGGCTGAGGTGCTCAAGAAATGTTTTGCCTCAGTCTTCACTGCCAACCTCTCTTCCCACACTTCTCAACTGGATGGACCTCAAGACAGGGACTGGGGGAGCAAAGTCCCTCCCACTGTAAGGGAAGATGAGGTTCGTGACCACCTGAGAAACCAGAACATACAGAAGTCTATGGGACGTGACGAGATGCATCCCAGAGTCCTGAGGGAACTGGCTGATGTAGTTGCCAAGCCGC
>VZSF01003007.1:164122-175074 GCA_013398295.1 Chionis minor
CGGTGTAAAAAGTTACAAGATCAATGTGTACCAATGTGTGAGTTTAACACTGTGCTGCAATGAATGCCAAGCTGCACTTTCAAATTTCAAAGGAAAATACAGGCCGATAAAAATCAGCTAAACAATATAAATCCTGAATCCCTCCGGACCCAGTTCTTGCTTCTCCCCTCTTTCTTTTCCTCTTTCCACATACCTCTCCTTCCTTTTTTCTTATTTTTCTTCTTTTCCTTGTTTGTGACATTGTTCAAAACAGAATTAAAATACACTGGTTGAGAGTGGAAGCAGGGACATGTATCCTGGGAAGAGCACAGGGCTGCTGCCCAGTAGTGTAGGGATGGGGTCAGGAAGGCCGAGGCACAGCTGGAGCTGAATGTGGCGAGGGATGCAAACACTAATAAGAAGGGCTTCTACAGGTATGTCAGGCAGAAAAGGAAGGTCAGAGAAAGCATAGCCCACCACCAGATGAACACGACTGGCAAAGTGCTAACAACAGATGAGGAGAAGGCTGAGGTGCTCAAGAAATGTTTTGCCTCAGTCTTCACTGCCAACCTCTCTTCCCACACTTCTCAACTGGATGGACCTCAAGACAGGGACTGGGGGAGCAAAGTCCCTCCCACTGTAAGGGAAGATGAGGTTCGTGACCACCTGAGAAACCAGAACATACAGAAGTCTATGGGACGTGACGAGATGCATCCCAGAGTCCTGAGGGAACTGGCTGATGTAGTTGCCAAGCCGCTCTCCATGATGTCTGAAAAGTCATGGCAGTCAGGTGAAGACCCCATTTTTAAAAAAGTGGTAGAAAGGAGGACCCTGGAAACTACCAATCCGTCACCCTCCCTTCTGTGCCTGAGAAGATCATGGAACAGATCCTGCTAGAAGCTATGTTACGGCACATGGAGGACAGGGAGGTGATTCCAGACAGCCAGCATGGCTTCACAAAGGGCAACTCCTGCCTGACCCGTCTAGTGGCCTTCCATGATTGAATGACTACATCACTGCACAAGAGCTACGGATGTCATCTATCTGGACTTCTGTAAAGCCTTTGACACAGTCCCCCACAACATCCTTCTCTCTAAATTGTAGGGATATGGATTTGATGGATAGAGTATGCAGTGGATAAGGAATTGACTGGTTAGCTGTATCCAGAGGGTATTGGTCAATGGCTCAATGTCCAGATGGAGATCAGTGACAAATGGTATCCCTCAGGGGTCCGTATTTGAACCAGTACTGTTTAAGATCTATCCTATGATGAAAGGCTGACAGAGTTGAGGTTGTTCAGCCTGGAGAAGAGAAGGCTCCAGGGAGACCTTATTGCAGCCTTTCAATATTTAAAGGGGGCCTATAAGAAAGATGGGGACAAACTTTTCAGCAGGGCCTGTCCCAATAGGACAAAGGAGAATGGTTTTAAACCAAAATTGGGTAGATTCAGACTGCATACAAGGAATAAACTTTTTATGATGAAGGTGGTGAAACACTGGAACAGGTTGCCCAGAGAGGCAGTAGATGCCCCCCCATGCCTGGAAACATTCAAGGTCAGGTTGGATGTGGCTTTGAGTGACCTGATCTAGTGGGAGATATCCGTGCTCATAGCAGGGGGGTTGGACTAACTGACTTTAAAGGTCCCTTCCAACCTAAACCCTTCTATGATTCTATTATATATGTTGTTTTGATAGATATTATTTTGTTATTTAATAAAATTTAGCTCTCTTTATGGTTATTTTATTTTATCTTTGAGCTAAGAAAAGAAAAAAAAACTTTCTTTGAACAAAGAAAGATCCCTATTAAATACTATTCCAGGATGACTTTAGAAAATCTTTACATTTTAAATCTTTTTGACAGCCTCTTAAAATAATCTGGTTATTGGTAGGGTATAATTATATCAGTCTTCCATCAATTTTCACTTACACTGCTGCAGTTCACCAGAATTAAATGGATTATATGTGATCATTAAGAACTGCTAAATTTAATACCATATTGGGAAGTAAATTACCTTAGTCATATTTTAAACCTCGGTGAGAGCTTTAGAAATGGTGCAACTTGAACTATGAAACTATTCAAACTCAGCATTAGAGATAGCTCAGTGTTTTTCCCTGTAAATATTACTGACCCATTTGAATTCTGTTTGTGCCTCTGAACTGCCTGTGAAAGTTTCCTGACTCACGTTCTTTTGGGTTATTTACCGATTATGAATCCCACCCCCCCCTTTTTTTCCTCAGCTGCTTCTGGTATATTTTGAACTTGATTTGATGAGAAAGTTGAAAAGGCATATCATAGGGGAAGATGTTGCAATGCTTTTCTCTACTATTTTCAGATTGGACATATTTATCTGTATTAGTAAGAACGGTCATACCAGTGTAGCAGCTGTTGCCATCTGATTTCAGACAGAAATTGTATTTCGTTCAAACTGTGTGTTCTTTGGGAAAGAGGTGGCATTTTCTACACCTTCTGCTTTACAGCAGAAAACAGTGCTTTCTGTGGATTTTTTTCTGGGAAAAAAATAATCTCAGTTTCTTGTAATTTTGCACCTCGTTTGTTAGATTAAACCTATCACAGCTATGGTGATGCTTTGTGAATCTGTGAGCATAAATGATTATGAACATAAGATTTGTCTTTGCACAGACATGCTGTTACAAAAATATGATTAATTACAACTTTCTTGTGCACCTCAGTGTATGTTTCACTAGCTTTGTAAAATCCTTGACCCTACCTGGGGAAATTAAATGAGTAGAAAGACTGGAAAAATCTAAACCCAAAAATCTAAGAAGGATTTAAATTTAGATGCAAACAAGATAGTGTGAGTAAATAACAGGTCATTTTGGGGCACGAAAAATTATATAGGTAAATCTACCAGCATTTTTTAGATTAGAATTCTAAAAACCTATCTATATTACCTGCATTTTCATCTTGGACTTGCATTCTTGTATCAATAAGATTCAGAATCACAATTCAGCCCTACAAATCAGAAGGCAAAATTGAATCTCACTGGTTTTCTGATAGGAACCCTATTCCTTTTACATTTGACTTTATCCTTCTTTCTAATTTACTAATATAGACAGATTCATTAAGTTAAGTTAAACAGAGAGTGATACTAATAGGCTATATAATATTTGGGAAATGCTTGTGGATACATTATTCTAATTCCTGATATTAGAAAAATTAGAATAACTTTGGGTTGGTTCTCAAGTGGTTCAGTCTTAAAGTTAGCAGGGCTTTCAGGCTGTTTTCCAGTACTCTTCAATATTCATACTGAATAAGCGCCTTTGATGAAATATAATGAATTCTCGTATTGGCTATTAAATAATTTTAGGGACTTTAATTATTGATTTTATAGCATGTAATTCAATGTAGTATATTTAAAGTTAGTCAGCTAATTGTTATTAGCTGGGAATGATGAAATGATGAAATAAATGATGAAATACTATGTAGACAAAAAAAAAAGAAAAGAGATCTGGCTTGTAGTGCTCTGTGAAGAGAAAGTGGAGAATTATTTGCTAATTACAAGCTAAACAAGATGTCAAAACTGTTTCTGAAATATTCCTTAATTATATTACATATTTTATTATTTTTAATATAAATGTAACTTGTATTTCAGTTTGAGAACTGAATTTAGAATGTCTTGGTCCTTTAAGATTTCGAACTGTGTTGAAAAAATGGAAAGGACATAGATGCACTGACAAGACTGCACAGTGAGTGAGCAAACCTAGGAATGCTGTCTGGTAGTGGCAGTTTGTGTATGCTTCTCACATGTTTTGGACAGAAGTTGAAATAAAATATTCTGGTTTAACACACCATCCTGTCTAAGATCATAGTCAATGACATCTGTAATATCTTATTCCAAAGCTGCACAAAAACAGAAGACACCTTTGTTGGATTAAGGGAGGGAAGGATTTCCAGGAATGGAAGTGCTTCTGATTGTGTGGGCTGTAGGTGTCACCACTCACAAACCAGACCTACTTTTTAAAACATAGAAAGCACATGTATATGAAAGCACGTACAGGCTCACAGTGATGTTTTATAACCTCAGTTTGAGCTATATCACCTTGTGAACCCTTGTTGTGATTTTTTAATATTTCCACTATTGATTATCCTCCATAAAATTCACTCTGGTTACATCCCATGGTCGCTTGTTTAATAGCTACGTAATTTATTTACATTTCATACCATTTATACCTCAGCCCCGGAGAGAACTGTGAGTTTAATGCAAACTGTTTCCCATCAGCACTGTTAATCCTTAAAACTGGACATGAGCGCCCTTTAACAGTCCTCCAAAATCCTTAGTGTTAGCAATGGGAGAGATCTGACATAGGTCTTTCTGCAGCAGGCGCAGCACCAGCATGAAAGCCGTAGCCTAAGGCGAGGCTGTTTTAGAACACCTTGCTTGCTGGACAGGCCACTGCTGCTGAGAATTTATCACGCTTTCTTTCACATTCACCTGGGATAAAAGGGATTTCTCAACATTGCCAATGCTTTTCCTCCATTTTGCAAGTTGTTAAATGGCTTCTCAAGTTGCAAACTTCCTGTAATAG
Organism: Chionis minor; assembly: GCA_013398295.1. Classification (NCBI taxonomy): domain Eukaryota; kingdom Metazoa; phylum Chordata; class Aves; order Charadriiformes; family Chionidae; genus Chionis; species Chionis minor. The sequence continues at coordinate 168,649 of VZSF01003007.1, forward strand.
TTAAATTAATATATTCAGTTTTAGTAAATGCTTGTGTAGTGGTTTGGGACGGATTGGCCCAATCGGGCAGAATGACAGATGCTCTCTCTCTCTCCTGCCTCCCTTTGGAGGGAGGCAAGAGAGAGAGAAAAAGAGACTTAAGAGTTTAGAAGGAACTAAACTACTTTAATGAAATATTAGTAATAAAATAAAAAAGAAAACAATGGAATATATACAAAACCTTATCAAGCTCCAGGAATGGCAATCATGTCACCAGCAGGTACTGGAAAAGTCCCAGACTGGATTCAGTGATGGCCAGGAACTGGACTCCAGATCTGGATTCAGGATCAGGATCAAAGGCAGACAAACACACAGAGTCCTCTTGGGAAGCCGGCCATTGAAGAAAGAGGGCTGACCCTTTGGTCCCTCAGCTTTTATACTGAGCATGAGGCAGATGGGATGGAACACCCCGTTGGTCAGTTTTGGGTCACCTGTCCTGTCCGCTCCTCCCCGCGGCTGTGACCCCTCTACGCTTTTCTGCTTCCGACCCTTCAATGGGGCAAATAACAAGTTGTCTGGCCTTGGGTGTTACAACAATAAGTATAAGGAGGAGCCTCTCTACATACCATGCCTTGGCATCAGCTATAAACATGGGCCTTACCACTCTGAGAGGGAACAGCTTCTGCGCAACATGCTGTTAATTTCAGCAGTTAGAAGAGGCCTAGCTGAAAAGTAATTACTGAACAAAATTGGTCCTGTTTTACCTCAAACCAGGACAAGTGGATAGGCAGATTAAAATTTGCAGCAATGCATCAGCTCCTCAGAGGATATTAATAAAAAAATATTCACTGATTGCTAGGACACTTACAAGACAGAACAGGAAGGAGTAGCATTAATCTGCAAAAAGTACCCAGGTACTATTTGTGAAAATTCCAGTGTACACAATGTAATTTGAAATCCTTTTTTCCCCCTTTGTTGGCTACAAGTTTGCTAGTAATCCCCATCTCTTTCTGTGTAGCCTCTGAACTTCAGACGTCATCAGCAATCTGTTAGCATGGCAACTAGCATAAGACCAAAATCAGTGGGTGAAAAACAGCTGTTACTTGTAGGGGGAATCATCCTGTAGCTTTTATTTCTAGCAAAACCTTCTACAAACTTTTAATGTATCTCCACATGGGATTGCACTGTCATTTCCTAAAGCTGACTTGGAATGTCAGAGGCCAAGGCTGTGACCCATGATAACATCCCATCATGAGCAGACCAGAAGTGAACTGTTAATGATATTACTGTCCACACCAAGGTCAAAATTGAATGCTAGAGGTGGGTTTTCAGCTTTGTACTTGATTTTTTGTTGTTGTTGTTGAAGGCTTGCTGAGATTCAGAAATGTTCACGCTTTCAATTTTTCTGCATGATTTGAGCTTCTGTACGTTCATAGACAAAAACTCTAAGGGCCTGACACTTTTACTTATGCAGTTACTTCAAAATTGTCTAATGATGCTGAGGGGGACTACTGGCAAAGAGGACAGCTTGTTTATTTATTCATAACAAAATTATTCTCGTGCTTTGAAATTGGGTATATTGCACTTTTCTGTGATAGCTTACTGTTTACTGTAACAAATGTCTGTTTTTTCCCATTTCATCATGTATTTTGAAAATGTACTAAAATGTTTTCTGAAATTAATGTCTCATTAGAACCTTGGCAGGTAAAAAAGTAAAGTGTCGCTACAGTTCTGTTCTAATAGCATAATGCAAAGTATTGCTATAGGTCAGAAAAAATTGGTCAGTTTAATCCACCGGTATTATGATTCTAAAGTGGCAGATTTTGAAATGTTCTAATTATCTTGCCCATATGTTTAAATGTTCCTTGGCTTTAGGCCAGAACAAAATACATTGCCACTGAAATATCACTAAATAGAATGAACTGAATATTCTTTGTATAAAACCTGAACCACTAACAGTGATAATTTAAATTCCATCTCTGTCAACTGACAGCCCATCAAAATTTTTTAGGGGTAGAGTCTATCTGCCTCTTTGTGGAACTGAAGGATATACAGGAATAAAAAAGAAAAAGACTGAGTTTTCCCTGCCACTTGAGCAGTCAATATTAAGTCTAGAAAGATCTGCAGTTCCTAGAATCAGGAATTCTCCTATACTACCACTATTACATAAATTTCCCCATAGCTACTAATAAGTTCAAATAATAGAAAAATACAGGCAAAGACCTATTTGATCCTTTTTCTATAAAGGGAGGAAACATGCTATATTCTTTCAGTATGCAGAAGCATAAAAACATGCAAATTAACATATGAATATTCAGGAATGTCTTAGAAACACAATGATGTTTAAACAAACATATAAAAATAGAATTACCACTCAGTTATGAATTCTAATGTTCTATATTTGTAAGAAACCTTTTTGCAACTATTTCTTTCATGTTTGTGTTTTGTTATTACAATGTAAGTAATTTTTTTTGAAATGCAAATAAGATTTTCTTAGGAAAAAATATAAAATAAAGTTTAAGTCAGTAGCAGTGTTATTTCTTTTGTTTGAAACTGTACTAACTAGACCTCATGAGGATTGGAATTTTTTAGATTGTGTTACTTGAGCACTTTTTTTCCTGCAGCAATACCCATTACTGCAAGAATGAGATTTTTAATTCAACAAACACTGTGTAAAAAGTGAACAGCACAGTGCTACTTTGACCTTTTCAGTGTTCTTTGTTTTAATGGGTGCTCATGTACCCTGCTTCCATAGCTCTTAAAACCTCTGAGAATAAAAGAGAAGATGGTCAACCAATCAAAACACATTACATTTAAAAAGTTAGAGTGCATATGAAGGCTTTATGGGGTATTCATCTTCTAGATAGTAATTTTAAAGAAAATGGAAAATTGCACAAGCTCTCACTGAAAAGGCTGCTCAGTTTTTTGTTGGAAAAAGTTCCTTGCAACTAATTTACAAATTAAAACATACTTTCTTGCAAGAAAAATATTCATTATAATACAAATATTAATGTGATGCATTTGTTTGAAGAAGAAATGCATACACAGAAGCAGCAAAAAAAGAAATGTTGAAGATTACAAAACATGAAATTACAAAGTCAATCTCAAATGCTTGATGTTGTGGTTAAAAAAGTGCTTGTAAGGGTTGGCTTTCTGTAAGCTTGAAGTGCAATTAAAGTTTACCTTGTATTTATGGCATTACTCTGTTACTACAAGGGAAGGAAGACCATTTTATTACTGTGTATCTCAAGTTAAATGCCCCTTAAAAAAAATAAGTTAACAAATTAGTAACAGAACAAGCATTACTTTTGAGAATGAGTTTCATTTCATTCTAAGGCAAACATTTAAAATAAACCAGCTTAAATATATTTTGAAAGTGCCTGGGTTTATTCATTGACTGAAAAAGTAGTTCAGGTCATTATCTTAGATACAGATGCCAACAATTCAGGCATTAAAATTAGGCCTGAAAAATGAGACAGGATGAATCCTGAGGTTTTTATGTCACGTTTTAGAATATTAGAGCATAGATCATCAGCCATCAAGCCTAGGTATGTTTCCATTCATACATTTTACTATAAAAAATATTAGGTTTGTTTTTCCCATTACTTTCACTGGAGTTGTGTTTCAGACCCTCACTACTGTAGTGGATATGAGACTTTCTTCTAATGTCCTGCCTATGCTTTTTTCTTGACCAAATTTTCTCAAAAAATTCTTGTGTCAGTAATGCCTTTTCTTTCTACAAATGAAATATGGACACATGAAAAGCTTTTGTTCAGGTCAGCTCTTTCTGCTTCTAATGCTTAAAGATACTCTGAAGTGTCTTTCCATTGTACTTTAGGTGCAAGTCACCAAAGCCAGTCAACGATGTTGATGTCAATGTCTTAGAGCATTATCAATAAATATTTTTGTCAATGTAAATTCTTTTGAGTGTTCTTTGGCCTACCCTGTTCTAACAAGTACTATCATTACATTTCCAAATAGTCTGGTTTTACAATAACCGTGTTTCACACAAGTTTCTCTCAAAACCTTTCCAGATTTTGCAAAAAACTAGGCAGCTGGCATTTCTGATAAATTGCACCATCCAGAGATGAGTGACAAGTTCTTCCTGAGTGGAGCCCTCACAAACTCCTTGGTACATGAGAAAGGAATCTGATTTTTTTTTTCATATGACAATATTTCCCATTTAATGAAAATTCAGTGGTTTAGTTGCCTTTGCTCTTCATACCACTGCCAGACATCTCAACTGACATCCTGTCAATGTATGATGCGTCTCCAGCATGGGGCAAAGACCCCGGTAAAATAGCAGGTGTTTTACGCTCTTGATCATATATCTAGCAAAATTTCAGTGTTGAGTAGAAGTGAGGAAGTTTACCTCTGGGAGTTCTAAAGATTCTCCATTTGAACACTATGAAATAAACAGAAGCCATTACACGTCTGGTTAAAAAAAAAAAAAAAAAAGTCTGAGCTTATCTACTCTTCTTGAAACATAGTTTTAATTTAGTTCTCTTAATTGCCATTTTGAAACAATGCTGGAGTGCTACAGTCTTTTCACACTAAGGCTCTTAAGGTCATCTGCAATACTGCATACCAAGAGACTGTCTTTCTTCATGGGAATTTAAACTTCTTTGTTAAATGAATAGACCTGCCCGTAGAACCACTGTCAAAATGATACATGCTTTATCTTAAGTGTTTCTGGTGGCATTACCTGAGCCCTCTTATAATATGAAAAGAATCAAATCAAACCTTTACACATAACACTGCTATAATTAAATAGATACTATTAAATATAGATAGAAGTATATTTTATGTGTTTTTACCACTGCTACATAACATGAGTTTCTGATGATCTTATAACAGTATCTATACCATGCAGGACTGAAATATGCTGTGGTTGTCAAGAAACCACATATGGGAAAACTTATTAAGCAGTCATCTCAAGAATATCAACTAAACAATCACAGGATTATAGCAGAAGCTTTGAAAGCGCAGGCTCGGGATGAAACCTGAGGTCCTTGGGCTAGAAACAGCAGTTACAACCAGTTGACCAACGCAGATGCAGACTGCAGAGGAACAGGTTTTAGAGCTGGTCATTCTTATTCTGTATTGTACTGCTATTATGATTGACAGCAACTGTAATTTTTGCATTTGGATAAGATTTTATTGTCTGTGTTTGGTCAGTCTTTGAGGAGAGGCTGTTAAAACTGGATGCAATGGTTCATCTCTGTGGCAGTTCAAGACCGACAGTGAATCAGTTGTTTACTGTGCTACTTTCCTCCTCCTCAACATTCAAAACTGAGAAAAAATACCTATCCAACATACAGACAAGAATTTACTGTATTTCTTGAAATAAGAACCAGCTTTTGTTTGAATGTGCTTTCATTATGTCCTACCATCCTGTGGGAATAATGCTGCAGCCCAGTAAATACAATATTACCATCACTAGCAGAAGCTCCTTGATCCTGCAGTGCCCTGGGGGTGCGGAGCCTGGGTCTGGTCTGGTCTGGTTGGCATGGGCAGCACTGGTTGCCTGGGAGTGGGTGACTCTTGCCTCCTCAGGGTACACTGGTGTGGCCCATGCTGAGGAAATGTACAGAAATAAACCTAAGTGGGCCCAAGGCTGAGGAGGAGGAAAATCCCTGTGTGAGCATCAGATTCTTCTCAAGGGAAGCCCCGAGGAAAGCTTGTAATCCTCCTCCTCTCCTGAGGGAGAGGGAAATTGTCCACCTGAGGACCTAGAGGGATGCCCAAGGGGTGAGCATAACACCCTGGCAAAGGGATAGATGTTAGTAAAGTGTCTCTTTAATAATTTTAAGGCTATTATTATGTCTTCTCTGTATTAGTTTGGGTTATCTTTATTAGTGTTATTGCAACCAGACTGCTGATAACTGCTCATTATATTTTGATGAGATTGATTAAATTTGCTAACAAGTATTTGACTCCATACAGAAGATTTGTGCTGGTTTTCCTCTTGTTAAGCTAAGCCTAACAATGCTTCTTATTCATAAGTCACATGCACCTACTGGGATAAGAAAAGTCAGCCTTCACCAGCTGTATTCTTTCCAGTTAGTGTAGTTACTGTCTGTCCCCCACCTATTACGTGCCCTTTTTGGACTATTCAGCTACCATTGATTTAAATTATGAGGAAACCATGAAAAGATTGTATCTCCTCTCTTAACAACATCAGTTGGAACCACAGGTAACACAGGAGAAATATCTAGTCTTAAGGGAAAATATTTCAGGTGCTGTATGCATGAGATGCATATACGTGTATTATTGTATCTACCAAAGAGATAAAGTTACATTACAGTTAATAACAACTATCACCTTGAGAATCTCTGTCATATTTAAGGGGAAAAAAAATAATAAGGGTTTATTCTGGAAGTAGGCCATGAACTAATTAAAATAAAATAAAATAAAATAAAATAAAATAAAATAAAATAAAATAAA
>VZSF01003007.1:175529-189489 GCA_013398295.1 Chionis minor
AAAATAAAATAAAACAAAACAAAATAAAATAAAATAAAACAAAATAAAATAAAACAAAATAAAATAAAACAAAATAAAATAACATCACATAAAGTATGATAAAATAGAACAGAATACAATAGAAATTAGGGTACTCAGCTACCGGAATTGCAGCTTTTGCTTAATATGAATGTTAACTTCAGTTTGTACAATATGATGAAATTTCAAAAAAGTATAGTATTCTTATTAATCATCTGAAAAATTATAATAGCTTAATACCTGCAGTAGCCTCAGACAGAGATGATATTGTCCAATATGCTCAGAAAAGATAGAGAAGGTGAAATGGAAAAAAAAAACCCAACCAACCAACCAAAAAAAAACCCTGAAAATATTTCTTATGTTTGGTCTTCCTTACAAAGTAAGTATACAGATCTGTGAACAGGAAAAAACTAATTAATGTGGCAAAACACCACAACATAAGAAAGGTATTCTCAACTGCGTTATAATGCAACAGCTGCTTAGTCTAAAGCCAGGCTGGACTGCTACACTTTTAATGGACTATAAGGTCAGCTAACTTTTTTATTCAATACCAAGTAGAAATCCAGCTTTCTTGTTTCTCTCCTTTATCTTAATGTGAATGTAGCACAGATCAAAGCTCTCTTAAAAGATCAGTGCAGTTCCCTGAGAGAAGAAGTAAAAAGGACCATCTGCCCAAGTCCCTATTTTCCTTCTGAAATTCATTGGCAATTACTAATATCATAAGTTCTTTGAGTCTGGCTTCAGAGTAGGGTTTGATTTTTGAAATTTACCTCTGTTTTTCTCACTACAATACTTCATGTCAAAGCAACTCGCCAATGGTGCAATAAAGCTTTTGTATTCTTGTAGTGTCAACATAGAGCCAAAACTGGCCTTAAGAAGAGTTATGTACCTACATTTAAAACTTATTAGAACTGAAATTCTTTGCCAGCTCCATTAAGTTTTTTAAAACATGTCTGTAGTTAAAGTGAAAGTCATATCTACACATACTTTCAGGGACCACCAGTTATTTCTCTGCTGTGAGTCAGTGGTCACAACATAAATTTGTGCTGTTCAGAATTATTGCATTAGAGGTGGTCATGTGTCTATTGACTTTATGTCTAAATGGAAAAAATGAAGGCTATTACACTTATTAAAGTATAGTGGAAGAAATTAAAGGAGTTTGACTAGCCTTTCACAGAATTTATACATGTGTTATCTTGTCACCATCTACAGAGTATATCCTTAGAATGTAAAGTGTCTCTCAGCTGGATTACAACTGCTATTGGCAGCCTTCACAAATTACACTAAAGAACTAAATAGAAGAGGGACATTGTCCTTTTACATGTTCTGCATCTTTGGCTTTGTCCTCTACATTTATGCTTTAGCTGGGAGATTTACTCAGGGAACAACTGGTCTTATTGTTAAAGACTGAGGCAAAGAAGGCATTAAGCACCTCAGTCGTTTACGCATCTGTTGTCACTACGTTTCTGCCCCTGTCTAATAAAGGATGGAGATAATCCTTAGTCCTCCTTTTGTTGCCCATGGATTTATAGAAACGTTTTTTATTGTCTTTTATGGCAGTAGCCAGATTAAGTTCTAATTGGGCTTTGGCCCTTCTAATTTTCTCCCTACAGAGCCTCACAGCATCTTTGTGGTCCTCCTGAGTGGCCTGCCCCTTCTTCCAAAGGCCATAAACTCTCCTTTTTCCCTGAGTTGTGACCACAGCTCTCTGTTCAGCCAGGCCAGTCTTCTTCCCTGATGGTTCGTCTTTTGGCACATGGGGACAGCCTGCTCCTGCACCTTTAATAACTCCTTGTTGAAAACTGTCCAGCCAGCCTTCCTGGACTCCTTTGCCAGTTCAGGACTGCCTCCCAAGGGACTCTGTCAACCAGGCTCCTAAACAGGCCAAAGTCTGCCCTTGGAAGTCCAACGTGGCACTTCTGCTGACCCCACTCCTGACTTCTCTGAGAATCGAAAACTACCATTTCATCATCGCTGTGCCCAGCACCGCCTCCAACCGGTGCATTACCCGCAAGTCCTTCTCTGCTCACAAATAACAGGTCCAGCAGGGCGCCTTCACTAGTCAGCTCCCTCATCAGCTGTGTCAGGAAGTTATCCTCAACACACTCCAGGAACCTCCTAGACTGTTCCCTCTCCGCTTTATTGTATTCCCAGCTGATACCTGGTAGGTTGAAGTCCCCCACAAGGACAAGGGCTAGCAATCTTGAGTCTTCTCCCAGCTATTTATAGAATATTTTGTCTTCCTCTTCATCCTGATTGGGCCATCTGTAACAGACTCCCACCATGATCTCTGACTTGTCGGCCCTCCCCCTGATTCTTACCCATAGGCACTCAACCCTATTGTCACCACCATTTAGTTCTGGACATTCATAACACTCCCTAACATACAAGCCACCCCACCGCCTCTCCCTCCTTGCCTATCCCATCTAAAGAGTTTATAGACATCCATTGCAGCACTACAGTTGTGCAAGTAATTTTGATTTATTTTAGATTAATTATTTTTTTTATTTATTTAGATGATTTTACTATTTATTTAGATAATTTATTTTGGTTTGCTCAGAGACCACACAAATAAAACCCACCTATTATGTTTGTTAAACACTGACGCATCAATACTTACTTTTAAATAATTGAAATAAATATTTTTAATTAATAAGTAATTCAAAATATTTTTCAGACACAAGTGTTTTGAGTAGTCAGATGCTGAAAGACACCCAGATATTCAGCATTTGAAACCGTGGTTGAAGTTGTGCCTACTGACTCTAAAAGTTCAGTGAATGTTTTATAGCTAGCAGCGTAGCTGGCTAACATATATTACATAGGCAGCACGAGTTTGCCTGTGATCAGCTGAGATTATGCTACATGGTTTTGTTTCTAGGCTGGATATTAGCCAGTTTTGTCTTTTACAGTTACAGCTGAACTTCAAGAATGGGAAGCTTAGGCATGCCAACAAAATCAAAGTATTTTGGATCTTTAATTTTATCTTTATGCAGGTTTGAAAGGAAATAATGAAAATTTAGTCTATTTTTTGATATATAATGAGATTATTTCATTTAGTATAGGGAGAAAAATGTATGTGTTTCATTCATTCATTTGCTGCTGGAATTTTATGGTAAAAAATTATACACAGCTTGTTATTCTACAGCTAGATAAGTGATTAGGTTTCTTTCTACATGCTCAAATGGAAAATGTGTAAACTGACTTCTGTCCAGGATATCTCCAAGATGTCTTTAATACGTGTTTCTTTGAAAAGAGTAACTTTTAAATAGCTTGACATATATCGATATATGTTTACAACAGTGAATATAATTTTTGGCTTTTTCCAGAGTATCAGATACATTTGGTTACTACATTTTTAACTTGATTATGCTCTTGCACGAATGGGGATAAGTTAATGATGTCCCATCAAAATTAACCATCACAGCATGTTTGATGTCTGTCACCTTTTTTGAGTAAAGGAAGGCTTGTTAGTCAAATAGATTGCAATAGTATCTCTAACATGTAATTTAGAAGTTATCCTTTTAATAGTTGATACAGGGTAACCCCATGATAAAACCTGGTGAAGTGACTTTCAAAACTGTATTCATGCTAATGTGCAGAAGGAAAAGAGAACCTGGAAAGGATACATTGAATCAAATTTAGACCTTAACGTACTCTAAAACATTGCATCTGCCTTCCCTCCCCATAACACTCCACAGTGCTTTTCATTAACACTCTTGATCACAAAGGACAGGTTTAGGACAGAGATAATTATTTTTTGAACATTAATTCTTTATTGATTATTTAGCAAAGATGAAAGTATAACTGAGAGATTATTAGTACCAACTGTCCAGGGTGAGTGACCCACTTCATGGATACTCATTAACAACCTAAACAAAAAAAATCTCGGGCTATTTGCGTTCAGTGTTTTTAAGAGTCTTACTATCATAGGATCACAGAATGGTTGAATTTGGAAGGGACCTCTGGAGCCATCTTGCCCAACCTCTCATGTCAAAACAACTCTGGTTATAGCATTTCAGCAATGATATGCATATTAATCCAGGCTTAGATACATCATCAAATGTTGCATTTTTCCACCCAAATTAAGATTATTTTATCTGCAAATCCATACCCTTTAGTAGCTTAGATTTACTTCTAAATTATAGTAAATTTTTCAACCTTTCCATTGCATTCCTAAAAAATTGAAATTATTTTATGCTTTTTATTAATTTCAACTACTAATTTATTAATCCATAATTAAAATGAATGAATAAATTATCAGTAGAAACTAATGAAAAGTGATACATTATCTGCAGCATTTTAAAAATAGCTCTGAGAATTTAAATGTTCTATAACTCTATGTTATATTATGTAATGGCTTTAAAAGGCTGCCCTGTTCTGTTAAATTGTGTTTGATTTTAAAAGAAATACCTCACATTATTTCCAATAAAGGCCTTTTCAAGTCAATGCTCAGAGGAGAAAGTATCTGATTCCCCATAATAATAATAATCTAGAATTATATGCATTTTCTATACAGTTGTTAGTGGCTAACTCAGGCCTCTGAAAGAAGTTTTCCAAAACTTCACCATCCATTTTTTTTTTCTTGCAAAATGAAGATTAACTGCTTAAGAAAACTGTGGAGAGAAATTACTTTAAAAGCCTGATTTCCATTATTCAGATGCTTCGTCACAGAATAGCATGTTGTCAGTAGAAGAACGGGACAGTTACCTGATGTAGCATCAATATGATCTGTGGTTCAACAAAGTTGCTGAGTGGACCAGAAATATTGATCACATGCCTTGTGAGAATTAAGATAGGCTTGAGGTGAAATAGCTGAAATTCTCACCTTGCTTTAAAAAGTGAAGTTGAAAGGACTGAATAGCTTCCTGTGATCAGTCTGAAACTAAGAAAGAAGTATAAATAACTTCCATAAATGTTGTGTCATGTACTGGCTGAATATTTTTCTAATATTTGGATCATGTTGCTACTTCAATAGTCCTGCAAAAAGAAGCTTTTTCTTGGTATGTTCAGTTTGTATTTCCCTAAAATAATACCTTTGACTTCATAATATAGACATTTTTCAGATCCTAACATCTTTCTGCCAAAACCGAGAGTGAATTTGAGAGGATAGGATGCTTTATTTGAAAATCTTTGAAAAAAGAATATCTCCAAAACCTGGTGCTTTTAAAGACCATATGACCATATGAAAGCATCTACCTTATTATTAGAACTTGGATTCCCATCCAAAAAAAATAACACATTGCAGGTCTCTTGGTTTAAATGGGATAAACATCAATTTTGCAGACAATAAAAACCTTCCTTACATATAAAATAAGGAACTACTACTGTCCTCCTTTCATTGCTTTTGTCCAATAGAATGTGATATAAACAATAACAGAATTGTTTTTCTCTTTCATGCTAATTGGGTTTACTGATTGGATTGATCCCCTACATGCTTTATGATGCATAACTGGAATAGCAAAGAGCTCTAGCAGTTAAGACTGCTGAAGGCTATCAAAACTGTGCAAATAGTACCACTCGCACTTCTTAACTTCCCAGCACTGCCATGAGATGACTGCAAAAACAAATGGTGCAATCTTTTCATGCAAATGTGAAGACACGGTTTGCCCAGGAGAACAGAGGACTGTTAGAGTAATCCCCGTGGTTTGGCATTGGTTCCCTATCTCTCATGGCTGTTCCATTAAACCTTTGTTTTGAAAGACGACTATAGTTCAGTCGTTCTTGAAACTGGAACTTTCATATCAGTACTTCCCCATTGGTAGGTAACTGTACAATGCAAATAAAAGTGAAACTAGCCATTCTGAAAGAACAGGGTTTTTCATGTCAAGTATCAACATTTTTTTTAGTCCAAATCAAAGACATGATCAATGGCTTTGATGGAAGTTACACTTCTTAAAGATAGGCAATCAAAGCTTTCATTCTTAGCTAAAACATAATTATGATAATGTGAAGAGAAGATACGATATTACACAACAAATTCTAACATAGGATTTTGAACTGACATACCATTTTAAGTAGTTTTAGTTTACATGAAAAGATATCCATTTGGTTTTCCAACATTTTTTATAGATGTAATAAGTGTAAAAAAAAACCCCACATTTAATTAGATTCCTTGAGAAAAAAGTTCTATCGATTTGTTTGAAGTTGTTAATAAGAACTCAGTAACTGCCACACCAGGCTATCTGTCATATCCAGAAATGTTAAATTTTATGTATCCTTTATTTCTTGTGGGATTGCAAACTGAGGTACAGTGTATCTTGATTTCTGATGCCAGTCTGAATTAGTTTATTGATCTGTACTTCAGTTCATTTTAGAACTCCATTTCTGTTTATTCCCTGGAGAGTCAAATGTTTTCATCTAGAATCTAAAAAGTATTAATGTTAAAGGGCATTATGATCTGTTTTACTACACCAGTATGTATTCCGTACAGCCTACCTATAACCTATGTAAGAGGCAGTCACGTCTATGTAACAAAATGTTAGTACGATTATGTAAGAACATTGAATAACTTTCAGTTAAGCAATAATGTGAACCACTTACTGTTTTGAAATTCATATAGAGTTACTTCATGTAATTTACATTGAATGCTATATAGAATATGATATGAAGAATCTACTTGATGAATGTTTCTTGAGGACATTATTTCTAATGATGGTCAAAGTTTTAATGAATTAATTTGACCATCATTATGGGTAATGTGCTGGAGACACATTAATCTAAGTGATATCATATCCTATGCAGAACTAATTCATCTGAATGGGAATTTGGCAAATTAATTCTGGTTCCAATACGGGAAAGGAATTGATGCCCAGTTTTGAATCAAACAATGAATGAATACAGTCTGGCATACATTTTTCTGTTAAGAGTTTATGAATTTGGGGGGATATTTCTCACAGATAATGTAGTTATGTACCTACAAGTGTACAAGTGTAAGGAAATGTATGAGGCTATGAATGTTAATGTGTAATAAATTATTTTTTCACTAGGACTAAAAAAAAATCTGCAGATCACAAAAGATAATCATGTCTCTAATTATGTAGCAGTTTCCAAATCATAAATAATGCTGCATGTGTGGTATTGAAATCAGAAAGTAATAACCTGATTTAGAAGTGTCTCCTGAATTAATGGTCCAGCACAAAGTTCTGCTTCTCTTCTTTCCAGCAGATTGAGACGTTTCACCTATTAGCTAGCTAACTGTATGTTAAGATTTCCCAAGTTCTCAATAATCATGGGCTTTCAGCTCACAGGTTTCCAATGAAGTAGAGTTTGTGATGGACAGAAAAAGGGCCTCTTACCATCTACTTCTACATTTTTCTGTACTTGCTTTTTCAATGTTCTGTGGTGCATTTTAGCATGCAACCAATGTGCAGCTCTCCAACCCATGGAGAACTAATGCCAGAGATATGTAGGAAAATTAGCCCAAGTTTCACAGATTCCTTAGAAGTGAATGAAAATATCTACAGAAGATTACTAACTATATACAACAGCAGCTTTTGTCTAAAAAAATGCACAAAATTACCATTGATTTGCACTACATTCCGGTTTGCCTTATTTTTGTTTATGAAATAAAGTATAAAGCATATCTCCATTACAAGACGTAACTCTATGGTGGGATTATGTTATTATTATTGGTTTAGTTTATACAAAATAATGCTCTAATAATGGAGATCTCAGAACGTATCTGATATCATCACGAAATTATTAAGAGTTTTGAATATATTTTTTCATGGTTGCGAGCTTAGGAAATCCATACCAGCCATTGGAGAATGCTGAGCATTTTCTGTCTTCTTGTTCCTTGTCAGGCTCCATATGTGGAGCGTGAAATGGGAAATTAAAGTTCATTATGCCAAAGGAGGGAAAACCTTTTTATTTCAAATAATTTTTAAACACCAATAACTCTGTTGACTCCATCACTATTAATTGCTAACTGTTTTTTAATGGAGTCATTCTTTCACATGGAGAATTAGCAGAAGCTCAAAAATCTAATTTTAGAGAAGGTTGTTAGAAGGACATGAATGAGAAGCCAGACGGGATGGTCAAGAAAGAAGGAAATAAAGGAACAAGAAACTTGCCGGATCTCAAGAGCCTTTGTGCTTCTGGTTCATTTTCTGGTCCTGTGTTTACCATCTACTGTACCACCAGTAACAAGAGCTACTGCTCTAAAATTGGGACTTTGCAATTTGTATACCCAACCCTTGAGGGCACCTCCAGTTTGACTATGCCTGCAGAGTCCCTGGGGATGCCCCCACCCTGCCCACAGCAAGGACCCCAGTTCAGCCCCCTGGAGCTCCCCCGACCCTACCCATGGACCAGGACCTCAAGTCAGCACCCTGGGGCCTTCAGTCCCTGTCTCAGTGATGTCGCAGTAGTGTGGGTCCCCAGCTCCCCTAGGATTTCTAGATGTTTAGAAATTTTAGCCCACAGAGAATCTGGCGTGCAACACTCTTAGTTTCCATAGAGATGGACTACAGCCTGTCTGTCAAGGCCAAGGGTTTTTCAGCAGAAAACATTAGAGGTGAAACCAGATAACCAACCAAATGATTACCACCTCAGTCAGCACCTTTTTTGGTGTGATGGCTGACCCTTTGTTGCGTGATCATTGATTACAGACTTCTTTTTTTTCAGCCTACTTATTACTGTAGTTCATGCAAATCTCTCTGTTTATACATCTATGTTTATTACTCTTAGGAACTACTTGACACATGTGCCAGTCTCTAAAAATTTGTTTACTGATCTGTTGAGCTTGTTTTTAAGTTTTTAAGATGATGCTACATAGGCTGTAGTAATCTAACAAAAAAACCTGAACAACACAAATGAAAAATTCCTTATTTCACATTCTGGCACAGTAATATACTAGTATTCCATTTAAAGTGTATATCATGTTCAAAATATTTCATTTCCAAAAAGCTTCTTTACAGCAGAAGTTGGATATCTAATACAGAAGGTTTTTCCTGCCACAATAATTCTGGCTAGAAGCTCATAGAAGTAAGCATGTTTACAAACAGAATCAGATAGTAATAATAGAGAGGGAATGTTAATAAAAATTAACTGAAGGGGAAAATATTGCTTAAAAAATTAATTATGATCAAGAGCAGCAGTGTACCTCTATAGATAGTTGTATTTCAATCAGAGCATCATAGCTTTCAACTTTTTGAAACATACACTCAAATATCATTTTCACTACCTATATTATGTACTTCTACTTAATAAGGCTGCAACAGCTGGGGGTAATAAAAATGAGAAATTTTATCATAGATTCACAGTGCTTTCACTTGTGCATTTTAGATTTTGAGATCAGAGTTTCAGCACTTGACCCCTCAAATGTCTTTATTTTAGTATGTTTTATTAGAACTACATTATTTTGAGGAAATTTTATTGTGTGATTATGACAGATTGTTCTTCTGCTGTTATTCATATCTGCATGTGAATGTACGCAACGTATGTTGAGTCAAATCAGTCAAGACTTCTGCTACCTGTTGACAAACCCATCACCTTCTATGACAGATGACCCACTTAGTGGATCAGGGAAAGGCTGTGCATGTTGTTTACCTGGACTTTAGCAAAGCCTTTGACACTGGTTCCCACCACGTTCTCCTGGAGAAGCTGGCTGCTCATGGCTTGGACGGGCATACTGTTCCCTGGGTAAAAACTGTCTGAATGGCTGGGCCCAAAGTTTTCTAGTGATTGGAGTTAAATCCAGTTGGTGGCTGGTCACAAGCGATGCTCCCCAGGGCTTGGTAGTGGGGCCAGTTCTGTTTAATATCTGGATGAGAGCATCGAGTGCACCCTCAGTAGGTTTGCAGACGACACCAAGTTGGGTGGGACTGTTGATCTCCTTGAGGGTAGGAACACTCTACAGGGGGATCTGGACAGGCTGGATCAATGGACTGAGACCAATTCTATGAAGTTCAACAAGGCCAAGTGCCAGGTTCCGCACTTTGGTCACAAGAACCCCAGGCAACATTACAGGCTTAGGGAAGAGTGGCTGGAAATCTGCCTGACACCTGGGGGTGCTGGTCAACAGAGGGCTGAATATAAGCCAGCAGCGTGCCCAGGTGGCCAAAAAGGCCAACAGCATCATGAGCTCTATCAGGAATAGTGTGGTGAGCAGGTCTAGGGAAGTGATCATCCCCCTGGACTCAGCACTGGTGAGGCTGCACCTAGAATACTGTGTTGGGTTTTGGACCCCTGACTATAAGAAATGAATAAAGGTTCTGGAGCATGTCCAGAGAAAGGCAATGAAGCTGGTAAAGGGTTTAAAGCACAAGTCTTATGAGGAGCAGCTGAGGGAACTGGAGTTCTGGAGATGGGGAGGCTGAGAGGAGACCTTATCACTCTCTACAACTACCTGAAAGGAGGTTGTAGCAAGGTGGGGGTCAGTCTCTTTTCCCAAGTAACAAGTGATAGGACAAGAAGAGCTGGCCTTAAGTTGCAGCGGAAGAGTTTTAGAATGGATATTAGGATAAATTTCATCACAGAAAGGGTTATCATACATTGAAATAGGCTGCCCAGGGAAATGGTGGAATCACGATCCCTGGAGGCATTTAAAAGATGGGTAGATGTGGTGTTGAGGAACATGGTTTAGGGGTGGTTTTGGCAGAGTTAGGTTAATGGTTGGACTCCATGATCTTAAAGGTCCCTTCCAACCTAGATCATTCTATGATTCTATGATTCTATCTGCAAGTCCTCAGATTAAAGTCAGCTGTGACCCGGGGAAAAGGCACAGAAAGTGGAGAGCAAGTTCACATTAAGAGAATGTGTAAGAAAATGTTGTCTCTTACACACATCTGGAGAAGGGGAGGAAAGAAAGAGAGAAAGGGGTGGAGAAGGGTTTAAGAGGAACAGAGGAAATGGAATTAGGACTCCAAGAAGCACGATTTCCACCTTTCCTTTTCACTTGCCCTTTCCTTCACACAATATGCATCTTTGCCTCTTTCTCACTCCTAGCTTTTCTAGTGTTTTCCATTCTGTCATTTGGGAAGAAAAAGAAAGAAAAATACTATTGAAGAGTCTTTTTCTAATACATGTTTATTCCAAATGGCCACACAAATATGTTATACACATACACACACGTTATACACACAAACGTGTTATATCTCTACGTATACAATCATTCAGATGTCATTCGTTGTACAGCGTCTTTCTGACTATTCCTTTAAGTTTAATTGAAAGTAGGTTAGTGATATTTATCCTCACTGTATATGAAACAAAACAGGGGTGGGCACTATATTAAGCAGCTTAAAAAAAAAGTTAATGGTCTGTTAACGGCCCAAAACCTGGAGATGGGTTGCAGGTCAGCAGGAGAGCACTTTTCACCTGGAGTGCAGCTGAAAGGAAAAGTAGTCACTCCAGCCAGGGAGCTAGATTCATCAGGGGCCCAACTTAAATGGCTGTATGCAAATGAACATAGCATTGGGAATAAACAAGAGGATCTAGAGAGGAGCGCACACCTGCAAGAGTACAATCTAGTTGGCATCATGGAGACATGGTGGGATGGCTCCTATGACTGGAGTGTTGAAATGGATGGATACAGACTCTTAAGGAAGGACAGGCAGGGGACATGAGGAGAGGGTGTTGCCCTGTATGTCAATGACCGGCTGGAGTGCATGGAGCTTTGCCTGGGGATGGACAAGGAGGTGACCGAGAGCTTATGGGTCAAGATTAAAAGGAGGGCAGGGACAGGTGAAGTTACAGTGGAAGTCTGCTACAGCCCACCTGACCAGGAAGACTGAATGGATGAGGCCCCCTATAGGCAGATAGGAGCAGCCGCACATTCACAGACTGTGGTTCTCATGGGGGAACTTCAACCACAGCCGGATGTCTCTTGGAAGGACAACACAGCAGNCCTGACCAGGAAGACTGAATGGATGAGGCCCCCTATAGGCAGATAGGAGCAGCCGCACATTCACAGACTGTGGTTCTCATGGGGGAACTTCAACCACAGCCGGATGTCTCTTGGAAGGACAACACAGCAGGCCATAAGCAATCCAGGAGGTTCGTGGAATGTGTTGATGATAACTTCCTTCTCCAAGTGACAGAGGAGCCAATGAGGAGAAGTGCCATGCTGCAGTTTGTTCTCACCAACAAGGAGAGGCTTGTGGGGAGTGTCATGCCTCAATGGCAGCCTTGGCCGCAGTGATCATGAGACAATGGAGTTTGAGATCCTTAGGGTGGCGAGGAGGGCACGCAGTAAGCTTGTTACCTGGACTTCAGGAGAGCTGACTTCGGCCTCTTGAGGGATCTGTTTGATGGAGTACAGTCAGATAAAGCCCTGGAAGGAAGAGGGACCCAAGAAAGCTGGCTGATATCCAAGGACCACTTCCACCAAGCTCAGTAGTGATGCATCCCAACAAAGAGAAGTCAGGGAAAAATGTCAGGAGGCCCATGTGGATGAACAAGGAGATTCTGGACAATCTCAAGCAGAAAAAGGAAGCCTACAGAGGGTGGAAGCAAGGACAGGTAGCCTGGGAGGAATACAGGGAATCTGTCTGGGCAGCCAGGGGTCAGGTTAGGAAAGCTGAAGCCCAGACAGAGTTAAATCTGGCCAGGGGTGTCAGGGGCAACAAGAAAGCTTTCTATAGGTATATCGGGGACAAAAGGAAGACTAGGGAAGATGTGGGCCCACTCAGGAAGGAAACAGGAGACCTGGTCACCCAGGACATGGAGAAGGCTGAGGTATTCAAGGACTTTTTATACTGGTCTTCACTGGTAAAGACTCTAACCACACTGCCCAAGCTGCAGAAGGCTGTCGTGGTTTGGCCTCAGCCAGCACAAAGAACCATGCTGCTGCTCACCCAAACCTCGCAGCGGTGAGGGAAAATTGGAATAAAAAGGCAAAAACTCGTGGGTTGAGATAAAAGCAATTTAACAGAACAACAAAGAAAAAAAACTGGCAAAACAACAACAATAGCACTGGCAGAGGAATGTATAAAAGGGGTACTGTACCGACGCGCACCGACCAGACCTGGACCATTCCCGCCTGCTCCCAAACAGGGAACTCCCCTCCCTGGCCAGCTCCCCCTAAATACTGGGCATGGCGTCACGTGGTGTGGGATACCTGTGCTGGGCCCGGTATAAACCCTATCCCTGCTGGAACCAGGACAAAGGCAAAGGGGAAGGTAGGGACTGGGACAATGATGTACTGCCCACTATAGGAGAAGACCAGGTCAGAGACCAGCTGAGAAGCCTGGAGGTGCACAAGTCCATGGGACCTGATTAGATTCCTCCACAGGTCCTGAGAGAGAGCTGGTAGATGAAGTTGCCAATGCACTATCCACCATATCTGAGAAGTTGTGGCAGCCTGGTGAAGTTCCCGCTGACTGGAAAAGGGGGAACATAACCCCTGTTTCTAAAAAGGGTAAAAAAGAAGACATGGGGAACTACAGGCCAGTCAGTCTCTCACCTCTGTGCCCAGCTAGATCATGGAGCAGATCCTCCTGGAAACTCTGCTAAGGCACATGGAAAATGAGGAGGTGATTGGTGGCAGCCAACATGGCTTCACTAAGGGCAAATTGTGCCTGACAGTGTTACAGTGTTGGTGGATAAAGGGAGAGGAATAGATTTCATCTACCTGGACTTGTGCAAGGCATTTGACACTGTCCTGCATGATATCCTGGTCTCAAAATTGGAGAGACACGGACTTGATGGATGGACCACTCAGTGGATAAGGAACAGACTGGACTGTCTCACTCAAAGAGTTATGATCAACAGGTTGATGTCCAAGTGGTGAGCAGTGAAGAGTGATGTTCCTCAGGGGGTGGTACTGGGACTGGTACTATTTAACATCTTTGTTGGTGACATGGATGTTGGGACTGAGTGCACCCTCAGCAAGTTTGCCAATGACACCAAGCTGTATGGAACAGTTGACATGATGGAGGGACGGGATGCCATCCAGAAAGACCTGGACAGGCTTGAGAGGTGGGCCTGTGCCAACCTCATGAAG
>VZSF01003007.1:190208-309195 GCA_013398295.1 Chionis minor
GCTCACCCAAACCTCGCAGCGGTGAGGGAAAATTGGAATAAAAAGGCAAAAACTCGTGGGTTGAGATAAAAGCAATTTAACAGAACAACAAAGAAAAAAAACTGGCAAAACAACAACAATAGCACTGGCAGAGGAATGTATAAAAGGGGTACTGTACCGACGCGCACCGACCAGACCTGGACCATTCCCGCCTGCTCCCAAACAGGGAACTCCCCTCCCCGGCCAGCTCCCCCTAAATACTGGGCATGGCGTCACGTGGTGTGGGATACCTGTGCTGGGCCCGGTATAAACCCTATCCCTGCTGGAACCAGGACAAAGGCAAAGGGGAAGGTAGGGACTGGGACAATGATGTACTGCCCACTATAGGAGAAGACCAGGTCAGAGACCAGCTGAGAAGCCTGGAGGTGCACAAGTCCATGGGACCTGATTAGATTCCTCCACAGGTCCTGAGAGAGAGCTGGTAGATGAAGTTGCCAATGCACTATCCACCATATCTGAGAAGTTGTGGCAGCCTGGTGAAGTTCCCGCTGACTGGAAAAGGGGGAACATAACCCCTGTTTCTAAAAAGGGTAAAAAAGAAGACATGGGGAACTACAGGCCAGTCAGTCTCTCACCTCTGTGCCCAGCTAGATCATGGAGCAGATCCTCCTGGAAACTCTGCTAAGGCACATGGAAAATGAGGAGGTGATTGGTGGCAGCCAACATGGCTTCACTAAGGGCAAATTGTGCCTGACAGTGTTACAGTGTTGGTGGATAAAGGGAGAGGAATAGATTTCATCTACCTGGACTTGTGCAAGGCATTTGACACTGTCCTGCATGATATCCTGGTCTCAAAATTGGAGAGACACGGACTTGATGGATGGACCACTCAGTGGATAAGGAACAGACTGGACTGTCTCACTCAAAGAGTTATGATCAACAGGTTGATGTCCAAGTGGTGAGCAGTGAAGAGTGATGTTCCTCAGGGGGTGGTACTGGGACTGGTACTATTTAACATCTTTGTTGGTGACATGGATGTTGGGACTGAGTGCACCCTCAGCAAGTTTGCCAATGACACCAAGCTGTATGGAACAGTTGACATGATGGAGGGACGGGATGCCATCCAGAAAGACCTGGACAGGCTTGAGAGGTGGGCCTGTGCCAACCTCATGAAGTTCAATAAGGCCAAGTGCAAGGTCCTGCACATGGGTTGGGGCAATACAGGCTGGGCAGAGAATGGATCGAGAGCAGCCCTGAGAGGGGACTTGGAGGTGTTGGCGCATGAGAAGCTCAACATGAGCCAGCGATGTGCACTTGCAGCCCAGAATACCAACTGTATCCCGGGCTGCATCGAAGGAAGCGTGGCCAGCAGGTTGAGGGAGGTGATTCTGCCCCTCTACTCTTCTCTCTTGAGACCCCACCTGGAGTACTGCACACAGCTCTGGAACCCCCAACATAAGAAGGATGTGGACCTGTTGAAGTGGGTCCAGTGAAAGGCCATGAAGATGATCAGAGGGCTGGAGCACCTCTGCTATGAGGACAGGCTGAGAGAGCTGGGGTTGGTAAGCCTGGAGAAGAGAAGGCTCCGGGGAGGCCTTATAGCAGCCTTCCAGTATCTGAAGGGGGCCTACGAAAAATCTGGAGAGGGACTTTTTACAAGGGCATGTAGTGATAGGACGAGGGCTAATGGCTTCAAGCTGGAAGACAGTATATTTAGATTAGATCTCTGGAAGACATTTGTCACCATGAGGGTAGTGAGGCACTGGAATAGGTTGCCCAGGGAAGCTGTGGACAATTCATCAATGAGCAACCAGGTTCAGTGGGAGGTCTCCTTGCCCGTGGCAAGAGGGTTAGAACTCGATGATCTTTGAGATCCCTTCCAACCTAAACATTCTATGATTTTATGTTTTTGTAGAAGAGGAATTCAGCTAAAAATTCAGTCAGTTTCACAGAAAGGAATTTCTAAGTATTATTTGATGGAAAATAGGGGAGGTGTTGTCTATGAACCTGAGCACTATGTGTTGACTGAATAGCATCCTACCAAGGCTGTAAGTGATCTAAGTAAGAAAAAATGCAGGACAAATCAAGTCAACATCTTTCCCACCTTCTGTAATAGATACAGAGCTCAAAAAACTCTCTTGAATATGCATCATTCAGTCAATAACCTTAGGAAAAACATTGGGAGAACCAAACAGGCAGCCATTATCTCACTAAAGAAAACCTAAATTGATTTCAAAAGTGGAGAGGGGAAAAAATAGCTGATCCTGAAGTAATTACAGATATAGAATAAATTACAATTATAGGCCAGTTTTAATTTTGATGTTTTCAAACATTCATGTTCTTGTTACTGCAATTATAATAACAACATTCTTTTAACAGAAGAAATTCAAGCTAGACAAACTTTCTAGAGTGAGCCAGACTGAAAAACTGAGTGCCTCTGTAGCAAGGAGGCTGCAGCACAAGCTGACAGCAGGCCACTCTCCTTCTGAGCTTTTGACTCTAAAAAGATGTGATTCTAGTTTCTGAGCAAATTAGTACTTTTTTAAGGTTCAGATGGTTGATGTGCTCTGGGTGCTTACTTCAGGGAAAAGGTCCAGGGTTATGCACCTTAAGCTTTGCTGCCAGGATTCCATCACAACATGAACAGTTGACATTAATGCATCAAAAATACATATTTCCTATGAATAAATGAGATGGCAATACCACAAAACTTTTAGCACTACAATTTATTAAATATTATCTGTACTCTTGATTACAGACAGTCTCTACTCTTGGATATTATCTTACTTCAAAGTAAGTGTCCTCACATGCTGAAAAAACTAAAATATGTTGTTTGAAAACCCAGTTGTACATCATCCCATAGGCTTTTTCTAAAACAAAGTTACTTCATAACCATTTCTAAAAATTTGCAACTTTAGGTATATACATACAGATTTGTTGGAAAATTTATTAATCTTCATATAAAGTGAGAATATGTATTTAATTTTCTCACAAATTAAGAAAAATACTAGTTCAAGAAAAAGCTGTGTGAGGAGAAGAGTATATAAACAGTTCTACAATATATGTATAATTCAATTATTAAGAACATATGAGAAAGCAAACAGATAAGGTTACAAGTAATTCTCTTTATATTTCAAAATAACTAATTTTCTACTTGGGTGGGACTAAATTAGCTGTTTTGGAATGCATCCTTATCAGTTGTTCATACTCTGGAGCACATACCAAGACAAATAAACTGCCAGAGAAATATTTTGTGTAATAAAACCTTCATCAGCTGGATGCTACTGTGATTGGAAGAGCATATAAAAATCTGTGCAATAGGCAGCAGAGATGGAGAAAAGGACATGAGCAGGAATCCAATTAAGCCAACTTGCAGCAACTATGAAAAGCAAGGCTTTTCTAAACTGTAGATGCAGGGAGAACTCTCAAAAAAGGCTGAAGGTTATAAATTGATATAATGTGGATTTTGGAATTTGGAATGAATAATTCTGTCAACGCATCCAACCTAAAACTCCAAAGATAACAAATTTACATGTTATCATTATGAAGTTCTTAAAAGACCAGGGGAGCCTTCCAGAGAGAGAAGTGAGCATATTATCAAATTCTACACAGACATCTCAACTTGTCTTGTTTTAGTGTCATTAGAGAGCAGAACATAAGATAATACCCAATTTATTTCCTCTTGAAGCACTGACCAATGAACTTTAATTAAAATGTTTAGCAATTAAAAAGAATCAATAATTTATAAAAATGTTTTCTGCTTTTTGTAGGGAATGAAAGTAGACTTAAATTTAAAGGGAAACCTAGAATTCCATCAATGAAGTGCTTTTGTTCTAATAGGTGTGGACTGTAAATGTTGAATTTGTCAAAAAATGCTGGGCAATGAATCAAAACTGCTTAAGCAGAAACATGTATAAAAAGGTATTTTCCTTATTGTTTGAAGTCTAACTTGATTTTATTCTGTCAGATTGGGATACCTGCTATTGGTGAACACTATATTGCCTAGAAATTTGTATGATCATACAGATTTAATGTAAGCATGAACATCCACTGAAATTTTCAGTTCATCAACTTTATCCTTTGTTCTCTACATAAGCTAATGCATGATTCATTACTTTATAAGCAATATTAACTCCCTAGAAATGTAAGAATCCTCATTTTTGTTCTGAAGATCTTTTTCTGTAACAAAACTTCTTGAACTGTAAAGAGATATTTAAAATTTAGTTAAATTTGATGTATTTTGTTGTATATATGTTTCTATATTTGTAGGCAGACATACAAATTCTCATTTTAGACAGTAGTTTGTGTCTTAGTCTTGTGTTTTTCTGCTAACTTTTCAAGCTTTCCACCACACACTACTGCTAAATATGTTTTCCTCTCAGAGGCTAAACAACTGATGTTGTAGAATCTGGCTGGACTGTAAACTCATTCTTTCAGTTCAGCATCCCCTTTTCATAAATACTTCCAAACCTTGGAAATATTTGCTGTCATGAACACAATAACAGTGAATGGCTTGTCTATAAACTGCTTCTTCCAGTCCTTCTATCAACAAATGACCAAAATGAAACTAACAATCATAGGCTCAAGAGATCTCCTGTTTAGGATAAAGGGTCCATTTAGATTTAGCAGCTTTTAAGCTCTTACTCCTCAGAGGAGCTGAGAAATAAATATTCAGGTAGTGTGCATTGCCTAACAAACAAACTCTTATCTCATACTTGTAAACAGGTAGCATTTGCAGCCTGATCTACTTGTCTATAACCAGTTAGGAGGGTCCTCCTTCTCCTGTGGATATACAGTTCTCAGCAAAGAGCCAAAAATCTGAGACTGTAGATGATCAGGGAAAACAGAAGTAAGACTGTGTCTCCCTATTTAGGTAAGCTGGAATCACAGAATCACTTAGGTTGGAAGAGACCTTCAAGATCATGGAGTCCAACCATAAACCTAACTCTGCCAAAACCACCCCTAAACCATGTTCCTCAACACCACGTCTACCCGTCTTTTAAATACCTCCAGGGATGGCAATTCAACTGCCTCCCTCGGCAGCCTGTTCCAACACTTGACAACCCTTTCCGTAAAGAAGTTCTTCCTGTTATCCAATCTAAACCTCCCCCGGCATAACTTGAGGCCGTTTTCTGTTGTCCTATCGCTTGTTACTTGGGGAAAGAGATTGACCCCCACCTCGCTATAACCTCCTTTCAGGTAGTTGTAGAGAGTGATAAGGTCTCCCCTCAACCTTCTCTTCTCCAGGCTAAACAATCCCAACTCTCTCAGCCGCTCCTCATAAGGCTTGTGCTCCAGACCCCTCACCAGCTTTGTTGCCCTTCTCTGGACACGCTCCAGCCCCTCAATGTCTCTCCTATACTGTGGTACCCAAAACTGCAGTACTCAAGCTGCGGCCTCACCAGTGCTGAGTACAGGGGCACGATCACTTCACTGCTCCTGGTGGCCACACTATTGCTGAGAGAGGTCACGATGCTGTTGGCCTTCTTGGCCACTGCTGGCTCATGTTCAGCCTGCTGTCCACGAGGATCTCCAGGTCCTTTTCTGTCAGGCAGCTTTCCAGCCACTCTTCCCTAAGCATGTAATGTTGCCTGGGGTTCTTGTGACCAAAGTGCAGAACCTGGCACTTGGCCTTGTTGAACCTCATAGAATTGGTCTCAGTCCATTGATCCAGCCTGTCCAGATCCCCCTGTAGAGTGTTCCTACCCTCAAGGAGATCAACAGTCCCACCCAACTTGGTGTCGTCTGCAAACCTACTGAGGGTGCACTCGATCCTCTCATCCAATAAAGGCATTAAACAAGACTGGTCCCAAAACTGAGCCCTGAGGAACACTGCCTGAGACCTGCCACCAACTGGATTTAGTGCCGTTCACCACAACTCTCTGGTCTTGGCCATCCAGCCAGTTTTTAACCCAGCAAAGAGCCCACCTGTCAATGCCATCTTCTTTAGCAGAATGCTGGGGGAAACTGTATCAAAGGCCCTACTGAAGTCCAAATAGACAACATCCACAGCCTTTCCCTTATCCACCAGGTGGGTCAACTGGTCATAAAAGAAGATCAGGTTGGTCAAGCAAGACCTGCCTTTCATGAACCCATGTTGGCTGGTCCTGATTCTCTGCTTGTCTTTCACTTGTTGTGTGAGTGAGTGCACTCAGGATGAATTGTTCCATAATCTTTCCTGGTACTGAGGTCAGGCTGACAGGTCTGTAGTTGCCTGGATCCTCCTTACAGCCCTTCTTGTAGATGGGCATCACATTGGCAATCCTCCAGTCATCTAGGACTTCTCCCATTGACCAGGACCGCTGATAGATGATGGAGAGTGGCTTGGCAAGCTCCTCCGCCAGTTTCCTCAGCACTTGGGTGGACCCCATCCATCCCCATAGATCTGTGACTATTCAGTTGGCGTAGCAGGTCACTAACTGCTTCCTCCTGGATTATGGGGTGTTTATTCTGTTCTCCATCCCTGTCTTCCAGCTCAGGGGGGTGAATACCCTGAGGATAACTGGTTTTGCTATTGAAGACTGAGGAGAAGAAGGCATTAAGTACCTCAGCCTTCTCCTCATCCTTGCTGACAATCTTCCCCTCTGCATCCAGTAAAGGGCGAAGATTCTCCCTGGCTCTCTTTTTATTGTTAACGTATTTGTAAAAACCTTTTTTTATTATCTTTTACAACAGTGGCCAGATTAAGTTCTACTTTGCCTTTCTGGTGTTCTTTCTACATGACCTTACTAGGTCCCTATACTCTTCTTGAGTTGCCTGCCCCTTCTTCCAAAGGTGGTACACTCTCCTTTTTTCTCTGAGACCCAGCAGAAGCTCCTGGTTCAGCCAGGTCAGTTATCTTCCCCACCGGTTCATCTTACAGCGCACGGGGACAGTCTGCTCTGGTGCCTCCAAGACTACCTTCTTGAAGAGTGTCCAGCCTTCCTGAACGCCTTTGCCCTTCAGAACTGTCTCCCAAGGAACTCTCTCAACAAGTGCCCTGAACAGGATGAAGTCTGCTTCTTGGAAGTCCATGGTAGCAGTTTTGTTGACCCCCCTCCTTACTCCTCCAAGAATTGAGAACTCTATCATTTCATGGTCACTAAGCCCAAGAAGGCCTCCGACCACTGCATCACCCACCAGATCTTCTCTGTGAACAGCAGATCTAGTGAGACACCTCCCCTGGTAGGCTCACTTACCAGTTGTGCCAGGAAGTTATCTTCCACACACTCCAGGAATCGCCTAGACTGCTTCCTCTCTGCTGTGTTGTATTTCCAGCAGATGTCTGGTAAGTTGAAGTCCCCCACTAGGACAATGGCTGAGGATAGCGAGACTTCTGCCAGCTGTTTGTAAAAAATTTCATCTGTCCCTTCATCCTGATTGGGTGGCCTATAACAGACTCCCAGCAGGATATCTGCCTTGTTGGCCTTTCCCCTCATCCTTACCCATAAGCACTCAGCCTTGCCTTCTAAGTCACTGAGTTCCATACAATCAAAACACTCCTTAACATACATAGCCACCCCACCACCTCTCTTTCACTGCCTGTCCCTTCTGAAGAGCTGATAGCCATCCATTGCAGCAGTTCAGTCATAAGTGTTGTCCCACCATGTTTCTGTGACGGCGACTATATCATAACTACCCTGCCTCACAGTGGCTTCCAGCTTCTCCTGTGTGTTGCCCATGCTGCGTGCATTGGTGTAGATGCACTTGAGCTGGGCTATCAATTTCCTCCCCAGTGCTGGTACACTGCCCCTAGGCTCATCTCTAACAAGCTCGATTCTACCCCCTTTCCCTTTCACACCTAGTTTAAAGCCCTCTCAATGAGCCCTGCCATCTCATGCGCAAGGATCCTTTTCCCTCTTCGAGACAGCTGAATTCCATCTGCTACCAGCAGGCCCAGTGCCGTGTAAACTTCCCCATGATCAAAAGAACCAAAATTCTGCCAGTGGCACCAGCCCCTGATCCACGTGTTTAATAGGTACCTGTTCCTGCTCCTCTCAGTGTCCTTCCCTGCCACTGAGGAGATTGAGGAAAACGCTACCTGTGCTCCTGATCCCTCAACCTGTCGCCCCAGTGCCCTGAAGTCCTTTTTAATGGTTTTTATACTCCTGCCTTCGGTCTCATCACTCCCAACTTGCACAACCAGGAGAGGATAGTAATCAGAGGGCTGTACCAGACCAGGGAGTTTCCATGTGATATCCCTAACCTGGAGCCACAGGGACTCAGAGACAGCAGACTTCCCTGTGGGAGGGATCCGGTTGGAGTATGGGGCCCTCTGTTCCCCTTAGAAGGGAATCGCCTACAACGATTACCCTTCTTTTTTTTCTCGACAGAAGCAGTCCTAATGCATGGGACAGACTGCCTCATCCCAGGCAACCCCCCAAAAAAATCCTCATCTGTTTCCTCATTTGCCTGGTCCTCAAGTTCTAGAGCCCCACACTTGTGTAAGGACAGCTGGGAAGGTGAGGGAGGCCGGGAGGGGAGGAGGGGACTCACCTGCCTCCCTAAGCAGGGACCTGTTTCCAATCCTCCCCCCCATCTTTTAGTTCCCTTTCTTCTACCTGGTGGCAAGAGGGAAGGGGATCCTTTGCTTCCTACAGGCCCTCCATCTGCTGCCTTTCCCTCATGTTGCAGCTCCACCAGTCCATCTCCCTGTCACACTCTCTGATACTCCTCAGCCTTTCCACCTCTCTCAGCTCTGCCACCAGGCTGAGCAGATTGTTCACCTGGTCACATCACACACAGGTGCTGTTTCTGCTGTCCCTCAATGCTAGTGACAGGCTCAGGCACTCCCTGCAGCCACAGACCTGCACGGCTGCGTGTTTGCCTGGAAGCTCTGTCTGGGTTGCTGCATTCCTTCTCGCAACAGCTTTGGGACATGTGGTAACCATGGCTAGGTCCTCTTCTGGGAGGGCAATGACCCCTAGTTGAGTTTGCCTCTCGAGCCAGAAGGGGGACCAGTAACCCCTAATTGACTTACCTGAGCGCCAACTGAGTTCCTGGGAGCCCAGCAACTGCTGCGGGTGGTCCTGGCTCCACGCCTGCCATGTCAGCAGCCCTCCCATGAGCTGCCGGTGCTAGCACAAGCTACCCACTTGTCCGGGCTTCAAAAGCCCCAAGTTAGGGGTTTTTGACTTTTTATGATGTTGTTGCTGTTGTTGGGGGCTTTGTTAATTATTATCACGGGCAGTCGATTGCAGCATCATAAGAACTCCCTTAAGTATCTTTGATGAAGTTAATCTAGGTAGGGGAAATAATCTATTGCAGAAACAGCATGCAACTTCATTGACGCTAATCTACATTGTTTTTCAATAAGGTTGCATAGTCTGCAATGTAGTTTTTGTCCCCAGAGCTTGGGGTGGAGTGTGGGGACTGCAAAAAAACCTGAAGAACTCATTCAGTAGACTAGTACCAGGTACCAAGGAAAAGGAGGGGAATTCCAAATACTTTTTTTGAAATTGAGAACTTGTTATAAAGAGAGTAAATGACTATAACTAACACATTTTTATTGTTTGACTATTTTAAGTTGTATAACAAGTATTAACAAACTTCTACAGAGGAAGAAATTTGGTTTGGCATGTAAGCCTTTGCTGTACATGCAATATTATTGTGCTGGAGAGCTAAGTGATGGGGTTTGTTCTCAATAGAGAACAAACTTATCTTAGTTTGCAAAAATTTTGAATGTACTGACATACTACTACTGCTAGACTATCCTTTTCATTGTAAATTTATAACCTGACTATATATAATGAAATACTGAATGTGCTTACATCTGTATATTTTTCATCATGCAGAAATATAAATATTTCACATATTGTTATACAGCAAATTTTTATCTATCTCCTAAATCCACCCATAAGAGAGGATTTTAAGTCACTTCTTAGTAATCCAGGAGCTTCTAACCATCCTCAGTGTGCTAACTGCAGTTATCTAATCTTCTGTCATTCTTAATACAGTACTGAAAATGCATTTTAAAATTGCTTACATCAGCTATTGTGTTGTTGGAAAATTATTTAATTACANCCAGTGGCACCAGCCCCTGATCCACGTGTTTAATAGGTACCTGTTCCTGCTCCTCTCAGTGTCCTTCCCTGCCACTGAGGAGATTGAGGAAAACGCTACCTGTGCTCCTGATCCCTCAACCTGTCGCCCCAGTGCCCTGAAGTCCTTTTTAATGGTTTTTATACTCCTGCCTTCGGTCTCATCACTCCCAACTTGCACAACCAGGAGAGGATAGTAATCAGAGGGCTGTACCAGACCAGGGAGTTTCCATGTGATATCCCTAACCTGGAGCCACAGGGACTCAGAGACAGCAGACTTCCCTGTGGGAGGGATCCGGTTGGAGTATGGGGCCCTCTGTTCCCCTTAGAAGGGAATCGCCTACAACGATTACCCTTCTTTTTTTTCTCGACAGAAGCAGTCCTAATGCATGGGACAGACTGCCTCATCCCAGGCAACCCCCCAAAAAAATCCTCATCTGTTTCCTCATTTGCCTGGTCCTCAAGTTCTAGAGCCCCACACTTGTGTAAGGACAGCTGGGAAGGTGAGGGAGGCCGGGAGGGGAGGAGGGGACTCACCTGCCTCCCTAAGCAGGGACCTGTTTCCAATCCTCCCCCCCATCTTTTAGTTCCCTTTCTTCTACCTGGTGGCAAGAGGGAAGGGGATCCTTTGCTTCCTACAGGCCCTCCATCTGCTGCCTTTCCCTCATGTTGCAGCTCCACCAGTCCATCTCCCTGTCACACTCTCTGATACTCCTCAGCCTTTCCCCCTCTCTCAGCTCTGCCACCAGGCTGAGCAGATTGTTCACCTGGTCACATCACACACAGGTGCTGTTTCTGCTGTCCCTCAATGCTAGTGACAGGCTCAGGCACTCCCTGCAGCCACAGACCTGCACGGCTGCGTGTTTGCCTGGAAGCTCTGTCTGGGTTGCTGCATTCCTTCTCGCAACAGCTTTGGGACATGTGGTAACCATGGCTAGGTCCTCTTCTGGGAGGGCAATGACCCCTAGTTGAGTTTGCCTCTCGAGCCAGAAGGGGGACCAGTAACCCCTAATTGACTTACCTGAGCGCCAACTGAGTTCCTGGGAGCCCAGCAACTGCTGCGGGTGGTCCTGGCTCCACGCCTGCCATGTCAGCAGCCCTCCCATGAGCTGCCGGTGCTAGCACAAGCTACCCACTTGTCCGGGCTTCAAAAGCCCCAAGTTAGGGGTTTTTGACTTTTTATGATGTTGTTGCTGTTGTTGGGGGCTTTGTTAATTATTATCACGGGCAGTCGATTGCAGCATCATAAGAACTCCCTTAAGTATCTTTGATGAAGTTAATCTAGGTAGGGGAAATAATCTATTGCAGAAACAGCATGCAACTTCATTGACGCTAATCTACATTGTTTTTCAATAAGGTTGCATAGTCTGCAATGTAGTTTTTGTCCCCAGAGCTTGGGGTGGAGTGTGGGGACTGCAAAAAAACCTGAAGAACTCATTCAGTAGACTAGTACCAGGTACCAAGGAAAAGGAGGGGAATTCCAAATACTTTTTTTGAAATTGAGAACTTGTTATAAAGAGAGTAAATGACTATAACTAACACATTTTTATTGTTTGACTATTTTAAGTTGTATAACAAGTATTAACAAACTTCTACAGAGGAAGAAATTTGGTTTGGCATGTAAGCCTTTGCTGTACATGCAATATTATTGTGCTGGAGAGCTAAGTGATGGGGTTTGTTCTCAATAGAGAACAAACTTATCTTAGTTTGCAAAAATTTTGAATGTACTGACATACTACTACTGCTAGACTATCCTTTTCATTGTAAATTTATAACCTGACTATATATAATGAAATACTGAATGTGCTTACATCTGTATATTTTTCATCATGCAGAAATATAAATATTTCACATATTGTTATACAGCAAATTTTTATCTATCTCCTAAATCCACCCATAAGAGAGGATTTTAAGTCACTTCTTAGTAATCCAGGAGCTTCTAACCATCCTCAGTGTGCTAACTGCAGTTATCTAATCTTCTGTCATTCTTAATACAGTACTGAAAATGCATTTTAAAATTGCTTACATCAGCTATTGTGTTGTTGGAAAATTATTTAATTACATGCTGTTAATCAATGGTACTTCCCACACCTGTCTGCACAGTCTAAACTGTTCTTTCATTTGATTTGTATGTGACAATGTTATACCATGAAGATTGTGTAAATTCAATCTCTTTTCCAAATATAAAGTATGATCCCATAGGTTATAACTTTATTGTATGTTTCTCGGAACAAAAGATATTCGTATACTTAGAAGAATAAGATTTTTTTTTAAAAGGTTCAGAAATTTCTTTCCCATAGACCAAGGAAAAAAGTTATGGGGCTAAGTTTTTGGGGTTTTTTTCATTCTGGTTATAACAAATTCCATCCTCATAACAGGGAGAAAATGGTATTAAAATCTTAAACTAAACTGGTATACACCTGAGTAACTTAATGAACTGTCATGGAGTTAGTCCCAAATCATACCAACAGCAAAAATTTGGTGTATGGTTTAGCTCTTATTTATATTATTATGCTAACTAGTGTCTAAGGGTGCTAAATGGCAGTAAGGCCTTAAGTTACTGACATTAGACTTTTAATGAGAATGTCACATTTTCATCTACAGTTGCTCTGTAGTTCAAATTGGATGAAAAAGAAGAATTCATGTAATACCAAACACATTTTTCAGTAAAACATTTCCGTTACCACAAGTCAACACTCTCTGAATAACACTTCAGTCAAAGAAAAGATTGTGAGCATTACACAGAAGTTAGAATATCTAATAAAGACATGAAAGATGCCTTATCCATCATGTCTTCCACACACTATGAATTACAGTTTCATGAAACACAACACACCTGTCTCAAGAAAGAAAATACTACCGTGTTTATTTAACATATTAACATGTTTTTGTAGCTTTTGGTCAGAAAGAGATATATTCCTGAAAATTGAACAGTCAAGAGAGTTGAACAAACCAAAGATACCACATCAACAGTTGCTGTTTACTGTGTTCTTCCTTACAAGCTTGCAATGGTCTGAACATTTGGATTTCGTTGTGTCGCAGGTAGTCATTTTCTCCTTTTTTTTTTGTTGCAATAAAGGCACAATCTCTTCGTTTATAGAAACAACATATGTTTATGTAAAAAAAAGAATTAAAAATTTTCAGAAAAAATTGCAGAGCTACTTCATAATATTTTTCTCAATAAAAAGACAGATGCCAGTGTCTTCAAAGACATATTACGTAGCACTGAATCTTTTGCACAAAACCCAACCACTTGGAGTCACTGGCATTAGAAGATGTCACTGCATTTCCTTTTTGACAGAAAATCTTGTGCATAGCTTGAGTACAAGGATGTATCTTGAATTGTGTAAGGTTTTGAGAAAGTTATTTATTAATATGTTCTCATAAAATATGGAAATATGATTCATGAAAATATACAAGGTATGAATATTACTCTAAATCTGAAGTCAAAGAGTACACTACGGAACATTTCTGAAGATGATACGAAGCTAGAGTCAAGCACATTAGACAACAATGGTACAGTTTGAAATTAATTTAATTTTAGAAATATTGTGTGGAATCAAAATGAAATTCAGTGAAAACAAATGGGAAATAGTATACTTCAAAGGAGAAAAAATATAAAATTAAGACAACTGAAATAGCAGTGCTTCGGGAAAGATTTGGAAAGTTATAGAGTAAAATTGTAAAATTGTCACACATCTTAGTACTAAATTCTTAGCTGGAGCATGGCCTTCTAATACTGTTCAGAATAAAGATTTCATTTAACGTATATGTATATTTTTTTTCCTGCAGAGGTAGACAACATTATTTGAGAATTATAAGTGATGCTTTAGGGGCCTTGTTTAGACACAACATTAAGAGTGGTAACAGAAAAGAAAAGGAAAAAGAAAGAAAAAAAAGACACCAGCTCTTCTAGTGATTATTGAAAGCTACAGAACACAGCTAATGCAGAGAAAAGTTAGAGAATGTCTGTGTAATTCAGAAATAAAAGCATAGCTTTTTTCATTGATTTCTAATCTCCAGAGTTCTGAAGGAGACAAAAGTTCAAACACACTGTTAATGGAAAAAAATTCTTATTTCTACCCAGTGTTAACCCTGTTGTCCAGCCAAAAGAAAAGATGTGAGAGAAGCTAGGCATTACAACATAGGGGAAAAAAAAGAATCGCAAAAAAACCCCAAACCAGCCAGACAAAATAAACTAGAAACACAATATTGCAATGAAAACACACATTTTCTCAGGACACAGGTTGCAAATCAGCTAGTAAAAATAATCAATATACATGCCCAGAAGATGAGGAAGTGAACCAATACTGAAACACTTTTTTCATTGATTGATACTTCTTTAATAAAACTCAGACCTTTTACACAGTATAACAACACACTTGATTATCTCAGCCTAAAATGCCAGTAATATTTTTTCAAACCCTAACATTCAGTATCCACTGAGATTTGATCCCACAAATTCTAAAGTAACATTATAAATTATATATATCCTTGATAAACATCAATCAATTATACTAATAGTTTACTTTTATAATCTTTAATGAATTGCATTTATTGATAAAAACAAGCACTAATATAAAAATTTGTATGTGCTAGCAATATTCAGTATTTAGGTATATAAATACTATTAGTTTTTGAGTTATTACGTAAAACTAGGATGTTTTGATACCCATGTATATGTCACATATAACACTAACACGACCCCATTCAGTCTACATATGTTGCTCCACGAGCACCAAACAGTTTCACAGCTAACTAAGAAGCCTCTTTCAGTAGAGCATTGTTACTTAATTCCACAAGGCAAGTACCCATTTAGATTTAGATTTGCTGATAGATAAGTAGAATTTATTTAGGAAACTGTATTTTACCAAATTAGTCAGGGTACTGCTATCATTATTCTGGAGACATTCTTTGTCCAAGTCAATTTCTTTTATGCTGCCATGGTAGTACAAAAGGAGTAAAACTAATTTGCAAGCCTCCCCTCAGTATGGAAATTAGTAACCAAACACACCACTGCTTCTTATAACTCCATAACACTCTGCACAGGGAGAGAACCAAGAACAAGTTTTAGGGGAGAGTATAATAACTTAAACTCAAGCTAATGTCAGCTGCAAGAGACCCTAGTTCATCTGGGGAGATGCCTGCCAGCTGGGAAGACACCAGGCAGCTTATACAAATTAAAGCATGACCCCCGAGTCTGAACCATGCTACAGCAGTTAGTTAATGAGCTGTTAAAGGAGGAGTGGAGATGAAGGAAGGTAGTCAGGGGTGTTAATTGCAAGCAATTTAACTCTACCTTTGGAAAGCAGAATGATATCAGCTATTTGTTTGATGGACTTCCACATGAACAGCTCCTAATTGAAAAAAAAAAAAAAAAAATCACGTTTCAAACCTAATTTTTGCTGACTTTCACATCTTCATTCTCTGATTTTAAAAGTTCTAGAGGGATGGACTTCGATCACTGGTCTAAAGTTTAAAGAAAGTAGGGGAACCAAAATGGTTTAAGGCACCAAAAGAAGTTCAGCAGTAGCCTTGGTTGACCCTGTTATTTAACATGGGGATCATAGCTGATTCAGTATGACCAGAAGAGGAACTAGCTGTCCGCTTTTTTATAGATGTGGTTTTGTTTGATAGCATCAATAGAAAAGTTCTAAGTGAGTTTAACAATATCTAAAATTCATACAGAAATATTTTTTCTAGAGCATTCTTCAATTCTATGGCAAAAACCAGAAAGCCTTGCAGTAGATGTTCTTGTACTCTTAAAATTGAATAATTTATCATAACATATTAATGCAGTTATTATTCTCATGTTTTTTATACCAGTAACAAAGCTGTTAATTTCACTGGAGTTGGGCATTGCTTATATGGATATAAATGAGAATAGCATCAGTCCTTGTATGTGCAAAGCATAATTAAGAAATTAATCCACATTAGCTTAGTAAACATCTAAGAGCTGTAGATATGTGAAAAACATAGTAATATTAAACTACCAAGTAAATCTAGCATCATTCTATGCTCCCTTGTGTCAAGCATACAGAATTATGGAACATGTGATCTCACAGGAATTCAAACACATTAATTAATAAATAAACACAACAGAAAATAGGTCGCAACAGCTTTATTTTCCTAAAAATCACATATTCTTTTCCATACGCAGTTAGAAGTACCATTCTTGTTTATTACAATTCATTGCCATGTGCTGTATATCATACATAATTCTGGGCTATTAAATTCCTGAAGCATGCAATACAACCAACTTAATAGATTTTATGCAAATCATTATATAACAAAATAAGAGCAGATGGTCCTCATCACATCAGAATCTTTCCATAACAGTTTCGTATTTTGTTTAAATTAAACAAAACATAAAGGTACCTCTGTGGCACCTAACTTATTTTAATTTATTCTACCCCACTGCTTTTCTTGCAGTTTTCCTATTCTTTTTAATAGCATTAAAGTAAAATATTTGTGCTAATGTTCCTTAGATATTTAGTTGTTTACTATTTCTGAATTCTGCTGTGAAACTATCCAGATATATGTTTATTCCTGTTTTTCCATCCCTAGGAAATCTATTGCTATCAATGAAGTACGTAATTCATCTCACAAAATTGCCTAGAGGAGAGAAGCAAGCTTTGCATTGGGAATCTTAAACTAGTATCTTTTAAGTTCTGTTGCTGTACAACTCTATGACATGTTTTCCTTAAAACTCACTCATTTTACATTCTCCCTGTCACCAGAAGTGTCAGAAGATGAATGATAGAGCAAATCAAACTAAAAAAAGTTATGAAAACAAAAGAAAAGTTATCAAAAATAAGGAATTGAGAAAACTTAGAGCAATAAACTTGCTTCTGTCCTGGGAGATTTTCACAGCATATCTGAGGGTGGTCTCTCCTGTTGCCATGTAAAATAAATATATTATGATCTTTTATATCTATTGCAGCAAAAGTTCCAAAAGTGTATCTGATACATATCCACGACTTTGAACTTGCTCAGTAACTAATTAGTTTTGTAGTAAGCAATGAATGAAGTAGGAAACAGACTATCAAAAGTTATTGCAAAACTTTATTTTTGGTCCTATTTTAACAAAGTTATGTAATATTATAGATTAAACTTTTGGGAATCTATTGACATATTACTATCAACTACTGCAACATTTTTCAGGAAAAAAGAAAGCCGTCCTTTCACTATTTTTGTCAGTTCTAGACACTCCTATTTTTATGAGACTCTGTGTAAGCTTACTTGCTCTATCTTTTTAGTCTTTCTGAAAAGGAATAATGTAATTTAGGGAACTAAAATACTGGTCAGTATACTCCACTGGAAGTGGTTGAAAAAGTGCAAGGGTTTTAACGAACATAGTTGAAACTAAGTAACTTTCACCTCTTTCCCTCTTTCCTTCCTTCTTTCCTTTCTTTTTTCTTTTAATTATCTAAACCCCTTAACTAAGGATAATACAATTCCAAGATATATAATTATACCTGTGGAACGGCTGACACGCTGGAGGGGAGGGATGCCATCCAGAAGGACCTGGACAGGCTTGAGAGGTGGGCCTGTGCCAACCTCATGAAGTTCAATAAGGCCAAGTGCAAGGTCCTGCACATGGGTTGGGGCAATCTCATGCGCAAATACAGGCTGGGCAGAGAATGGATCGAGAGCAGCCCTGAGAGGGGACTTGGAGGTGTTGGCGCATGAGAAGCTCAACATGAGCCAGCGATGTGCACTTGCAGCCCAGAATACCAACTGTATCCCGGGCTGCATCGAAGGAAGCGTGGCCAGCAGGTTGAGGGAGGTGATTCTGCCCCTCTACTCTTCTCTCTTGAGACCCCACCTGGAGTACTGCACACAGCTCTGGAACCCCCAACATAAGAAGGATGTGGACCTGTTGAAGTGGGTCCAGTGAAAGGCCATGAAGATGATCAGAGGGCTGGAGCACCTCTGCTATGAGGACAGGCTGAGAGAGCTGGGGTTGGTAAGCCTGGAGAAGAGAAGGCTCCGGGGAGGCCTTATAGCAGCCTTCCAGTATCTGAAGGGGGCCTACGAAAAATCTGGAGAGGGACTTTTTACAAGGGCATGTAGTGATAGGACGAGGGCTAATGGCTTCAAGCTGGAAGACAGTAGATTTAGATTAGATCTCTGGAAGACATTTGTCACCATGAGGGTAGTGAGGCACTGGAATAGGTTGCCCAGGGAAGCTGTGGAGGCCCGATACTTGAAGTGTTGAAGGCCAGGTTGGATGAGGCTATGAGCAACCAGATCTAGTGGGAGATGTCCTTGCCCATGACAGGGAGGTTGGAACTAGATGATCTTTGAGGTCCCTTCCAACCTAAACCATTCTACGATTCTGTGATTCTGTAATAATTGGGGAGAGAAGAAAGCCATATTCACAGCTTTAATTCCAGCCAGAGGGTGACCCTGTTAGTGGTCTTGCCACCTAAAACAAAATGTCTAGTTCTCTAGCACAACTTTGGTGCAACTACTTGAGTGAGTTTTCATCTTTTTTTAGGATTTTGACTGAAATGGTTCTATATATTCTGCAATAAAATTTGTACTTTTTCTCCATTGCAGTATAATTCAAGAATATTTTCCCAGAAGCTGTATCTCAGCATCTCAGGTTTTCTAAATCCTACTGGAAAGTGGGAAAAGTCAACACCGACAGAGTTAATCAGCACAAGATACAGAATTTAAATTCCCCTGCTTTCAGGGAAAATATGTACTTTCTGATTTTCTTAATATAAGGGAATAATTATGAACAAGTTCAGGGAAATCAGTAATCCCAAGAACTAATCGTGCTGTAAATTCTTGTGAGGTTGCACCCTGTTTACTTTGCCTTGGTCCTACTACAGATACTACAGCCCTATTCCAAGGATAAATTCACAGTTAGCAACAAATTAAATTACTCTACCCCTCAAAGTAGGAAGAAGAGGAAAAAAAATCCACGTAGACCATATGGATATTCTGGATTTCCTGTCTGGATTCTTTATGACTTTTCTGCTCATAAATTTCAGCAAGCTCTCAAAACTGCCCCCAACCTGGATGCGAGAAGCTGTCCACTCAGTTCACAGAAATAATACCTTTTCCATCCATCTGTCCCTCCTGCCCTCCCCCTATTCACTCATTATTAGTGCCAAATTTGCAAGCTTCCCCTTAAAAATTTTGTCAGTTTAACTGATGATACCCTACTGTAAAACAAATCAAAATGTCTGATGTCATATAAAATATATTAGGAAGGTATCTAAAATAATATATATTATGTAAAATTCAATGGGTACTTTTAAGTTTTGGACATACATAATACTTTTAATTAATAAGAATCCCACAAATTTTACCTACTCTAAAGAATAAGCAATGATATTACTTTTTCCTGTTAAAAACATGTAATTTTTAATGTCATCAAGATGTTTTGTGCTATAACAGAAAAATGGGTGCAGCTCAGATTGAGAAGTGCTATACTAAAGGTGGGGAGAAGTTTTGCCGAAACTCATAGAAATAAAAACTGACATCCATATAGACTAAATAGAGGAATAGCCTTATGTTCTTCTGTTTAAACGTAGCTAGGCGTACCACCTCAAAACTGACCTGTATGAAAGATCAGAAACTATCAGATCAACTATGCTAATTATGTGACTTAACTGTTCTTTAGACATAAGCATAGTTGTAGACAATGACTTGGTTCCAACATATTTCATGTACATGTTACAAAAGAATGGGCCCTTCCTTTAAGTGGGGTAGCTAAAAGGAACAAGACCCCCACAATGTAAAAAAAAGCTGAAGTGAAATGTTGGTACCCAAAAAACATGTATTGCACTGTAGGCAAGTAAAGTATCGTCTATCATTTTATCCTTGATCTCTGAAGTGAAAGAGAAACATAATTTTGCTGAAAAAATATTAATTCCAAGATTAACAACTTGAACAAAAGAAGGAATAGTATTATTGCTTCCTTTTCAGGTAGACTGCTAAGTCCAAGTTTGAAGCACAAAGCAGAGAACAAACAAGCAAAAGCCTTATAGACCTCAAAACATATGTAGTTACATATAACTTGACAAAATATTTTGCAGTGGATACAATACGTACATACGAAGAAGACTGATTTTCTCCAAAGAAGGGATGTTCATATTCAGAAGCTAACATTCATCTTCAGTGCTGGAGATAAAACACAGTATTTTCCTTTACCTTTCAGAGATGGTGATACACTCTTTTTTACTTCAGCATAAGCAGAGAAAGACTGTGAATACTTCTGAAGATACCACCTCAATTCTTTCCATTCTCTCCTCAAACTTTAGCATTTAATGGTGAATCTGATTTTATGATACTGCCTCTCAACTCCACTGCTTCTTTTTCTTTCCTTTCACTACTGATTAGCATCTGTTCTTCTTACAGGTATCAAGTTTTAATACTTTAATGTATATATATAAGAAAAAAAGAAAAAGACAAAATATGTGTATAACAGCAAGCAGGTCACATAATAGACAGGTAGAAATCTTGTTGCTTCATACCATTCATTCATTTTTCACTGGCTCTTAGATCCTCTTGATCTAAGAATCTGTCTTTTTGTATCTACAGTGTCACACTTCTGTGGTTTTTATTCACAGATTTCTGGGACATTTTCCAAATAATTAATAAAAGCATACATATCATGCAGGCTCACATATAAGTAATAATTTTCCTTATTCTGAGATTTCGTATTTTCTGGACAAAATTATTTTATTAAACAGTAAAGGCAGATGAAAAGCTTTAAAATTGATGGTAAAAGCCACAAGATTTTATGGTTGTTTTTCTTCATGTGTTTTAGTCAAACCACTCAGTCTCTTAGGTTTACAGGATTTCTCATGTTCACGTAATTAGCTCCACAATACCACAAGAACTGCATTTTTATGGTATCTTTTGGTATATGCTTCAGGAAGTACACAGATTTTTGGAAATGAAAGCATATTAATATTTTTTATAACTACAGAAATGGTTTCCTGTTCAGGTATCTTCTACTTTTTTACCTGGACCAGTTTTAGTATAGGGAAATTTAAGGATGAGAACAGCTGCTGTAATTTTGAACAATGGTTAGCATAGTCCACTGCAAAATTTATGAGAAAATATATTAGAAAGGAAATTTAAGTACTGAGAGACGAAGCTTAAGGAAAAAAGACAATTTGGAAAAGCAAGTCCTGAATACTGTGATTACAACAGTTTAATTTTTCCTTTTGTTGTTGTTTTTGTTTGGTTGGTTTTGTGGTTTTGTTTTTTTTTTACATGAGTTTATGCATATATACACTTGTGGCTGGCAAACTTTTAGTGACAGTATCTATTTCTATCTTCAATTCTCTGTGCTCTAACAAGTATGTTGTCCTCTGTTTTGGATGACAAGATGACTGAATGTACAATGTGTGTTTTGTTGAATATCTTTTTCACAAAAAACACCCAGGATTTTTACACAAGTCAATGTTACCTGATTGTGTTGAGACTGGCCTTTTCAGGGTTGCAGTGAATCCTAAATCCTGAAAGTTTCAATAAATGAATTCTTTATTTCCCTTCTATTTTCCTTCTCAAGTTTTTTGCAGTTACCTCTTTTGCTTTCAAACCAGAAAGATTTTTTTATTATTATTTAGGTCAACTTTATTTAATGTGTTTTGAAAATATCAGGAAAACATGTATTTTTTAAAGGACAGTCTGGATTTCCTTTAATTTTTGTAAATCCTTTTGACAGTATTTTATGCAGTCTTTAAGTCATTCCACCAGTAATACTTTTATTATGTAAAGGGAGTTCTTTTTAATTTATTGGTTGAAAACAAATGCTCCTGAAAAAATGTTTGGTAAATGCTGAGTATGCTAGATTACTATAAAATTGTCTTTCTGTTATCCCAATTTAAAATGTCTTGTACAAATCCATAGATGTTTATATTTTCCTTCTACTCGTCATTTTTATCCGCATATCCACTTAGGTTTTCAAATATGCAAAGAATGCAATGAGGTTAAGGTAATGGTAAGGACAAAGAGGGGAAACAGACAAACTAATCTATCGTTGGACTGAAACCAATACAATATGCTTGTTCCAATGCTTAGACTGTCCAATAGAGTCACAAGAGCTCAGGATAAAAAATTTGAGATTGATTAGCTGTGCATTTCCATAACTCAATTTGACCAGGCTACATTAAATGAATTCTTTACCAGCCTGCTCTTGGGTCAAACCACATATTCTCTATAATTGGATTTTATTCTTAGTTTATTTCCTCTGCTTTGATTTCATTTTAATGTATCTCTTTAAGGAATATACAGCAGTTTGCATGTGCATATGTTTGTGTTAGCAGATACATGCACAAAACATACATAAAGACGCACAACCCAGAAGTTTTCTTTTTAACAATTCTTTCATTGCTTTGCATGGTCATTTGCATACCATTCAATTGCATTCGGCTCCCTCATAGTTCTTTCCACGTTTTGTTCACAAGCTAAAACTTTCGCAGAGTCTCAGCTTATTAAGTCTCTAAGAACACTAACTTTGAACATTTGAAGGTTACTGGTTAAAAAAATAACAAACTAGTACTTCTTATGAGTCACAGTCAAAGGTGGTATACAGTATTCATGTAAGCTAGAAAGAAGAAAAGCAATCATTTCTCTAGAATCTTCTATATTCATTTCTTTTGTCAAGGCGGGAGATTGCTGATGGTGTGATATGTATATATGTTACTGCAACTCAGGAGTTCTGCAGGAATTTCAATTGAAAAAAAGATTCTGCAGCAGTATTCTATTATGATTCACCTTTCTACAACAAACCTAAATCTGTTCTTCTTTCATTCTGTATATATACTCGTATAGGTAACTGAAGCTAGTCTCAGTGAGGAGGGTACAAGCAGCTCCACACTGTCAAGACTCCCAGCTCTTCTTTCCAGCTGCCTTACAAACAACTGAAGTTGCTGGGTAGGTCCTGCTCTGCCCTCGCAGGTTTTAAAAGAATAACGCTCAGTCATTCTGCAGCACTGGCATGTGTCAACTGTCTGCACGTGTACGCTACGGAGCCTTGCACAAAACAAAAGGAGTTACTACGAAGGCAGCCTCTAAAGTCTTAACTTGCCTGGGTAGGCATATGTGGACTGCAATGGGTCAAAGTTTTACGATTTAGACAAATGTTTACCATTTCAGTAGACAATTAAGAATTCAGCAAGCAGTACATATGACTTCTCACCTGTCAGATCCTTGCTTCAGATAGATCTTAAGAATTAATTCGTTGCATGCCAATTATACTGTATTGCTAGTTATAATGTTACAGACTACAGAACTATATATGTGGGAACACATCATATGTGCTTCCTGTCTACATACTTACTAATAATAGTAACACGCATTCATATTAGAAACAAGATTAAACATTTATCAAGTAAAATTTCAATCTATGTAACTAATATTCGGCATGGCTATCTGTAACTAAAAGAAGCTATTTTGATGAAAATCATCAGACCACCTTAAATAGTGATGATATTAACGAAATCTGTAATGATGAAAT
Organism: Chionis minor; assembly: GCA_013398295.1. Taxonomy (NCBI): domain Eukaryota; kingdom Metazoa; phylum Chordata; class Aves; order Charadriiformes; family Chionidae; genus Chionis; species Chionis minor. The sequence continues at coordinate 213,696 of VZSF01003007.1, forward strand.
TATAGATGTTTGTATGACAAGAAAAAAGGAAGAGATAATTGAAACTAAAAAAAAAAAAAAAAGAGTTAGAAAACAAAGAAAACAAAAGAGTTGATTTACAATGGAGTTTTCAAAAGCCAGAACAGATTATCATAAACAAAGAATAACTAGATTGAAATAAAAATTAAACTAAAACCAGGGAGAAGTGAAAACAAATAAAATACAATGACAAAGAAAACTAAAATAACAAAGGGACTACTGAAAGAACTCAGCAATACACAAGATGAAATGTAAAAATGGAATGACAGACAATAAATAGAAAAACCCATCCACATATTGCACCCATTAAGAGACAATATAAAAGATTAAAAGATTTCCTCTTGATAAATTTTAAACTAAATAATAATCTCTTTTTCTTTTTTTTCCCTTGCGTCAGGAGTCCAAGACAGTTAAAATCTTTGAAGAGTAACTGTTGTAGCTTTAAGTGAGCATACCAAAGACAGCAAAATTTTCCAATCTCCTAAATTGTGTTTAATTGCAACACAAACAGAAAAAATGCTACAAGTAAAACTTTTAAGCAGATTTTCTGTGATAAAATATAAAAACTTTTGAAACAGATTTCTGCTCTGCCACTGTGTCCTTATAAAAGCAGAACTATTCTTGTGGTTATTCCTTTCTGTACCGGATTTTAGTTGCTTCCCATGTTGCAACAAGCTCACTGAAAAAAAACAAAACAAACCAAAAGACAAAAAACCAACAAACCTTTTGATTCTTAGGTTTTTTACTAATTCTAAGGTGTGGCTTTTATTTTGATGCCTGTTGGCTCCAACTCCCCAGTTCATCTCAGGAATCTCAGCTGAGACACATGATACAGGTTTAGGGGACACAGAAATAAATCTAGTTGTTCTCAGAGAAGGAGCATGCCCTTTATCCCTCCTTCCAGAAGATTGCCTCTGCTTTGTAACACAGTAAGAAAGACAAGGTGAACAGTCACTTTGGTTTTTTTTTTAAACAGAAGATCAGTCACATAGAAAGCACATAGTAAACTGAGAACAAGCCATTAAGTCTCCTGTCATACATTTCTACAAGCCTGAACTCGTTTTAGTGTGGGAGTTATAGCAAAACAAAAATCATAATAACACCATCAGATTGTCAGGGGAGGACCCATTGTGCTTTAAGTAAACTCGGTTGAAGGAGAAGAAATGCATACAGATAAAGATGAGCTCTTTGCTGCCTAGTATTGAAATTAAATACAATTGCTTAGCTGCTGCTTGGAGTGGTTATGTCTCACTACCTACTGAGTCTGGTTTTGTGTTTTGGGATGCACCTCTCTGTTGTAATAATACAGCAGTAGGCCTAGGAGCACCAATATATGGCCTCTGTTAATAAAACCATTAATGAAGTTAGTCTTTGTGCAATTTGTGGTAAAGCATGTGCTTTTATAAGCAGAAGTCCTTTGTCATAGCATTTTTCTTGTCATCTACCAAATAGTCCATACTGTCCTAATTATATGTGTAATGTTGCCACCTTAAGGGTTTACCCTGACATATTTTCATCCTCTCTTTCCTTATTTAACCTTATTGAGTACAGGGCAATGCTTGCTATAAGGTTTTTTAAGAAAGTGGAGAAACAACAGTCAAACAACAAAACTGAAAAAGATGGTTGAATAGAAACAGAACCACAAAAGCAGACAAGACTCAAACTTAATAGATTATGGGGAGGAATTGTATTTCCTACAGTAGTTGACACCTTTCAGAACTTTTGAAATCTTACAAGACATTTTACTCAGTGTGAAAACTGTTAAGTTTCTGAATAAGTAGTTCATGGCATTGATTTTTTTTTTTTTCAAAGCTGTGGTTAGAGGCACAAATTTCTTCTTTTTATCATAATCACTCTGTTTAGGTTTAATTCTGAATGCAAAGTTTCTCCCTGCTAATTGTAACTGTGTAGCCCTGTAGGACAATATTGTGATTGCTAGTAGTTGGCTATAAGCTTTCTATGGAATTTGCAAAGCCTCAAGACCAAAGTGCCTTCTTCACCTTCCAGCAACTTTGTTTTACTTGGTTCAGCTGTGATGGTAATTTTTCTAAACAACCAGGTATCTAGGGGTATTTTTCTCTGCTTCTGTTTATTTTGTGTGATACAACCATAGTTTTACACAGATAACTGTAACAAGCAGGTAGTCTATGTAGAATGGCATGTTTGTGATTCTAAAGTAACAATGAATTATGGAGAAATACAAGCTTGGCACAATAGCAAAGGCTTTGTGAACAGCCACACAATGAGGTGCAGAGGAGCACAGACATGGGTAGAGATAGGGCAAAGGGTCAGCAGTGGAGACCCCACAGCAATAAACAAATCTTCAGTGGTCAGTTAAAGAGATGCAGACCTGGATCTAGACAAAACTGGTCTTAAAGGTAACAATGAGAACTAAGAAATTATATATTATATATATATAAAGTATTTGGATGCAACATGGAGCTGCAAACCAAGGAAGAAAGAGAAAGGTGTAAAAGCATGTTAGAAAATACATAAGAATGATCCCAAGTAGATCCTATAATGAGGAAGAAGAATCCATCAACAAGAACATCATATTCCCCCTGGGGAAGGACTCCAGATGCTGACAACTCACCCAGCACCACCCAACTACCATCACCATTGGAGCGAGACCACTGACCACTCAGTGCAATAGGGGAAGTAGAGCATAACACCAGGAAAAAATAGAGAAACTAAGGTTATGTGCATGTTACAATTTCAACTGCGCTACTTTTCTTGTTTTTTCTCTCAAAATATTTCAGTTAATCTAACAATAATTTCTTGGTTTTACTTATATATAAGGTCTACTACCTCTTTGACTGTGAACAATATTTGCAATATTTTGACTGCAACGTCTTCAGGCATACATTGTGGTTGGGATTCCCCAAAGAAGGGTCCTATGTATATGTTATCTGTAATGTTGCAGAAGGTTTAATACAAATAAAATAAATTGTACTAAAAAGCAGGCTCCAGATTTTTTTTTTCCTTTTTCTTTTTCTTTTAGAACAGAGTCAATGTATAAGTCACCAATATTTGCTATATTTGCTGCCACTTCAACATTGTTATGACTGGCTGGGACAGTAAGTCAAATTAGTAATGCTTTAAATGGACATAAAGATTCACAGATTTTTACTTGGCAGTCTATCGAAGGGGTTGCTGAGATATCATGAATATTAAAACTCATGACTTGAGATGCCAAACTTCTTGAAACCAGAATATCTGTTCCAGGAAAGAGAGAGTCTAGAATTATGAAAGAATTTAGTGACATTTTGGAATGAAAAATGAGATTTTAAAAATTTTCTCCAAAAGAGAAATGAAAAAAAAAGTAAAAGAGGTGGTTTAAAAATAAAAATGAGGTTGCAAATACAGACTCTGAATTCACAGCTCAGACATAAGCCCCAGGGTTTTTAGTCCCATGGCACAGAAATATGGAGGCAAATGAGAAACGAGGTGGAAGCCCAGAAATCTATGAGGGTTAGGAGCCAAGGCTCCAATGTGGGCTGGCAGGAACCCCAACTGCCTCTGTCTCATCAGAAGTTCAGCATGAATAATGCATTCTCACTCTTCTCTCACCCCTCCAAAATCATATAATCTTTTTCTGAATGCAACCTGTGACACTCAAAAACTTCCAGCCAACCCTACTGTGTTAGAAACTGGAATGCTACTAAGTAATACCGTAGTTGCCTTACCGTATTTCTACCGTATTTCTATTTCTTTCACAAATAGAAACTTTCCCCTGGCTATTAAGGGAATTTTATTGCTGTCAATTTATCTATTATAGGATTTATAAAGTATCACTTTGCTCTTACCAGATTGATAATGCTGAATTAGCAACTGCCAGATGTACTTGCAGATGTGTATAGGATGTATGCAGAGTCTTAAACTTAGCATTAAAGTTGGTTTAACACCTCTGTTCTCTAGGAAAATCTTCTTATTTGTGGTTGAGAGCATTTGTTAAACCCTGATCTAAGGAAGGATTGTGACTGGTTTTGAAGGATGATAGGGATTTTGACGTACTATAGGATCAAAGGGAGTAATAGCAACACTGGTCTATGGACAGTGTGTTCTGCTAAAAATAAACTAATAGCAGTTTTCTGTGTTTAGCCCTCAATTAAGTATTCTTGTTGCTATATATCTACATTTTTCGTCATATTTTACAATACACATTACCAGATTGTCTCAAAAGCATATGACTAGATTAGCTCAGGGAGAAGACAAGTTTATACCAGTTACATGTCATATTAGATTGCCTGAACAAGTTTAAGAAAACAACCCCATGGATTTGCTGAGGAAAGACATTACACAAAACATTTATTTTAGAATATGACAGGTTTTATGAGTCTTGATGCAGACAGAGTAGGAATTCTAAGAGGATTCTGTGACTGACACTGTATTTGTATCTTCAACACGAAAAGGCACAACTTTGAATCAAAAGCAGAAAAAGGAGGGAGAAAATAATTTATTTGATAATCGTATTATGGGATCTGGGATTACACCTTCAGCCCCACCTGGAAAGTTCCAAACAGAAATACAGGCATTTTGACTACATAGCGTATACATAATGCTTCTGAAGTTTTCCAGAAATTACATGCAGTGACTTTGTCATGTCCAGGACACACAGATCTTACTGCAGCTGTGCAGACCACATGTGTGGCACATGCAGGATAGCAAGCAGAAAATGTTTTGCACTGGGATTGCTAATGAGGACTGGTAACTATTGCCACACTGGCAAATCTCTGCCTATTGTAAAGAAAATTTGCACGTGTTGAGACAGAATTACACTTGAATGAAAGTGTCCCCTAAAGCAGATAGGCTATTTTGTTGCTGCGTTTAAATGGTTTAAAACAAGAGTCCTAGTGTCTTGGGGAGTGTGTGCAACCAACGCCAGCAGAAGAGGGCAGTTGTCTTGGACCCTTGTGTATAAGAAAAGGAAAAAGGCCTCCTTAAACTTTTCTTTACACCTCTACAATGGTTGAAAAAATCTGACATTCTGAATTTATTAACCATTGTTAAAAATAAAAAATAGATAAGAGAGATAAGCAAGGCAAGGGACACTGTGAGCATAAAGCAAACGATGTTAGCCACTGCTTTGGGAAAAGTCTGTAAGACATAACAAAATGAGAACTACAAAGTTAAAAATTGGGTATTTGAATGTTAGGAGGAAATATAATAAGGTCACTAAATAAGCATCCATGCCTGGAATAAATTATGATATAATTGAAGAATCACAAACTGAGAAGAAAGGTATGGTAATTGTTATACGTTAAATTAGATAAAAGTGCAGTACTTTCAAAAGCCATATAGAACTAAACTTCATTTCAGTTATACTACAACTGACGACTCACTATTGCTAATCATCTAGACAAGCATTTACTAAACAAACATTTGATTAGCTGGTGGCATCGTGTTTTTTTTCCCTTCACTATTTTGTTGAAAATACAACAAATAGTGTATGAAACTAGTATAAGAATTAAATTTCTTTTATGTGTATCTCAGATTCATCTTGATACATGTTTGAAATTTTCAACCTTCTTAATTATCATTTTTATATTTTTACCTACTAGTGGTTATTCTGCCCCAGTGATGCATACAGATCAAGCTCATTACCTGTTACTTCTCAAAAATCCCAACTGAAAAAAAAGGCTACTGCAGATTTATATTCTGTTACTGAGGTTTCTATACTGAGGTACTTTCCCCAAATTATATACATGGTAAAAACTCAACAATTTCACAGTTCCTTTTTCTCACCCACCCCCACCCCCTCACCCCCATCCCACCCTGTTCAAAGAATAAGGTCATTGCATTGCCATTCTGTAAATACTTAAATATATATATCTTCAGGTGGATGATGTTTAATAAATATTATAACCTTTTTTGGTTGCTAGAAACAAACCAAGCCAAACAAAATATCAAGTTGTGTTTTGATTAAATGTTTTAAATGTAATTATTATGACAGCATCTGTCACACAGTTATCTGTGACCTCTCCCTGAGCCTTTTCAGCTGGTTGCTTTCCCACATCTTTGCTTTCCACCACCATCTCTGCAGCTGTGGGGGGACCACTTTGGGGAGCAGCAGGCCACACAGCAGGAACATAGCTGGTGCTCGTTGTGCCAGCAGTGGCTTGTCAGACCCAACACCCCCCAAGGAGAGGGTGCAGCCTGGAGTCTTGCTCCCACCTTGTGCCCCTGTCTGGCGGATCAGTAAGTCACAGAGCAAATCAATGGGTGTTTTCCAAAACTGGGGTCATGGGCATGAGAGTAGTTGACCTGTGCAGAGCCATGGGAGAACAGAGAGGAAATCAGCACTCACAGAGTCACAGAATGTTAGGGACTGGAAGGGACCTCTGGAGATCATCTGGTCCAACCCTCCTGCCAGAGCAGGCAGGGTAGTCTTCTAGTTAGTTAACGCAATGAGAATCAATATTGTCCTTTTCCTGTCACATTGGACAGAAAGGGGGAGGAGCCTTCCTTTCTTGCACAATGGGAACCTGCACATCTCTCCCTCACCCCAGCAGCCCTGTGCAAGGGAGAAGAGCAGGGACCTGACAGAAGGCAGGTCAGCCCTGATGCTCTGCCTTCACCCAGATGCAAACGGGGATCTCACTTGAATCGCAGAGTGATTCACTTCTTGACCCCTTCGAAGATGTGCAGCCACCCATCCGGCTCCTCTCACCAGTGTGTCTTCTTGGTGCAGAGTAATGCCAGCGGCTTGCTCACTCCCCATGGGAACCTCAGGGCCAGCAGCAATCGAGTATGCGTCTGACACGGCAAGCGGGACAGAATCAGCAGATTTTAACAGAGAGGTGAAAAGTGAGTAAATGACATACTGGCAGAGGTGGAAATGTAATCGGATCAAAGATTGCCTGTAGGGAGTGGCAAGGCAACACACATACGCACACACACCACTGCTGTACGGCAAGTGCTGCCATGGTTGGGTGGCATCAGGGTGTGACACCTGGCTGAGGCTGGCTCCTGGATGCAGCATTTCAAATCTGTTTTATCATGTACACACTCTATGAGGAGACAAAGAGAGTTTGCATACATTTGCATACAATACTAAACAAGCAATAGCTGTCTCGTGTCTTAGACTTGACATCATGACAAATGCTAACAGATTGAAAACTCCGTGTTTAGAGGAAGGGTGTTTCCCATTGTGAAATTACAATGAATTTGAGTGGATATATTGTTAACACATTCTCCACCTGAAACTTTGTAAAAGAAACTACGTGGTTGGGTACTTTCATTTTCAGCAATCAACAGCTACCTTGCAGTAGACTGTATTCCCAAAAGGATCTGAGCACAGCCCTTTGAAATAAGGTGGCTGAAATAGACTATAAAATACATTTTAAAAGGGGACTGTTTTCCCCTCCCCCCCATATATTTGCAATATACGTATATTTTCAAAAATATCTATTACTTTAAGCTGTCTGCTCATGGTGCTAGAGAGGAGGTGAGGTGAATAAATGTTCCTGCAGCTTTTTTCCCTCTAACATTCACTTAACTTCAAAATTATTTAATCCAGTGGGACAACGTAACAAGCATTCTAACATGGAAATAAAATCCTAAGTTGGTGTTTCTAGCTAAAATAAGATATATTTTTGCCCTGGTTTCAGCTGGGAAAGAGTTAATTTTCTTTCTAGCCATTTCTGTGAAAAGAATGGCAATAATATCTATTGCTTTTGGTTGTTGCTAAGCAATGTTTACACTGTTCAAAGACTTTTTTCAGCTTCCCATAGAAGCACAGACACAATGATGGAATGCCCAATGAAATATTCCATACCATATGAATCTTGCTCAGTATATAAGTGGGGGCTAGCCAGTGGGTGGGAATCCATGATCACTGCTCAGGATGGTGCTAATTCATTGAGCAGTGAGAGTGACCCATGCCATTATTGTTATTATTACTATTGTTACTTTTCCTTTTCTGCTATTGTTTATATTAAACTGTCTTTATCTCAGCCCAGGAGGTCTTTTCCTCCCTTTCCCCTCCTTTTTTTTCCTCTTCTCCCCAGCCTTCTTGGGGTGGTGTGAGTGAGCAGCTGCATGGGTCTTGTTGCCAGCTGGGGTTAAACCATGACAGCTCCTCAATGATGTTATAAGTCTGTTTATTTTGGGGAACGTGCAGAACAATTCCTGCCAGAGGCATTTGAGAAATATAGACTCAATGTTCAAAAACTTAAATTACATTTTATATACTTCTGATGTGTTTTACTATATAAAGAGTCATAATAATGGCATATATTGTAACACTGTAGAGCTAGAATATCTCACTATGTTAACTCCAGGGTCATAGCCAAAAAATTCTCTGGTTGTATCTGACAGCTTGAAATATCTGCTACACAGACCCTGAAACAACTGCAAAGTTTTCACCTGTCATGTTTCTTACTTGTTAAAAACGGTGAATTTCAATGACATAATAACAATGCAATATGTAATATATATTGACTGTGGTCTATGTTTAGAGGGCATAAACAATATGCTGTTCGTAGAAAAAGTAAACGACAAAGAGTTAATGGCCAAAGTTATAAGCTGAGTGCATTATGTGGCACTGGAAGTTAAAGATTCAACCTGGAATGCCCTGGTTGTTTTAATAAAACAAAATCTCCAGTCTTTGCCGAGTTTATTATTGTGTTGTTATGTTTGTGTTGGTGGTTTTTTTGGTTTTTTTTACAGTAGAGAATGGGGATGTAATTTCTGATGTTCTGCTAACAGTTGTTTGTATCTTGGATTATTGCAAATAAACTGTCTTCATTTTATAGATTTCCCCACAGCTGCCTTTATTTTAAACTTAAAACTCAGTGGATCTTTGATTAAAATGAAATAAAACCAGAATGAAATGTTATTTGGTGATACAGCATAATTTTCTTCTCTTAAAGCTCTTAATAGTCTCCATGATGATTCTCTGAGTCATCCTTTCATACTTGGAAGTGAAGAGAAATTTGTTAAATGGTGCTGTTGACATGCAAAAAAATTCAATTAAATACACTCTGCTTCACTATGTACATTTGAACTGCAGCAATATATTTATATCACATGTATTTTTATGTTGATGTTGCATTCTAATTGATTTTATTTGAGCTTTCTTATACAGTGGTAGAGCAGGGTTTTTGTGGGTTTTTTGGGGGGGTTTTTCTTTGTAACACTAACTGTAAAGCAGATACTTATTCCTAGACAAAATTACATTCAGTGTTTCTACCTAATAGTTATGTAATACTTTTTATCTCACAGGGAAGGTATTAGGTTAAACTCTCTGGATTTTGTAAAGTGGCTACATGTGGTGATGACCTCTGCAGAAAAATCCCACAAAAATCACTAACTGGTAATGGTAGTGTCTCCTTAGGTGATTTAATAATTCATATGGTAATTTTAAGGAGTCTATAGTGCTGATTCAGAAGATTCTTGAGGATATAAGAATAGGTATTTGCTTATGGAACTAGGATGTCTGAAAAGTTGGTACTACAATGTCCAACAAGGAAGAACCCAAGGCCCTTTTTTGGATCCAGGCCTGTTTTTCTAAGGAAATTGTGTGATCCGAGAATGTGACATCCAGCTGCAGGAGCCTATTAATGACATGCACTTTGCCCTTATATTTTGGTCATTAAGAATAGTACAGAATAGTACATTGTGTTCAGAAAGGACACTGAATCAGTATGAGATGGCTGGGGAGGATGAACTGTGAAATAATACTGAGGAATTCTGCTAAATACTTTGCACAAAGTGTCGAAATGGGATACATTCTACTTCCTTCAGATGATTTCATGGTTTGGAGTTTACAAAAGACCATGCTTTCTTTCAACCTTAAATAAGTAAGATTAGATTAGTATTAGTATATTAGTATTAGTATTAGATTAGTAATACTAATCTAAGGTTTAGATTAGTAATTAATCTAAAATAAGTAATGCTTCAGTTACAATAGAATAAAAACTACTGTACTTTCATTAATATTACCTGAGGAGGTCTGTCAGAAATCTTCAAATCCATAGAAATAGTGGTTACACTCATATGTCTGTAAATGGTCTTTTCGTTCCTCATTTCTACCTTTTCCTTCTTTCTCTAGCTCTGAGGTCTTTCCTTCACACAGATGACATGAGTATATGATTGTCTAGTACTTTTATTCAAGTAACAATATTTTAGAAGTGTTGATTGAGTATATAATATACCATTATATAATAGTAATACAAACTATTAACAGTTTGTAAATATGATAATGAAGCATCATTGTCATTTACAGTTGATTAAACTGCAGAACTGAGAAGTGAAATTACCTTGTTCAATATCCTAACTTAAACATGTGACAGAAACAGGAATCACAGAGTTGTTTGGGTTGGAAGGGACCTTTAAGGGTCATCTAGTCCAACCCCTCTGCAACAAGCAGGGACATCTTCAACTAGAACAGGTTGCTTAAAGCCCCATCCAACCTGAACTGGAGTATTTCCAGAGATGGGGCATCTACCACCTCTCTGGAGAACCTGTTCCAGTGTTTCACCACCCTCATTGTAAAAAATTGCCTCCTTACATCTAGTCTAAATCTAACCTGCTTTAATTTAAAATCGTTACCCCTCGTCTGACTGCTACAGGCCCTAGTGAAAAATTTGTCCCCATCTTTCTTATAAACCTCCTTTCAGTACTGAAACACCACAATAAGGTCTCCCTGGAGCCTTCTCTTCTCCAGACCAAATAACCCCAACTCTCTCAGTCTTTCTTCATAGGAGAGACGTTCTATCTCTCTGACCATCTTTGTTGCCCTCCTCTGGACCCGCTCCAACAGGTCCATGTCTTTCCTGTGCTGAGGGCTCCAGAGCTGGACGCTGACCCCAGGTGGGGTCTCAAGAGAGAAGAGTAGATGGGCAGAATCACCTCCCTCAACCTGCTGGCCACGCTTCTTTTGATGCAGCCCAGGTACAGTTGGCCTTCTGGGCTTCGAGTGGCCATTGTTGGTTCATGTTGAGCTTCTCATTTACCAACACCCCCAAGTCCTTCTCCTGAGGGCTGCTCTCGAACCATTCTCTGCCCAGCCTGTATTTGTGCATAGGATTGCCCCGACTCATGTGCAGGACCTTGCACTTGGCCTTATTGAACTTCATGAAGTTGGCACGGGCCCACCTCTCAAGCCTCTCCAGGTCCCTCTGGTGTGTCAACTGCACCACTCAGCTTGGTGTTGTCAGCAAACTTGCTGAAGGTGCACTTGATCCCACTTTGTCATTGATGAAGATGTTAAGCAGTATTGGTCCCCATACGGACACTTGAGGGACCCCACTTGTTACTGATCTCCATCTGGACATTGAACAGTGACCAGTAACCTCTGGATGCCTCCATCCAACCAATTCCTAATCCACTGAACAGTCCACCCATCAAATCCATATGTCTCCAATTTAGAGAGAAGGATGTTGTGGGGGGACCATGTCAAAGGCCTTACAGAAGTCCAATTAGAAGACATCCATAGCTCTTCCCTTGTCCACTGATGTAGTCACTCCATCATAGATGGGCACTATGTTGATCAGGCAGGACTTCCCCTTGGTGAAGCCGTGTTGGCTCTCCCAAATCACCTCCATGCACCTTAGCATAGCTTCTAGGAAGATTCAGTTCCATGATCCTAGGCACGGAGGTGAGGGGTCTTCTTTTCTACCCTATTTAAAAATGGGTGCAATGTTTCTCTTTTTCCTGTCTCTGGGGACTTCACCTGACTGCCATGACTTTGACATCATGGAGAGTGGCTTTGCAACTACATCAACCAGTTCCCTCACGACTCCGGGGTGCATCTTATCAGGTCCTATAGACTTCTGTAAGTTCTGGTTCCCCAGGTGGTCACAAACCTGATCTTCTCTTACAGAAGGAGAAGAGCATAGAATTTCTTCTGCCATTACTGTCTTATTGATGGTGAAAGACATATCCTTCATAGGTTATGCTTCCCAGTAATGTTGATTTGATTGTCCCAAAGATGCTACTATTGGGTAGCACCTTAGTCTGGAAAGTAACCTAACAAAATATATTGAAAAAAAATATGTGTGCTAAAGAATGACAGAGACTCACATTCAGAAGAAAATAATAATGTATCATTAAGTAGTTGTCTCCCCAGTTATGACAAAAGTGAAAGAATGACCTGTGACTGTGCCAAAGAATGACTATCTGGCTTCATCAAAAAAACGGTGACTTCCTTGACATTCTTAGGTTACATGACATGCATATTTTATGAATGGACAAAAATTCATTGTTCTTGAAAGTTATCTGCTTCGTGCAGTTTATTTTTTTCTTTCACTGTGCCATACCTCACTTGTACCCTCAAATAGCGTGTTTGGCATTTTACTTAAAATAATTTCTGTTGTCACATTAATTTCAGTACTTTCTTCTGCTTGAAACTTGTTATAATGTTCTACAAGAATACCTTGAGTTATATGCTTGTTAGTTGTTTCAGCACCTTATTTTGTAGAACAACAACAATAAAAGCATTTAAATATATTACTGTAATTAATTTTAGTGCCACTACTATCCCTGAGGTCAATTGGTGTTCTGCTGTGATTGAATCAAATTCTAAGGGAAGATTGTAGAGTCCAGGGATTATCTTTGTTGAATGAACATGTTCAGATACAGTTCTGAAATCAATGAACTGGAAAGATGTCTGCTCATGCTGGGAACACAACTTAGCTGTATGGTAATAAACACACAGGGATGGTGTCATGCAAACAAAGCCATAGCCTGCAGCAGCAAATGACAGTTCTCTGAATTAGTATCCTTGTCCTTGAGCTTAAATTTGGATATGCTTCAAATCTTTCTGATAAAATGCTCAATACTGCACTGTGAAGTTAGCAGATTAATGCCTCTGGTTTTGCTGGATAAAAATGACAAGAAGTGCTATGAAACAAAAAGTGGGGGGAAAAAAGTTCACTCTACACATATTTTTTCCTTTTAGAAACAAAAATATTGCAAAAGTTATGGTATTCCATAGAAATGTCAGCGCTGCAATCTGTCTGCAGAAGTCTGCATAATTGGGAGGACTTTCACTAAACACAATGTAGAAGCAGAACCAACTAAAAGGTCATGTGTTATTATTCACTGTGTAGTGCAAGAGGGAAGAGCAATTAAAAAAGCCAGAGGGAAAGGCAAAAGCAGCAGCACTGCACCTAAAGCTCTTAGCTAAATTTTGTAAGTGTCAGAGTGGGAGGACACCATATGCATTTGTCCCCAAGGCTAGCATCTTTAATATCTGGATGAGATGAATCAAGGTAAAAACAAGAGTCACAGCTTAAGCTATCAGCAAAAATAACAATGAACTAATTAGGAAAAAAGCTATTATTGAACAAAAATACAGTAGGAGTAAAATAATAAGCTATAATAAATAATTTAACCCCTTTCCCAAAACACCACCACCACATACAAGCCCTGCTATATTACTATTATGGACAGGAGAAAGCTTTTTCACAAAATGACAGTACATCTGGCCAGATTCACCAGTATTTATGTGTTTTGTGAATTCCTGGATTACAGTTATTTTCAGCTTTTAAGAAGCTGGGATATGCAGATTACTGTGTTTTGTTTATCCCTATGCTCACTTTTACCTCATTCACAGTAGTTAATTTTTGATCCTGGGTCAGTGTAATCCGTTGCTAAAACCTGTTGTGAACAGGGATGAATCTGACTCTTAGTGTAAACTCATTTTCTTTTATCCCTGTTAATTTTTGTTACCCAGTGGGACAAAGAACACCTGAAACTTTTTTTTTTTTTAAATGATCATTAAGACATGGAGCTACTAGCTAAATATAACTTAGAAAACATATGTATTGGAAAGATTGGTTCAGTTTTCTGAAGTTTGCTTAGCCTGGAGTTTCAGTAATGTGCTTTAACTCTTTCAGAGGTGAAGGACATATACAAAATATTGTTGTGGGCAAAAAGGAAACACACTTTGTAAGTAAAGCAAATAATGTATTGCTAGTATAACAGAAATCTTAATGTAATTAATGAACAGTTTTTAGCACAGATCTAATTATTACAGAAAAAAAAAGAAAAAAGAAAAACAAAGAATCCTACTGTTACAGGCCTCAGTGCTAATAATAATGTTAGAAGAGACATACATGCCCTTCCTAGTATATATTTTTTTCTGGTGCTATGTTCAGATTTCCACAGCCCTTGTGGGTCCTTGGGTTGATAGCTTCAGTTTGGATGTGGTGTACAGCACCACCAGCAGGGGGATGATGCTGGTGGTTTCTTCTTCACACCCCAGGGATTCAGTTCGGGTCACTTTTGCGTATTTGCTAACGTAGTTTTGCAGGCCAATGTTACACCTGAATTTACTGTACATAGTAAATTTTATATATATTACATACTCGTCTTTTCTGACCTGAAGATGAGTTAGTCTTAGCTCTAGGTCTGCTTTTCTTTAACTGACTTGTGTTGGGGTTTTATAGCCCTGGTGTCTCCAGTGCCTGCCTTTCCCTCCTCTCTTTACATCCTATGCCCATTCTTGTACACTGCATCCCATATTCCGGCTTTCAAGGCCCCCAGTATTATACCAGGGCTGTATTTCTCTACACTATGCCACTGTACTCGAGTTCTACATGTTTCATTCTGCGCAGAATAAGTACTTGCAACAACTACGTATAAAAGTGTGGTTATACCATAAGAAAATAAGCAAAAATAAAACAAATCATAAGCCATATCAGAACTAGCTACTTCGTCATTTGATTTTAAAAAAATAGATCCTTAGAGCTAAGCAAAGTGAAAAAAAAAACTCCAGAAGGGTCAACACAAGTTGAGACAAAATAAGCCTGACAAGCCTCAGTTTTGCTAATCCAGGGCAAAGGCTGTGGCCTGTTACTATCAATGTTAATATCATATGTACTGGGCCCAGTTCACTTTGTGCTTCAAATATTCTGAGTGGTCTATAAGGAAGGTATAACAGTAATTATGTCAGCTCATCATGTGTACCCTTTCTGTTAGAGTCAATTCTATAGCAAGTCAGTAGATTTTTAAATAGAATACACATGGCTCTTAGCAGGACACAAGGATTAAAAGTTCTTACACTCTTCTAGTTGTCTGCCAGTTTGGTCAGAGATGAGGCATATGCTGTGACCAGAAACAGAACATGAAATCATCAGGTTTCAGTTCTCGTGAAAGAAATTAAACGACTGACAAACATAAACCATCAGGTTTAGACTTTTTATGCATACATACATAATATATAGGCTAATATTGAAATATTGAAGGATTTACTGTGCTGTAGTTGCTATAAAAATTTAATTTAAGACTCTATAGGTTTAATGGAAAAATTCCACAGTAGGTGGATTATTTTTTCATTAGCTTAAATGTTAATCCCAGTAGCTGCAATTAGAGCATAGTTTCTTTAATTGTTCATTAACATATCTGTTATGTTGCAGTTAAATGATATAAATACAATTAATGAATTCTTACAAAACCATTATAGAGCCTTACCTTTAATTGATACTTACAAAAACCTTTCCACTGCCTTTCTATTAATAGTGTGTGGGGGTGGTAAGATAGTTACAAAGGATTTGGTGATTTTTTTATTGGTGTTTTGATTTTTTTTTAACTATAATAAAATATCCTGTTAAAATATTTAATTGGCTAATAAAATCCAAAATAAGCTTTTGGGTAAGTATATGGCTACAATATTGCATTTAGTTTTCCTTTACCTTCAGAAAATCTTAATAAAATACTGCTAACAGAAACCCAAACCACAGAAATGCAAAATAAATTGCAATGAACAAGAAAGATCCTTTTTTTTCAGCGACATATCAAGCTATATGTGAAATGTGAGAGTGACATTTTTTATAGTTTTCAGTAAATTGGGTTGCATTCATTAATATTCCTTACTGCTCCTCATAGCAAGTTATTTATGGTGTGATGAGATCAACTACGTACTACAGTGACTCCTTTGTGCTACAGTACTTGATTCTTAATGTTTTTCAATGTATTTCATTGCCTGGTGTTTGGGTTTTTTTTTTTATTTACCCAGTGACAAGGTGGGTATATACTCTTTTGTTATCTAATTTTTTATGTATAAAACACTTTCCAGGTAAATAACATCATATATTTTAAGCTCTGCAGAAGCAGGAATGGCAAATGTAAAGCTTAAACAATCAGGACCAAAGCAAGATGATATGTGTCTCATCCATTATAAACATCACTGTATATAACTAAATCAATTATTATACTTGCATTTTAACTGACAGTGAATTAAGAAATCAATAAAATAGGAGAGTAACTTCTACTACATAAAAATTCCATGTATATACTTCAATGAGACTGTTATCAAGTGGTAGTCATTAGGAAATTAATTTTTCTTGTATTACCATGTTTTAGTCATAAATATTTCCTTAGGAAAAGACAGACAGGTTTAAAACATGGTGAAAGAACAACTAAAATCCCTACATGAGTTCATGAAAAAAAAAACCCAAACCCAAAATGCAAAACTATAATTAGTGGATAAAATGTCTATCTACGTTTCCCTTTCTGGAAGGGAAAATCTTTCAATGATCTGACATAATGCTTTGTACTAATCTTAAATCGTCCCCAGATGAGAAATATTTTCTTCCAGAAGGCAATGTAATGATATATTTTTATGTCTTTGTGTCCCTGTGTTAAAAATATTAGTATTGCATATTCCAAGCATCCATAACCCCAGAGTAATATTTAAAAGAAACTGAAATCCATGACGAAATCTATAGTAAAATAGGAAAAAACCAGCTTAATGATTTTGATATCATAGTTGGATAAAAGGAGAAGTTCGGAAAATAAATTACAGGAACATAGGCAAGAGATGCAAAAAAAAAGTAGAGTTATATTTGTTGTTTGAAGAAAGGAATGAGTATGTCCGAAGTGGAATGATAGGAGATTGGTGATCATATGGTTGGGTTGCGCAAATGAGTAGATATCATATTTACACATGTAATTATACTTCCGTAATTTACTTGTACATGAAAATATTTGGATGCTTATTAGAAATAAATTGAATATCGACACATTGTGCCCCTCACTACTCACACTGAGACTGCAACAATCTGCAAAAGTCTGTCTGGTTTTCATGGAGTTCAACATAAGTTCATGTGCAGCACTGAACATAAACAACAGACAACTTTATGTTCATGTAACTACTAAATTAGGACCTTTGGGCTTTGTAGCAATTTTACCTTTCCCTTGAATCTCCAAAGTGCTTGTATGAAATTGATCCTGGTTCATAATACTATATACTAATAGAGCACAACTAGGTGCAACTGCAAATGCATTATGAATTCATATCATTCTTCATATTATGTATTACACTAACACTACCAATGAATAGAGATTGATAACCCCATCTCCCTGCTCCTGCTGAAATTGAATGTCCTGTGAGCATGGTTTATTAGAACAATAAAAATAAAAATCTTAAAGAAGCCTAGGTCTATAAAAAATAAAATAACAGATTTCTAATACCTAGTAGAACATTCTGAAAGCCTGGTTAATTTATGTAAGATTACGTTTTGTGTTCCAAGCCTACTAAAGACCATGAATTTTAAGCACTGTATATTTTTTTCCTTTTATTTCAATTAGGATTTGGCTGAAGTTCAGTCTTTAATTTTGTTTTCCTTAAAAATATTCCTTTAACAATAAAATGACCTATCCAAATAGAAATGGATCTTGAAAACTACTGGAATACTGTAGGGAAGGGAATTTTACAAATGTCTTCCATTTTAAATGATTGCTGTTATAATAAATAAATCTACTCTATACCAGTATGTAAATCAGAAGCAGGAACTTAATTCTTGCCCTTCCCTTCAGAGGAAACCAAGAGCTGCAATTTGTCAGGATCATTAAGTATGTAATGAACTCTTCAAACACAAAAAGAGTGAGTCAGATTATTGTAATATAGTAGTTAATGACGACTTCATATTAGCAATTGCCAGAAACCATGTCTTTTTGATTTATAGAAAAAAAAAAAGTACAGATCTAAACAATAAACTACATTGTTGATATAAAATATTGAATATATTGGAAATATAAATTGTGTAGCACGTAAAATAATGTTTGCCACCTGTGTACTCTACTCAGTGATATACCTATTGACATTAACACTCCAACATATGGGTCATTGTCAAAATTGTGGCTGCATTTTTCTGTTTATATTATAAGTTGATTCGTGCCACTCATTAATTCATTCTTTCACCCCCCTGTCTTTTACTTAATCCCCATACTATCTCACTAATCAAAAAATCGGTAAATGGCAAAAATGGTTTTTAGAAGCAGATTTGGGATATTGTTAATGTGTTTTACAGCTTTACAAAACCAGAAGCAGAAGCTTTCTGTCACTAGAATACTTTCTAACAGGACACATAGCATTTACTGTTATTGCTCTCGTGTCATAAAATAGTCTTTCTCAGATTCCTGTTCAGTTATATCCACAATATAAGAACAAAGGCATCTGTTTTATATATGACATCAGTGCTATATGTGCCTCTTCATAGCTGTAAGCAATCTGTCTTAGCCAGGTCATTTAGTGAAAAAAATAAAAGAAAATTAAAATGGTAACAAAACTCTAAAATATTTCCAGAATATTGTTTTCTGTGACATAGGGAGTAGGAGGTTTATAGATATGTCTGCATTTTATCTGAGATACTTGTTTTGTTATACGGGGATAATATTACTAGAAAACTTTTTTCTCTAAAATGAACGTCATAAAGCAAAATGGTGAAGAACTAATCAAGTGGACTGAAGGAAGACAGTATGCTCTGAGAACCTTAGGAGCATTTATTTCAGGATGGCACATTACAGCGCACTGAATATTGAGTTTACTGACATGAATACCAATGAAAAATTCACATACTGTCATGTGTTTTATTTCGTTTTTATTTTGAAGTATATGCGTTATTTTTTTTTCTTTTAAAGTCAGATGCCATGAAAGAAAAAGAGGAGATAAAATTTAGACTAAGACTAAAAAGTTATTTTAGAAAATACTTTTTCATTTATTGAAAATACTATTATATTAAAGTACATTAACCTTCCAACTGTAAAAGTTCACTCTATATTCTTGAATGTGCAGGATAGCTCAGATGACTCAGTGTTATACAATGCTTCTTCTTTTTATTCGTTTTTTGAGTCATGTTAATAATTCAATATTTTTTGCTTTTGCTCATATTATGAATATGAATTAAGAGTAATTTAATTAAATTGCATTAACAATTTTAATTTGACATGGAATGAATGTTGTCAAGTCATTCCTGTGGTCTTGGATGTAAAAGCAGTGTGATTTTAGAGAGTTACTATAAATTACAGCTGAACATTTACACATCTTTTGTGGCAAAGTTTGGATTTGGGTAAATTTGTTTGGGGGTAGTAACTTCTTAAAAGTCGCTTACAATGTGCAGAGTAGTAGTAGTGTCATTAAAAAGCCACCTTATGTTGATTTATGAGCATCTTTGATATAATTTTGATTCCAAAACAAGAAAAGTGATTTTATTACCTCTAAAGGAAACCATGCACTATCAGTTCCCTGTACCATGTTTCTTCTTGTTTTCATATCCTCAAGACCAATCCAGCTACAAAAACCCCACTTACAGTCATTATTTTGTAGCATAGATAATAAGTGACTGTGTTTGTATGTAAAGCAGAAAAGCAGAGGATATTTGGGGCAAAACTGACAGTTCTGTTGAATCTCTCTGCCTACGATGCAAAAATGTGCATATTATTACTTCATTTATGTTGGTACAATGTCTTTTATAGGAAATACATAAGTATAATGAATAATAAAACTTTAAAATTATGGTACTTGGGGGATTGCTGGAGGCAAAGAAAGAAGTCTTGCTACTGGTACATCATTACTGGCTAGTTTCTGATTAATGACTATCAGTTCTTGTAATAACTTTCAAAGTAAAAATAATGATTCCAAGTAGCAAAAGGGAAAAAGCTCATCTATGAAGAACACTTGAAGTACAGTGCAATGAAAAGACTCAGGGTTTTTACTCATGTAGTTGGTATTGTATTATATTATAATCCTTTCCCTGCTGTAGTTTTGGGAGCTATCTGCCAGTCATAGTAGCTTAAAGACTAAATCATCGTGCGCTGTAGCCAAGAGGCTTAATGTGCATGAATTTCAGGTGGTTGTATCACCCACTTACTGCACAGAATTAAGGTTATCCCAAGCAGTAGCCAGCAGAAGTTTAAACTGCAATACACAGAGTTTCTTTTGTGTAAGCCACGTAAAAGTAGAATTATTTGTGCAGGGAAGCTAATTTACCAAGTTTCATGTGACTTTTGGTTCATTTATCAGGACTACTTTTTTGTACACTTCAACAATACAAATATTGACAACTCCATGCCATTCCAAATACAAATTGTTCAGAAAGTAGCAAACATTCTTAAAAATAAAGGAAGATTATTTAGACAATATCAGGGTTTATGATCTTCTAAAGAGCAGAGACTATCCCCTAAAAACTATGTGTTTTTGTTAGGCATATATAGGCTAAATATTGGTAGATAAAACAAGCATTCAGAAATGAGTAGAATAAGCAAAACTTAAAAAAACTGTAATAATTTTGCCCTCGGTGGTAAATTTAGGTGCCTTAGGAACAAAAGTCACTCCTACAATATTAAGAACATCTGTAAAATATATTATATGGCAAAATATTAGTTTTGTCTTGAAGTGAAAAAAAAAAGTGGGGTATTATAAAAGTGCAGAATATACTCAACAGAGGAAAGGAGATGCATATCCTTTCTCCATTTTAATATTAAATTTGAAATACTCAGGAATACTGTTTTTAGGAAAGCTAATTACATGAACATTTATTGAAGAAAAAAATAGAAAACAAGTATATTTTTAATATTCTCAGCTCAGAGAAGAATATCAGAATAAAGCTCACCCTGAAAAGTAAATATTTTTTGTATTTCAAATGAAATTCCCTTTCAAGAATTATCTGGCAACATTCATGTCAGATCAGGTGCTCTGACTGAAAAACAGTATAATGAAGGCTTAGAACACAATGAAGAAAAATCAAGACTCTAGAACACTTGATATTTGCTAAGCAGAATGAAAGTAAAAAGAGCACAATGAAAGTCTTGGGTAGAGCTGAGGCACCTGAGTCCAAAAATAGTTATACAATTATTTTCAGAATTTTTTTCCATCTCACTATACGATGTCATAATTTACTTTCAAGCTCTCAGGAAACAAGTTTGTCTGATGAGTACAGCCAGGACTGCCAGGACTGGGCAGTGCTTTTTCTGATTTGTGACTAACCCAGAATGCAGGAACTAGGAATTTTTCATGTAAATCTTTAGAGAATCTTGATCTAACAGACAAGCATATGGCTTAAGAAACCCAGTCTGGCAGTCAGTCGCGGATTTTTCTTTTAAAACAGAACTAAATGAGGAGCTAGCGTGCATACTAGTCCTTTTTTTTTTAATTACTATTTTTTTGATCTCTTATGATTAGTTTAATAATTGAAAAACAAATCGTAGATTCAGTTTTGTCTGGAAAAAAACCCACTTTTTTTGAGTGGATGTTAACCACAGGGATATAGGATGCTAGATAGACATACCTACATATGTATACATTAATTCATTCTTCTCTCTCTTCCTCTTGCTCAAGGAAATTATATTTTTTCTATAACACTTTATGAACAAAGATGGAAAGTGATTTCATTTTGGACAAGCTAAATTACCTACTAAGGAAGACAATTTTTGGGAATGGAATTTGAATTGCTTCATTTTAACAGAGAAATTAGAAGATGTCTTCTTGGAGATCCTAAGTACTAAGCACAGAAATATCAGCTGCTTCTTCCTTGTGCAGTTGTGTTTTGTTAGAAAACAGCCCTCCACAGTTCTTTGAAAGAGCTATTACAGGAGAGGCTTCCAAATCCTTGATAGAGTTGCTTAAGCCTCAGAGAAAATCTCCATCAAACAAACTGATACAGCTTTAAGTTTACAATTTACCTTTTACTTACTCTAAGTGGTTTGCTGTTCAACCTAAGAATTTCTAAAGCTGCCATTTTAAAGTACCTAACTCTCTCCAGTGACTGCAGAACTTAAGGAACTGTACTCATGAGAGACCTTGTGACATTAAGTAAAGCAAAGTAGCTCATAAACCTTTTTTGTGTCTACCCATACTAAGCATGTTAGATTTACACATACAGGGAAACTGTTTAACTTAATAGGATTTACAATAAAAAATGCCTATCTTCTACTCCATGCCACTCCTGCTATATATCTGCACTTGCTATTTTTCCTGTTGTGACTGTTTAATTATTGCAGTCAATTGTGACACAGAATTAGCCCCAGCTGAGGTAGGTGTAGGTACAGACAACTGTTGACCAGTAGTTCATGGGCTAATTTCTTGATTCAAGATAATAGTTCCTATTTTGGTTGGATAATTTTTCTTGTCATTTGATAAAGGCAATGTGTTGCTACTTGATTTAGGAATATGACTTTTATTGGTATATCAAGCTTTTTCTTTTAATTTAAGCTGATGACAGCAATGTTAAACCATTTGATTGACTTTTGTTTACTACTGTCATGGTTTGGGCTGGATTGGCCCAAGCAAGCCAAGTGACAGATGCTCCCTCTCTCCTGCAGAGCAGGAGGGAGAGAAGAGAGACTAGTTTAGAAAGAACTAAACTGCTTTAATGAAATATAAGAATAAAATAATAAAAACAAAATAATGACATATATACAAAACTGTATCAAGCTCCAGGAATGGCAATCATGTCACCAGCAGGCACTGGGGAAGTCCCAGACTGGACTCAATGATGAACAGGAATGGGATTCCAGATCTGGATTCAGGATCAGGATCAAAGGCAAACACACAGAGTCCTCCTCGGACGCCGGCCATTGAAGAAGGAGAGCTGACCCTTTGATCCCACAGCTTTTGTACTGAGTATGAGGCAGATGGGATGGAACACCCTGTTGGTAAATTTTGGGTCACTTGTCCTGTCCGCTCCTCCCAACAGCTGTGACCCCTCTACACTTTTCTGCTTCCGACCCTCCAACGGGGCAAATAACAAGTTGTCTGGCCTTGGTTGTTACAGCAACAAGTATAAGCAAGGGCCTCTCTGCATACCGTGCCTTGGCATCAGCTATAAACATGCTGTTAATTTCAGCAGTTAAAAGAGGCCTAGTTAGAAAGTAGAGTTACTGAACAAAATTGGTCCTGTTTTTACCTCAAATCAGGACAACTACTGAGATAAAGAATATATCAGTCCCTATATACTTTCTTGCTTTAAAAAAAGATTTTTTTTTTTTTTGTCCTCACATGTCAGCGTTTGGTGTGTGAAGGGATTAAAATCAGAGTACCATCATGGATGTGTGGTTTATTTCTATTACCATTGAAGTCAATAGAAAAATTTCCTGTGGGAGTTCAAAGACAAAAGAATTAAATTATGTTAAGGAAAAAAAGGACCATTGTGTCTGTTTCCATCATTTTTGTAATCTAAATGGTACTTAATAAAAATGTAAGAGGGAGTATTAATAAATCGTAGTCTATGTTGTTCCCTTAGGGCCATACTTCAGATATTAGATAATAAACAAGAGAGGGAAAGCAGGTAAGTAAGTTCCTCTGTCACAATCCATAAAAGATTGATTCCTACTTACTCCCCTGGGTTTTTTTTTCTAATTTTTCTAAGAACCCAATTTTGCTCAAATAGTCCACTGAAACTTTTTTACCATGAAAAGATATTTCTAAGCTGAAAAAAGGAAGGCAGTTAAGATGTAATTTCCTTTTTCCTCCTCCTTCTCATTTCTGATGATTCATGGATCTGGGTTCTCCTCAATAAATATGTTCTATTGAACTATTTTTCTGTGAGTTTCATATATTTGTGTGTGTGTGTGTGTAGCAGTTGACAAGGCTTTCACAGAGTGAGTGAGCTTGTTGCAGTAATTTTGGAGGAAAATTGTTGTGAGATATAAGGGGACTAACACCTAACCCCTTACTGTAGGTTAGGTATTATTTGGTCATTCTTTTAGGGCATAATGTCACAACTATTTGTTGCAATTGCAGTGTCTGCCTGTGCACCACAGCCGTACGTTCACATTACAAGATTGGTTGTATCAGTACAACTCCCATAAGCCCACATGGTGAAATAGATGAGTGAGCTGCTGAGAGTTCACCACATAGTTGTGCCTACACAGAATTTGGGGGGGTACTAGCACCAAATCATCAGGTGTGTAAGAATTTGGAGGCATGTTTATCTCCCTCCTTCAAACAGAGGATACAGGAAAAACATAGAATCATAGTATCACTTGGGTTGGAAGAGACCTTCAAGATCATCGAGTCCAACCATAAACCTATGCCAAAACCACCCCTAAACCATGTCCCCTAAACCCTGTCCTTCACATGATGAAGTGCAGTTAGTATCAGGTTTTAAAGCAGATTGAGAAAGAAGACGGACATGGTGTCACGGAAATTTAAAAAACTAGTGTGTTTCTCCTTAGCTACTTGTTGGGGTTTATTTTTGAGTTATAGATTCTGTTAGCTTTGTACTGAATGAAAGAAAATAAGTGAGTGCAGAGAAATAGAAATGTCTTTAAAAAATACAATCCAGGGGTATATAACTTCAGTTTCAACCAAGTTATAGAGATAGTCTTGTAGTACTAAATTTTTAATTCTCAGTTCAGTTACCCATTAATTTCTACTTAGATAACAAGAGTCCTTTCAACTGAAGAGGTCACATTTACTTTAAGAAGAGCTAAGGTAGACTGGGCAGTTGCACAGGTGTAAGCTAGCCTCCTACAATAAAGGAACTTGGGTTGTTACTTCTTCCACTTTTGTCAAAACTGATGAAGAAGGTACGTTTTTAAAAATTCTCTCACCTAATTTGCATGGGCAAATGTATGATTTTGATTTTTTAAAAAAATTTCAATAAAGCAATAATGTTGCATTCTCTAAATATCAGTAATTACATCTCACCAAAGGAAAAAAAAACAACCTTTTTTTTGGTGTTTTTTGTTGTTTATTTACATTGAGCTGATGGGCTTCATTTCATCTTCTGAAGCCTCTGTCATTTTCCACTGTCAAAGTCTGAAGCTTATTATCAATAACATGCAGCTAAGTCAGTGTTCAGTTTGAAAGTAGAGGGTAAAAAAATCTGTTTATACTTTCTTTTAAAGTTTTAAACTGTAGTTCTAAACAAATTTTATTTGTTGTGGTTTTAATTTGTGCAACCAATGGATTTAGCTGGCATAAAACTCAAATTGGAGTTTGGCTAGGGTACTGAAACAAGCATTCTATAATTTCTCATAATTAGCATTTCCACCACAATCTTTTTACGTGTTTGGGTATTCAGTGTTATTTTCTTGCACATTTCATGTCTTCAAGATGTTTCTCCAGGGTTTTCATCAAAGAAAACATTTTGATGAGTTTTGTCTGGATGAATATACTGTGTCTTTAGTGGATGCTTGCATGAAAGTCTGTGATACTTCGTCCTCATAATTGATCTGGTGTTTGCAAACC
Organism: Chionis minor; assembly: GCA_013398295.1. NCBI lineage: Eukaryota > Metazoa > Chordata > Aves > Charadriiformes > Chionidae > Chionis > Chionis minor. The sequence continues at coordinate 239,134 of VZSF01003007.1, forward strand.
ATAGAAAATGCCTCAAAGGAAAATATTACAGAGAAACAATCATGAACACCATCTTAATCTGTCTGTTTATGAGTGAGATTTTGAACATCTGTTTCTCTTCCAACTGGTCTTCACATATATTTTGAAGTTTCACAACCACAGAGTTGATCAAAGTATGTTAGGGGCCAACAAACAGGAAATGAAAACAAAGCAGGAAAGAGAGAGAATATAAATGGGAAATAGAGTTATGTGAAAGATCATAATAGAAGGAAAATGAGAGGGAAATAACACTGTAGATTTTCCTTTTTCTAATATCAGTGTTTTATTGGCACTCAACAGGCTTTTCGTATAAGAATATAAAATTATGAGAGAAATAATATTTATATGCCAAGTACATTATGACCTGCCCCACAGTGAGATCATCCAGATGTCATGAAAAATAACAGTCTAGTGGAAGTGGGATAAGTTGCATTTCTCTACTTTACGATGTCTTTACTCCTCTTTTAATGTTTTTTCACTCTAAGTATTCATACAAGTTCTATTCCAGAAGTTCCTCTGTGTAGTACAACAGCAATAATTCCCACAAAATACTTTTCATTTTAACTGATTGAAAGTAGAAAAAAGAGAACAGTAACTAAAACTTCATAATGTCCTTCCAAAATAGTGAGGATGAGTCTTTAATACAATTGGGAGACTAAATTATTAACACAATACTACTTGATAGGTATGGAGAAAAAAACATTTGATTTTGTTCTGCTTTAAATAAAGTTAAATGAGCTGGATTTATACTTACATGAAAGAAATAGCTATCTGTTCCGAGGTGTCATTGACATAACTTTAAAACGTCACATATACCATATCTCCTCACGCAACAGCCACTCTACCTGGCTCAGTAACAATCAACAGAATACTACAATTTACCACAGGTACTTACTATGACCATGAGGTCATTTTTGAGGGAAAAATCTCAGGCTGATAGTGGGGAATGCATACTTTATACAGTCAGATTAGTCATACTTCAGTATTACTGTAAAGCAAAGGAAAATAGGTTTGAGTACATAATTAAATGTAAAAGTGAAGTTTACACACTTAGATTTGACTTGCATTGTACATTAGTTTTCAAGTAGTACTTTCTTTTTCTTTGGCAACTTAAAGGAATGTAGCTGGAACAAGCCAAATCTTTCTCTTCTAAGTGGTGTTATAGGGTACTGGTAGCTAAGAAACAGTTGCATGTGTAGATCTTTGTAATAGTTTTCTGTGTTCATGAATAGGTGTATGTGGCTGATCTGTGGTTCGACTTAGAAGGCCAAGCAGACGATAATGGAAAACTGCATAATCTCTGGGGAAATGAGTTATTGATAAACCTGAGCAACTGGTGTATAAAATGGCATGGGAAATGTGGGAAATCCATCAATATCTGTTTTGGTCCAGACCACAGACTATTCTAGGCTTTTTGAAGTTATAAATTTTAAGACTATATAAGAAGGAAATGCTATTTCTTCCTGATTGAGGAAGAAGATAAATCAGGCAGTTTTAGCAGATAAACATCATTTAAAATTCTTAGTAAAAAACGTGAAAATTATATGAGACAGTTGAATCTGCTTCCTAAAATACAAGATTAATATTTCTTCCATTCAACTAAGCCTGTTTTTTCAGATATTACCTGAACTGTGTAACACGCTTGACATTTTTTTTCCTGTTTTGTAGTTGTTCTTGTGCAAAATCTGTTAATAGACTTCCTTAACAAAAGGTCCATCAAATCATAAATTCTTACAGATGCAAAAAATGATTTTTTTCCCTGTCAAATTTGCTAATGAAAAAATTTCGTGATGGTGTAGTCAGATCTACATCACTGTCTGATGGAAGTAGTTAACTGTATTAATCCGATTTCATTTTCATTGGCACACACAACTGCTGCCTTTCCAAAATGTTTGTTATTAGTTATAATGTTTATTCATAGAATGAAAATAGCTAATATTTTCTGCATTTTTCTGCTTTCTGGTCCAAGTTGGAGAGAAAATACAGATTTTTTTCATGCAAACCTGTACTGAAAATATTTGATTAAGTGATACAATAAGTGTCCCTTTGGACAGATAATCTATTTTTTAAATTTATATCTGTGAAGAAATGTTTGGTAAGTAATGTTAAGTGGTGCCATGTCTACAATTTGCTTTACACTCTTGGACAGGTTATATTATCTTCTAATACATGAAAAGACTATCTGGGAAGAGCAAAATCAGCTATAGAATAAAGATTTGCAAGTGATCAGGCAACTGAGTTACAAAAAAGAAAAATCCAATTTGTTAATAGGCACTATTATTTATACTAGTAGAATAACTTCTTTAGTTCAGTGAAGGCATATGTCAATCACATATGTAATGTTCTGAGACAGTGATAGTACTCTCTTGCTAGCTCATGAGTGATCCTCTTTCATGAAAGAAAAATCTGAATTCTTCCTCAAATGAGAATAGTTGAAACAAGCCAGAATACTAATGAACCTTTAAAGTACAAAAACCTTACTGTATTATCATGTTAGGTGATTTTTTTATCATGTTAATATGTTTATATATAACCAGGTTAGGTAGCTTTATTCCCAAGAATACAGGCACTTGAAGGAAGGTGCTCTGGTGGGAGAATGGATCGAGAGCAGCCCTGATGACAGGGAATTGAGGGTGTTGGTAGATGAGAAGCTCAACATGAACCAACAATACTACAATACTACAACGATACTTGCAGCCCAGAAGGCCAACAGTATGCTGGGCTGCAGCAGAAGACGCATGGCCAGCAGGTCGAGGGAGGTGATTCTGCCTCTCTACTCTCCTCTCATGAAACCCCACCTGGAATACCGTGTCCAGCTCTGGAGTCCCCAACATAAGAAGGACGCGGACCTGTTGAAGCAGGACCAGAGGAGGGCCCTGAAGATGATCAGAGGGTTAGAGCACCTCTGCTATGAAGACAGGCTGGGAGAGTTGGGGTTGTTCAGTCTGGAGAAGAGAAAGCTCCAGGGACAACTTAGAGCAGCTTTCCAGTATCTGAAAGTAAGCTATAAGAAATCTGGAGAAGTACTTTTTACAAGGGCACGTAGCGAAAGGATGAGGGGTAATGGTTTCATACCAGAAAAAGGGAGGTTTAGATTATATCTCTGGAAGAAATTTTTCACTTTCAGGGTGGTGAGGCACTGGAAGATGTTGCCCAGGGAAGTTGTGGAGGCCTGGAAGTGTTCAAGTCCAGGTTGGATGAGGCTTCGAGCAACCAGATCTAGCAGGAGGTTTCTCTGCCCATAGCAGAGGGGTGGGAACGAGATGACCTTTAAGGTCCCTTCCAATCTAAACCATTCTGTGATTCTATATTGCTACCGTCTTGCCAGAATGGTGGGAAGATATTTCTCAAACATAGACTTGAGGAAAAAAAATAGAAAAGGAAAACTAAGCCTTTTTCATAGTGTAAATTATTTGTTAATAGTTGTCTATTCTATAAAGAATGCAAACAATATCTTTCTCAGAAAGATGGTAAGCTTGATACAAACCAGGCTGCCTCAATTTCTGTGTCAATGCTTGGATCCCCAGAGAACTCTGGGCTTCTCAGAAAGGCAAGACTTACCACTGCTACTCCTACTATTCCTGCTTTCTCATGTGAGATGTACACAGTTTCCCAAACGCTGTTCTTGGGCATTATTTTCTGCAATCAGTCCCTCAGAAAACATTTCAGACCATGTAGGTTGGCTATGCTCAGGCAGTACTCACAATCTAGTACAATAGTATCCTGCATGGTAGAAAAGTCTTCAAGGTGACCAGGCTTCTTGTGGAAAAGTCTTGCTGACCCTGCAAGAAGGATTAACCATTGGCAACCGTTCAAGATAATAATACTTAAATCTCCAGCAGCTTCTGTGTGTAATGTAAACTAAGACTGTATGCAGCCTCACCAGGCAAAAACAATATTTAAATTGCCCCAATACTTCCAGTAGCATCAAGGAGGCATGTGATAGCACATTTACCAGATGCACAACTCCTGTGAGTGATCCAGAATTAATTCCAGGCAAAATCACCAGACTAGTTTAAATAGTTTACACAGATATTTTGAACGCTTGGATGAACCACCTTGTCATCAGGAAAGCAGGGGTGCTAACTTCCATGTCATGTTGATGGTGTACAATGCAGAGAAACACCAAAAGGAAACTGAGATGATGTCTGCAGTTGTCACTAAACTGCACGCCTAACATATACGAAACCTCCTAGTATAGGAAATAAGGTTTCTGCAACACTGTGGCCCATAGTTAAACCTTGTCATTTGTCGGATGATATTAAAAAACATGTTAGTTTACAGGAGAAAATGAGACAAAAATGTAAAGTGAGATTTGTTGCTGACAATAATGTATACATCAGTCTTAAAAAAACAAAATCAGAAAACTTAAGTTCTATTGTTTAGGATGTTCTGCTCTGTTACTCATTTTACAATAAATCATTTAATGTTTCTGCCTCCATTTCTCACCTGGAGAATGAGGATTACATCAACATCCTTTGAATTTCTGATATATCTGTATGAGAAAGGTCCTTAAATGCCAAATTACTACGCATAAAGAAGACAAGGTGTGTGTTTCTCTTACGATCAAAGGCAAAGTAGGTCTGTGAAGGTCATTGTTTTGTTTTCATAATCTGTTATTGTAGTTCTCCCACTGCCATGTACATGCACCCCAGGGGACATGTAAGGAAATCTGGAATATTCGATAATGATCCTTGGAAACACTATGGCTCCATTAAAATTCTGGTGTCTCTCCTGAAGACATCATCTGTATTGTTCTCTTTGGAACAGTGTATGGGCAACTGCCTACATTATCTTTCTGTGAGAAACCATATCTCCCTCCTCTGCCCTATCCAGGCTGACATTCTTATCCTTCGCATTGTAACGGATGATAATGTGAGAACAGGATGCGAGGTGACGAAATGTACTCAACTTCTTGAAAGGGCTTTCTGCCAGCATCTAAGTTGGCTAAGGCATAATGTGATTCATCAAGCAATAATTTGAGTGTAGATTGGATTAGGAATGATTTCTTAAGTGATAAACTGTGCTGAGTAAATGGCTGTCTCCTATAAGAACCCTTTTCGTCATTCTGAATAGAGTAGAATGTTGTGAACTCCTTTGATTTAATTGAAAACTCGGTGGTTTCCCTAGACAACAGCTCCTAGACTTGTGCATTTTCATGGAAAGCTCAAAGCTTTTCTTATCTACTACTCTGTACTTAAAAGTTCATCAGTAATACTTAGATTATGTTTATCGTAATCTCTTTTTTTCTTGATGATGAAATATAATGGAATGACGCATTTGGACAAGCTACTGAGATATTGAAGGAAAGAGTTTGGAAGCATGATAATTTGGATTTTATTTTTACTTTTGTTGTTTTCTAAGAAAACAAAGTGCTTCTCTCTGTTATTGCCTATAAAAGCCCCAGGAGCTCAGCACATATTTCATAAAGAAACCTTCAGTTGTTGACGGGGTCACTAGCCAAATGTAAAGTTTTAATTTTACTTGGCTAGTCCTGTTTAAATAATTTTAATTCAGCCCAAAGGAAAGCTGCAATGTGAAAGTATTCTTAAAATACATTAGTTTCTATATGTGAGCACCTAGTAATGAAAAATATTTTAATGGTATTTGCCAATTTAGTTTCTTTTTTGTTATTTTATTTCTAATCAACTATTTACATTAAAAATATTTAAGTTTATTTTTCTTCCTGACAAAATTGCCTTACATATTAATATAACCATTATCTCTTCTGATGATTAGTCTGTACAAGTACCTGCTTTCCAACAAATAAAGGGAAAGATAAAAAGCCATAGAAATAGCAAGCGAAACCACACAACGCTCTCTCAGTTTATTAACATACTGATATTTTGATGGACCTTTCTTCACCCATTTAAGTAGGAATAGGTTTTGGAGAAAGAAATGGAAACGTTTTGTTATCTCATGCTGTTTTACACACTTTCATAAAGTACTGAAATGACTTGTGTCATTTAGTCTGACATAGATGGTGGTGATATTCTCTTTCCAGTGTTTTAAAACTACTATATGAAATATCTTAAGTCAAATTCAGACAAATTTAGAAATGTGTTGTCTTACTGACACATAAGAGTACAGCCTTGTGAGAAATATTTTGATTTTATATTTAGAGCTATTTCCTTTCTTTCTCCACTTGTATTGCAACACATACATACCTGTCTTGCATACTGAAGTGAAAGGAAGGCAACTGACAGTACATAAAATAAATGGAAGGGGATAACAGCTATTGTCCCTCCCCTAAAGGAATAATATACATTAGGTATCCTAGATTTCTTTGCAGAATAATTTTCAGTCTAACAGAGATTAACATGATGATCTCTGGTTCTTTACAGCTGGTTCCCTTATTCAGGCCTATTATTATCAGGCCTAGTTTATTGCACCTCTATGTTTTTGCTCTAATCTTTTCCCTGGGAAATCAGCATAATGAAATATTCCTATCACCTAAAAACAAGTTTGGAAAATAGTTAATTTTCTATTGTCAGCGTCAGAAATAAAAGATAAGCATAGAAGAATGAATCTCATTTTAGTTACTGAATCCACTTACCACTGACTAGTAGTTACAAATGTTTATTAAAAAAAAATCATACAACAAAATATGCAGGTTAAGTATAGATTGCACAAATTAATCATATGGATCTATAGTAATATCTATGCACTTTCATTCAGTGACCTATATTTTCTTTATACAATACACTGATATTAATTCTACAGCTTACATAGTATAAGTAAGAAAATACACAGGCCTCAACAAAACCATAGATAAATATCTACAACAGGACGAAATCCCATATGCTTAAACATACCAAAGAAAAAGGATTTGAACTTTTTTCTTAACATCAAGATGCTTTAAATGAAGGAATGTCTTAAGTGTAGGAATGCTTCAAAGTATTGTTTAAAATACTTTTTACATAAATTATCTTAAACTTTTACAAAAAATAAACTACAGATTATCTGAACACCAATATTTTATGTTGGCTTTGATGACACATTGTCAGAAGGGGTTTTTTTAGTACTAGCCTTATTTTACTTTTTTTCCTCAAAGTTATTTTTCTCCCCACATCCTCTTAAAAAGTGACTAATTTCAATTGACACATATTCTTTTTAGGATAATCAAAGTCTGCCTTATGTAGTATACAGTATACTTTTGTTGGGCTACAGGGCACATAACTGTTGATTGTTCATGATGGCCTAGCTATTATCTAAATTAGACTAACTACTAGCATTACAGTGTGTCAATATGACATTTTTTTCTGAGTGACGGCTGACTAGCATCTATAACGTGAAAAGACTTTGGTATGTTCTGGAAAATGGTAAGTAACAACACGATCCCTGAGTTGCTGAACATCTCAGTTTTTGGTCAGAGCTGGGAGACTACAATGTGTTTTTTTTCCTCTGTGTTAAGCATTGATTCCCCAGGCAAAACGGCAGAGTTTGACTTAATGTTTTCTTTACATCCTCGAAGTATTCTTCCTGGCAACAGTAACAATGGGTCTGTGATAGTTGCTTGGTGTTTGAGGCTATCACACAAGGGTGGTGGGCCTGATTTTTCTATGAATTTCCTCAGACCAATGAGGACCAGTGTGTCCAAAGATGAAAACATCTCCAGAGGTGGTATGCAATTTTTTACATTTGTGGTCATTGTGTTAATAATTTATTTTCACTAGAAGATAATCAAGATTCTAGTTTGTTTGGGGGTTTTGGGTTTGGGGGTTTTTTTTTGTTTTTTTTTTTTTTTTTTGGGGGGGGGTGGGCATTTTGGGGAAGGGTTTGGGGGTTTTTTTTTTTTTTTTTTTTTTTTTTTGAGGGAGAGCAGGACATTTAGGTGAATATGGAAAGAAATGTAGTTATGTAGTTTTTAAATCTTAGATTAAACTCTTTATATATCAGTGATATTATATTCAAATTTAAACATCTTAAAGCCTCTAACACCACTTTGCATTCAACAGCATGCAACACTTCTGCAGATTCTGTTGCAAAATATAACTGCACTGTGAATTGGTAATGGGACATTCAATCAGCCTAAAACAAATTCTTTCTACACAGAATATGTTATAAATGTGGAAAAGAATTCAGAAGTCTAATTTCAGATGTAGCTTTTTGCTTCAAATCTGTTTTGAACTGTGCTTACTGCAACAGTTTATGTACTGGCTTATATAGTTGGTAACTGGAACTGCCTAACACTTTTATAGAATTTATTAATACAGAAGGGAAAACCAAAACAAATTCTGATTCTTGATTTCAGAGGTCACTTGAGGATAATCATGTTAATGTTTGAGGTCTGTTTATTTAGTACTAAAGATACTTTGTAGATTTGCAATTATCTTAAGACATATTTTGCAGGTTACTGAGCAGGACTGGTTTTTATATTAAAGGAACAATATCTAGATGCATTATTCACGAATGAGTGCTCTATAAAATTCTGCAATATGACTGTTTTTTATCTGACGCAGGGTACTATTTAATCATTCAGATTCCTCTTAAACACACAGAAAAACTTTACCTATACCACACATTTAGTGTAACATTTATGCATTGATATTTCAGATGAAAAATCAGCCACATCATTCCTAGTTAAATTTTTAATCTAAGAAGATTCCTACCTGTATACAGCTTTGAAATTGTGAAGAGAAGTGTTCAGCTATTGTACCATGAAGTTATTCTCACAGTGAACAACCAAATAATGGTGGTATGTGAACAACATAATATACATAGCAATTTTACTTTTAAAGTACTTTTATTGTGGATTTGCTGTATGTTGCAGTTTCCCTCATTCCCTTCCACCTCCAAAAAATGTATAAATTTAGGACAGAGTAGTAACATACTTCACACTGAAAATGTATGGTAGAACAGTGTGATGTTTACATTTTTATCAGCTAGCTAAGTGGTTATTCCATTTCTCTGCATACAAAAGGTCTGTTCCATCTTCTGGGTGAAAAGACCTGATCCCATGACTATGTCTAAACTGAACAGACTGTAACACAACAAGTTATCATCATTCTGCTACATTTGCCTTTCCTTTCATTAGAAATGTATTGAAAAACCCCACCCCTTCTCGAGAGGGTTTTACGAGATACTTTTTGTAGCTCAGACTAAACGATTTACTTACCCTCATAACTATTTTTCATATTGTTTTTGTAAAAACCCTAAAAATAAAAATAAATCAATATTAATGTATAGTCATTCTTGGTGTTTAAAAACTGTTTTTTAATTTTTTTTTGAGAAAGACAGGTTATTCTGTGTATTCTTAGCATGTAGTTAAGTTAAAATGCTGAAAGTATAAATGCCTGCTAAGGAGTTTAATGAATTTGTGTTCAAATTATATACAGTTGGAGATGTGATGCATGATGCAGGAAACAGGTAATCCTCCAAAATTACATTAATGAAAGATTAGAGAAGCTATTTACACTGGAAAATGAATTAGAAAGAAAGGAAATACATATAAAAAACCCCTCAAGATTCGATGTGAGTGAATGACATGGATCTTTATATTTTCCTTGGAATTTGCATTCCAGAAGAGGAAGTACTTAAATCTCCAAACTTGATGTGGTTATTTAGTACTAAATCATACTCTAAGTTGAAAAGCAAGCTTTAAACGACTTAAAGCACTGTTTGTGCTACTTTGGTTTTTGGGGTTTTTTTTGTGGTTTGGTTTGGTTTGGTTTTTTGTTTTGTTTTGGGTTTTGGGGTTTTTTTTTGTGTCTTGTCAGCTTAGGCTCCATTTCTTTAAACACAAGGGTGACCTCTCTTCCCTCAGACTCGATGATAACGATTCTCCTGTGTGGGTGTTTCTGTGTTAGTGTGTGCTAATATCTCTCAGGAATGTAAGACCTACACAGCCACACACTGGTGCAGTCCAAAACCGGCAATTGCAGGGGCTGGATTTGTGCTCCTGTTGGCGTTACCTTCGTTTTTGCACCTACCTACCTGGCACGAGCACTTGCTGTCTTCTCTTTCCTTGGCATTAGCAGCAGCTCTGGGTGCCTCTCCCTTGTGCCATAGGGAAAGAGGTACAAGGGGAGGCTGTGTCAGGACACCGCAGAAGTCCAGCGTCCAGCTGGGCTGCTTTAGCTGCTGATCTGACCTCACTGTCACTGCCAGGCTATGAGTAGCTTACTGGGTAAACAGGTATTCCTCATCTCTTTCAGAGAAAAGGCAGCAGGCCAGACAGTAGTGGGTCTCCAGGGTGCCTCCAGGGGCTAAACTGTGTCTTATTGATCAATTTGATTTTTCCTTGTTATCAGAATGCATTAGTCTCCCGCAGAATACTTTAAGATCTAGGTAACCTGGTTTATGTATTATTTGGCATACTAATACAAAAACCAGTTTGAGCTGCACAGTTAGAAACTCAGAACTCAAAGTAATTCCAACTGCACCCTTAATTCAGTGAAAGACAAGTGCCTTTATTTGTCAAAGAAGCTGTAGGATGCAGAGGGACTAAGGCAAGATGACATATGAATGCTGTCTTGAAGAAATGACTCCTTTTGCTGCAGAAGTACTGCAGACACTCAGTAAAAAAACCCAACCAACCAACCAAACACAAAATAACAAAACAAGCCACAAAACTAATTACTGTTTATAAAGGGACTGAATGACCAATGTTGAAGGAGGACATCATTCAAATTTAATTTAACCTTTCTGTTCAGTGTATTATCTATTGATAGAAAGAAGCAGAGTTTCTGCAGAAAATTTGATTGTATCATTTAAAAACTGTCCCATGGTTTGCCAGAATGTAAGAAGCTTAACTGAATGTGGATAGTGTTGACGTGGGTCCCTCTAGCTTTTGAAAGCTTTGTTTTGCGAGCTACAATAGTCTATTGGTATGGAAAGCAAAGTAAAGATTTCTATTTTATTATTAAGCGATCTTTCAACTTTGAACTATTTGTGTGACTGTCTTGTAACACAAAAGCATTTTACGAGGGTAAGGACCATTGTCTTGCAAACATGTTATACGCATAGAGTATACACAAATGAAAGTTGGAAGGAATTTTGTAAAACAGGCAGGCTATATATGATGTTTATCATAAAAGACAAAAAGAGGAAACCTTTTTCTTTTTCCCTGAATCTGCTACTCTAGTACGAAAGCAATTTTCCAGACCATACATTTAAATTCTATTAATTTTGATAAATCTTTATATGTATTAGAATTAATAGTGTTACACAATTTATACAAAACAAAGAGCACATTTTTCATAGTCAGAATTCCTCATACGTCCTAATAAGCAAATAATTCAGCATGTGAATCACCTGAAATGTCTGAGAAAGCTAACTTTTTTTGAAAAACCACAAACAGATGGAGTAAAGAATTCAGAAGTTTTTGCAGAAAAGTGGGCAAGCAAAAGGAAAAGTTGGTGATGTTGGAAGAGCACGTGGTGTGGATGAGTATACTGGAGCAACATCTGGGAAAAAAAAAAGAACATGGTTTTGAAAAGCTTTGGCATTGGAATGGGAATCTGGATATTAGTCTTCTGTTCAGAAGTTTAAGATTTAAACTAGGAAAAAAGCAAACCAAGAAACCTAAAAACAACAGCAACATCACAAATAAAAAAGTGCTGTGTTTCCTAAAATAAATTTTCTGGCAGATTGCCTCCTGTTACAATAGATTGTGGCAGTTATATTCAGTTATGCTCTTTGTGGATAGTTTAAAAATTATTATTTTTCATTCTAACTTTGCAAGTATGTGGTTTCTTTTGTAAAATTGTTAAAAATTTTTTTTGAATGGTTAAGTAATACATACAGCATTTAGAAGAGTTCATCTTTTACTTTTGTATTGCAACAATAATAGGTTTTAAATATTCTTTTTTCCTCTGAAGTTGCTTTCCTTGTGTAGACTATTGTTTTCAAGGTGTTCTCCATTATAAACACTCAAATGTCTATTCTAAAGGGAAATTATTCTTGCTAAGCAGGATTTCACTCCCCACCTGGAAACTACAAAAATAATTCAATGGAAATATTTCAAAAAGTATTTTTTTGTATGATATAGAATAGAGAAATACTGATAGCAAGAACAGAATCAGTTCAGGGATCTGGATAACTTAAAATATTATTCTTTATTATTCTTTAATTCTCTTAGTCACACAGAGAACAGAATATTTATTGCATTGCTGCAGTGTTATTCATAAGTTCCCTTTCAGTAATAAATAGTAAATGTTTCTATCAAAGTCAGTTTTCAGGAGGATTTTTCTGATACCACAAACTCCTTAAAGCTTTTTAATCAGAACATAAGCCTGCCCTGGAGAGGATTGCCTCTCCCAGGTTATAAAGCTAGCATAATTTGCCTGACATTCAGAAACCTTATTTAGAAAAAAAATTCCTCTTGCTTCTTTTATCTGTTACTATTGCAAGAAATAATAGCTGTTGCACTAGAAATTATGACAAGCAATTGTAAAAATAAAGCAGAATTAAGGGGCCAGGGCTTGTTACACTGTTAAAAGTGTTACATTTGAGTTAGTTTTTGTATAAAATCAGAGATGAGTTCTGCAGGGGTGGAGTGAACGAAGGCTGATTGACAGTGTGGCCAAAACTGAACTTCATTTTTCCACAGTGATATGCCAGAGTATTATTACCTTATTCACAAGAAATCATGGGAGAAGAATGGTGAGGGATGGGAATCCCTGTTTCTGTTACTGCTGATAGGATGAACATGGCAAGTACTAATGTCAGAAATTATTTCCTCTGCTCATAAATGGTCATCACCACATGGGCTTGTCTGTTAGTGGATGCAAGAGTTCCAATCATTCTGGGTTTTCAGGGATAGAGCACGGGCAAAGTAAGCACCAGTCTAAAGTTATTTTGTTGTCCCAGGTGACTGGCTACATTTCTTATGTTAAGATCTGTATGGGGTCTAAACACATCAATTCTTCAAAAACACCCACTTTAACTCATTAACTAAATTTCTGGACGTGTCTTCATGGGTCACTGGAGAGTATTTCACCAAATAGCTTGAGTATTTTCGGCTAGTACATTTAGGAAATATAATTGATAATGCTATGCAATTTCTCACAATTCAGAAATAATATTTTGATCATCACAGCAAGGAAGTACTTTCATGAACTACAGTCATAACATGCTTTCAAAGTGCCATTCGCAGATTGCAAATATTCCCAGCTTGTGCACTGTTGATATATATCTAGGACATATTTTGAAAAAAAGTACAGAAGCATATATAATAAAATAGATTATAGAAAGACTTTGTTCCTTAATGGTAATTTATAAAGCAGTTGGGGTTTTTTGTTTGTTTGTTTGTTTTGTTTTGTTAACTGAATTTTATTCACTATTTATTTAAGAGGAAAGTCATGATGGAAAGGGAAAGAATCAGGCCTCTTATGTACATCTCAACCTAATTTCTGATCAAAATAGAGATGACAGGTAAAAAAACAGGTCAAATACCCTTTACTTGCCTGTGATAAATCAGCTCCTTTTAGATCTCTAACTTGTAGTTTCTTGTAACATTCTGGTCTGCGCATTAGGCCTGTTACCACCTGATGAGTTAAAAAAGAAAGTTTTCTTTGTGTAAAGATGAAAGGACTTTTTTTACAACTTCCTTTAAAATGTCCTGAGTATCACTGAAGAACCTGAATGTAACAGTAGATGAACATGCCCAATTCATTAAGATTCATTAAGAGTTTTGAAAGATATTGCCAACAGAAGTTGTTTACATTTTTAGAAACCATTACTAATTCAGAGTGTTGCTGCTGTACTGTTTTCTGTTAAAACATTTCATATAAACTTAATTACAAAACACTTGAATATTTGATTTAATTGTGAACCACCTCCTCGACAACAGTTTACAGAGATTCACTCAGTACTGGTCTCCTGTATTGTGTCATTAGTGAAAGAGCCCACTGATTACTGCTGCCTAACACATTTTTCTCCTTGTCTTTGCCTTGGATTAATTTCAAAACTCAACTGAAAAGTTTTTTGTCCCTGGCCAGGACCTCTGAATATAACGGGACTAAAAATTAAATGAGGCTTCTTTTTTTTTTTTTTTTTTTTTTTTTTTTTTTTTTTTTTTTTTAATTAAATATTGTGGGTGGATCTGTCTTAAAAGAGAAAAACATTAACGAGTATTTCAGCAAAGAGAGTGTGAAAGCATTAGTATTTGCAAAGTTGCAAGTGTGCTCATAGATAATTTCAGAGAAAAAGATTTCAGGTGTGTTCATTGTACATTGACAGTCAGCACTGGATTCATATGAAATAGGTAGAAGCACAGCAATTGTCTGAATATGTACTGCCTGTTCCATAGAAGTACTAACGGTTTCAGAGGTTTCATCATAAACCTGTCAATAACTTAATTAAAAGACCTTGAGGTGAAAGAAAATGTGAAATGTTTTGCATGGAAAATCATCACAGATGATTTTCTACAGAAGCAGGAAAAACAACTGCAGTTTGAAACTGTTTTTTAACTTCAGTTCTTGAAGTGTGGGGAAAGGAGTCAGACTACTGAGAATTGAACTTACTGGGCTGTTAAGAGGGAAACATGGCCTGAAACCAAAAGCGGCCTATCAGATGGGACAGAATTGTGACAAGACAGAATTGAAGTTGTCTATGAGGTGAGCCAAGAGGAAGTCTTGGGATTTTTTCCAGAACTGTAGAAACTTAAAGGTAAGATAGAAAAAGGATACAAAAGGTGTGAGAAGATTTTTTTTTTCTTTCACCGGTTGAGATGAGGAAGACTATGTGGAAAAAGGAGTAATAAGAAGGAAATCATGAGGGAAATATTGAGAGACAATGGAAGTAGCAGTATTTTAGATTGAGGGAAGCATTTAAAAAGGCGAAGGAAGTTAATTTTCTCATGCAGGCAGCAGAAAAACTATCTTGCCAATAAAGACATTCAATATCTTTGTGAAGGGGATAAGGACTGATAACACTTTAGAAGATAGAAATTAGACTTTGCAACTCTCTAAAACTAAAATGTCAGTAGAATACTTAATAATTATTAGAATCTGACGTGCATAAGTTCCCTCAATGTTCAGGTAATTCTCTCTCTTAACATTTTCAACTAGTTTGATCCTTTAACTTTTCGCCTTTAAAACTAACATTCAGTAAGATAGTTGGGCAACAAGATCAATATTACCAATGTCATTGTGACATTTGATTAAGCAAAGTCTTGCCTGGCTTATCATGAGAAAATTCTGGATTCTCATTGCCAGAACTTAATTAATTCCCATCTTTCTAATTTGATTACCTTTGCTAATTCAACTTGAATTTTAATTGAGAATACTGCCTAGACTGTCAGAACCATTGAGATTTATATAGTTTAATCTTCTTATTTTCACAATGTTGGTTTCTAGGCTGGGTCTGTTTTTCTTTTTTTTCCTTTCCTTTCACGTGTAGGACATATTGTGTGATGTAAAATCTGATTTCTATTAGGGCTTGAAGGCTAAACAGGTTAGATAGTGACAATGCAGTTTTAGTCTGTTATTTTTCTGCTATGAAATAACATTGATAAACTTAGCTTTATTTTCAGGTCCTTCTGTGACATAATCACAGTTGCCACATTAATCTTGTCTAACTACCAGTTACCTTATCTAATCATGTAAAATGCGCTTTTTGGGTTTTCAATTTCATTTTTGGTGTGGGGTGTTCATGGGTTTTTTTGCAAGCTACCATTAAAACACAAAATTATACTCTGTTCTTAACTATAAAGTGCTTTCTTTTGGCGGTGAACAGAGAAAGGTATTGTATCTGGTCTCTGCATAGTTCTTCCAGAAATCACCGTAACATCTCTTAGTTTAGAAAGAAGCGCCCAAGTGAAATATTCGTATGGAAAGGTGTGTGTCGGTGGGGAGTCTGTGTCTGAGACCATAGAATGAATTAACGGCCATTACCCACAGCAACGGATTTTGGTCTTATTATTACCTAAAGGTTTGGATTTATGTGACCAATATTCATGAAGCTTAATGAGACAATGGGTACTTCAATGTTAATCTTTATATTTCTTGATGGATATCACAATCCACATAGATTCAAACCAGGAGGTGCTATTGTATATTTTGCTTGACTGATGGCAGTTTTCAGTTCACCTTTGTGCTAGTCAGGAGCTTAAAGCCATAATTCATCAGCATGATTCATATGACTATTACAAAAAACTTCACTATTCATTATTGTTAAAAAAACAACATTGTTACTTTAGAAGGCAACTCATGGTTTAAAAACAGTGCCACTGGAAGCTGTTGTTGGAGGGAAAGTATTAAACCATTTTACATTTTTTTTTTTTCCAGACTGATGGAGGTTTAAGTCAGTTCAAAGAAACTGTAGCTAGATTAGCACTAGTAACAGTGAGAGTTTCTTGAAGGACATGTCTAACCTAGGCAAGGAAGGTGATAGACTCTATCTCTTCTGAAAATTCACTTAGTTACACAGCTAAAAAAGATTTGATTTTCATTTTGGTCAGACTCTTAAGATGTCGCTGACTGGTAGGTCCCTAAACAATGATCTACCACAGAAAAAAGTGTTCTAGAAGTGCACTAAAGCATCTCTTGTAAATGGAAACACTGGCAATCATAGAATCATAGAATCACTTGTGTTGGAAGAGACCTTCAAGATCATCGAGTCCAACCATAAACCTATGCCAAAAAACCACCCCTAAACCATGTCCCTCAGCACCATGTCCACCCGTCTTTTAAATACCTCCAGGGATGGCGATTCCACCACCTCCCTGGGCAGCCTGTTCCAATGCCTGATAACCCTTTCGGTAAAGAAGTCTTTCCTAATATCCAACCTAAACCTGGCACAACTTGATTTCACAACACAACAATTTCCTCTTGTCCTATCGCTTGTTACTTGGGAGAAGAGATTGATCCCCACCTCACTACAACCTCCTTTCAGGTAGTTGTAGAGAGTGATAAGGTCTCCCCTCAACCTTCTCTTCTCCAGGCTAAACAATCCCAACTCTCTCAGCCACTCCTCATAAGACCTGTTCTCCAGACCCCTCACCAGCTTCATTGCCCTTCTCTGGACACACTCCAGCACCTCAATGTCCCTTCTATACTGTGGTGCCCAAAACTGAACACAGGACTCAAGCCGCGGCCTCACCCATGCTGAGTACAGGGGCATAATCACTTCCCTGCTCCTGCTGGCCACACCATTCTTGATACAGGCCAAGATGCCATTGGCCGCCTTGGCCACCTGGGCACACTGCTGGCTCATGTTCAGCCGACTGTCCACCAGGACCCCAGATCCTTTTCTGTCAGGCAGCTTTCCAGCCACTCCTCCCCAAGCCTGTAGCGCTGCCTGGGGTTGTTGTGATCCAAGTGCAGGACCTGGGACACGGCCTTGTGGAATCTCATGCCAGCTGGCCTCAGCCCATCAATCCAGCCTGTCCAGATCCCTCTGCAGACCCTTCCTACCCTCAAGCAGATCAACACTCCTGCCTAATTTGGTGTCATCTGCAAACTTACTGAGGGTGAATGATGGTAGTGAAACCAATGACGGTAGTGAAACCAATGATGGTAGTGAAACTGCTGGGCAAATTCAAAAGTTGTGCTGAAGCAATTTGAGTCAAAAGTTCATAAGGAATCTCAAATACATCTGGAAAGAAGACTAGGAAGAAGCTAAAGTTCTCTCCTCCAGGGCTGCTGAGTAATTGAAATGAGCTTCTTGAAATGTCACTGATCTTGAGAGCAGTAATGCATTTATTATTGCTTTATCACATTCCATTTTGCACAAAAATAAACTTATTGTCATAGCATCTATTGTATATATTTACTACTGATACTTCAGCGGGAGTTTTATATTTACAAACAAGAGAAGAATTTTTCGTTTTTTAAAAACCTCAGCGGTACTTAATGTTGTTCCCAATTCCTGAGTTTGCCAGAGGTCAGAAGCGTGCCAAACCTCCAATGAGTCATTTCATATAATTAGTTCTAGCATTGCTAACTGCTCCAAACAGGCATTCCAAATCTGATCTGGATAACTTGTAAACAAAAACACTAACCTGAAATTTGCTTGTCTGCAAGACCTCCAGAGGTCTGCCTGTGCTCACAGCAGGTCCCACTAGAGCAGGTTGCACAGCACCTCACCACACAGGCTTTAAGGGACAGAGGCCTCTGGACCAGGTGAGGAACGGCCCTGTCGGCCCCAGGGAGAGCGGGAGGGGGCGGGAGGGGCTCCGGGCACCCACACACAGATGAGGGAGAGAGAGATCCCAGCGGGACAATTGGACATGCCCTGGAAGAAGCTGCAGGCCATGGAGAGCCCACGCTGGAGCAAGCTTATCCTGAAGGACTGCAGCCCTTGGGAAGGCCCCAGGCTGGAGGAGAGGTAGAGTGTGAGAAGGAGGCAGTGACAGAGAGGAGCTGACATGGACTGACCGCAGCCCCCCATTCCCCATCCCCCTGCGCCCCTCAGGAGATGGAGGTGGAAGACTCGGGAAGGAAGTAGCGAAGGTGATCCTGGGAAAGAACAGAGGGGAGGGAGTGAGAAGAGGTGCATGAATTTTGGTGTGGGTTTTTTTTTTTTCCCCCACACTACTCAAATCTATTGTAATTGGCAATAATTTCCATTAATTTTCCCCCGTGAAGGTAATTGGTGATTTCCCTGTCTTTATTGTCAACACGTGAGCCTTTTCATCCTTTTTCTCCCCCTGTCCTGTTGAAAAGGGGGAGTGAAAGAGTGCCTGGGTGGGCATCTGGCCATTAGTTAAGGTGAATTCGTCACATCACCCTTCACAGTAGATGTAACTACCAAGTAAATCCCCCTTGCAATTCCTTTTCTGAAGACCAAGCAAGTCTTTTCTTCACCCACATGGCCCTCTGCTGGAATCACTCCAGTGCATTATCTCTCTTGTACTGGGCAATCCAAAACTGGATACAGTTTCCAGATGTGGACTTGTAAGTGCCTGTTGTTACCGAACTGGGACATCCACTTCTGTTAACATTATCTCTCTACTAACTTTAAAATATAACTTCACCACTTATTTGGAAGACTTTTACATTTGAATGTTCTCTGTCACAGAAAACGGAGAAAATTTAAAATAGCACTTATGTTGGGGTAGATGGAGAAAAACAGTATAAAGACATAGAATAAGAGATTAAGAAATTATGAAGGTCACAAGTGACCACTGAGATCAGATAATATAATAGCAGAGAGCAATTTCATATCTGTCTTTAGACTTTAATAAACTGTGAAGTTGAGCAAGGGCAAGCGTGGGGTCCTGCACCTGGGGAGCAATAACCCCGTACAGTGGTACAGGTTAGGGGGCTGACCTGCTGGAAGGCAGCTGTGCAGAGAGAGACCTGGGAGTTCTGGTGGACAACAGAATGACCATGAGCCATCAGTGTGCCCTTGTGGCCAAGAAGGCCAATGGTCTCCTGGGGTGCATCAAGAAGAGTGTGGCTAATAGCTCAAAGGAGGTCATCCTTCCCCTCTGCCCTGGTGAGGCCACATCTGGAGTACTGTGTCCGGTTCTGGGCTCCCCAGTTTAAGAAAGACAGGGAACTACTGGAGAGATCCCAGCGGAGGGCTACAAAGATGATCAAGAGATCCTCTGTTATGAGGAAAGGCTGAGAGTCCTGGGTCTGTTTAACCTGGAGAAGACTGAGAGGGGATCTCATCAATGCTTATAAATACTTAGAGGGAGAGTGCCAGGATTGTGGGGCCAGGCTCTTTTACAGTGTTGCCCAGGAGCAGGATGAGAGGCAACAGGCACAAACTGGAACACGGGAAATTCAGTCTGAACATGAGGGAAAAACTTCTTTATTTTGAGGGTGACAGAGCACTGGAACAGGCTGCCCAGAGAGGTTGTAGAGTCGTCTTCTCTGAAGATACTCAAAATCCGCCTGGATGCGATCCTGTCCAACCTGCTCTGGGTGAACCTGCTTTGGCAGGGAGGGTTGGACTAGATGATCTCCGAAGGTCCCTTCTGACCCCTGAAATTCTGTCTGTGATTATATGTAAACTATTAAATTACCTTTTTAAAAGGCAACCAAGGAGAATACAAAAATTGAAGAGAATGGCAGATTTTGCATTGCCTAAATAGACCATTTAAAAGAAAAAATTAAGACCAAATCAACCTTTAAAAGTAAAAATTAAGAAAAATCCATGCTGTGCATATGTCCAGCTATGCTAGAATATTTTTTTAATCTCAGGAATTACTTTCACCTGTTGGGTTTTGTTTTTCTTTTTGTAAACTAATTAATTTTAGAGCAGCAAACGTAAAAATGCACTAGAAGCAAGTTTGCAGCAAATTCTTATCTAACAGAGTCAGCTAACATCTCAGATTTTTGTAGTCCTTAACTCAACGACACGGGTTGGCTGACAAAATAATATTCTTGGTCATTTCAAGAAAATTGCTAAACGGTGACCAGACAGAAAAAACACTGCTGTTTTTATTACGTTAAAGTGTTTCCGTTTCTTAAGAGTATTGCATCTGTTGGAGAAAAAAAAGATCAAGAGCAAAGTGCAAATGTGTATCTCATAGCAACAAAAAATCAGAACAGCTGTCAGAAGATTTTAGAGGAAATAATATACCTTTTCAAAGGGATTTTATCGTTAACTGTTTGTAGTACTTTGCATGCCCATAGAGGCACAGTAGATCAGTTTTTCTGGACCCTTTTCTTACAGATTTTTATATGTATGCATATAGAATATATATAGTCTTATATATGTTCTTGTACACAATGGAAGTTAGATAAGGAAGAGCAGAAAATGGAAATTTCCCTCTTAGTGAATTAAGTAGCATTATCTAGTAGTATAAGCATTATTTACTTCCTTACAGGAGAAGGAACCTTCTCTCTTAAAGACCAAAGTTTCCTGCTTCATTAAGGAAGTAAAATATTCCTGTAGATAATTTTTCCATTTTCCCTATTCAAAATGATGTCTGAAAGATATATTGTCAAGAACTGAAAATTTTTAATAAAAATTTAAAATTTATTACTGTTGATGTAAACTTAGAAATATTTAAACAGTTTCTCTCAATTCTCCTCTCTTTCTGTCATCTTTCCCTACGTTATCTGCTGTACATTTCTGACTTTCAATTTATTGCATCATAATAGTAAACAAATGTGTCATTAATGTTGTTTACTTAAATGGTTTCCATGCAAATCCTTGCCTCTGATTCTTAGAATTATCTGAAATGCTTACATTTCTTTTACATACTTTAGATTAGGTTTATTTGAAGCTAGAAACACTGAACACTAATGCATCCTTATAAAATGTTTTGAGATAACTACGTTAGGTACTTAATTTTGGAGATTCAATATACAGTTAAAAAAAATAATCACAGAATTTATCCTACCTGTTAATGTTCTTTCCTTTGCCTTCCGGTAATTACTTTTCAGTTTCAGCAGTTTTTAGTCCTCCTAGGTTGTTTTTTTTCCTCCTGCCTAATGTTATTTAACTTGTGCATTCCTGTGAAGGACAGAAACTGCTTGTTCAGCAGTTACAGTAGACATGCAGCCACATTGCATCACGTTGAATTGAGAGCTAGAGTCTCAAGGTCTGTTCTCCAAACCTTTTATTTGCCTCATTCAGCAGAGTTGGATCTTCTCTGCTTAAATGAGTTCCACTATTCCAGATTATATTTCAATAAAACAGTACAAAGGATTGAAAGTCCTTGGCTGGCTCTGGATATTTTCGTTTAAGGAAGAGATACAGGGAGGTCTGCCTCAGATCCATGCGTGACATGGGGTGCCATTGTGAGTCCCTTAATCTCTGCCTGCGTGTCACTAGGATCATTGCTGCGCTGCTTCAGTGTAACTTTTGGGACTGTTAATTCTAAAAGAAATTTTAGTTTGTTGTTTGAATATGCAGTAAAACTATAACCATCATTAGAAAAATGAATGCCTGATTGGGCTTGAATAATTGTTCAATGATGTGTAAGTGGTTAGATGATTTTCTTCCTGTGTTTATGGTATGTATCTTCCAAATTTTTTCAAGTTTCATACAAAGCAGATTTCCACCTTTTCCTTTCCTTTCAAGAGAAAATAAACATTTTTGTTTAGTTTTTTCATGTGCTGTTACCCATTTTGAGAACTTTCCTCTTTCTTATTTCTAATTTTTGATTAGTTTTTTTAATATTGACTTTTAGATACAGAAAAAAATTGTCTGTGGAACATTTCTTTGCATTAGTATCCGTTGCTTTGGATTTTTTCCTTTTCTTTTGTCCTGAGATTAGAATGAATCACAACAAAACAAGGTTTTCTTTGTAACTGGAGTTAGAGAGGGAAAGATTTTGAAAATTAACTCAGCAAAATAAAACAAATTCAACAAAACTTTAAATATCTGGGCTTTATTTTCAGAAATTCAGAGAAATATAGTCAAACAACTCGTTAGAATGGAAAAGTCATTTTGTTGGCACAAGATTTTCTCTTCCTTGGCCTTTGTAGATGACTCAGCACTTCTGTGATAGTTTTACTGTGACCTTATATTTTCCGTATTAGCTTACTGTGTGAAGTTTAAGCAATTATTTGATAACTGTATGTGGAAGAAATTTCTAGAAAATGTACATATATGCTTGGTGATTAAATTGTTTGGGTTACAATATTGAACAGACATTTCAGCTGAGCTGTGTAGACCATGCAGAGGTAAAGTGCTAGGTGTCATATTCTTGCAAACAGTTGCTTTGGAAAAGAAGAGACAAACACTGATACTATTGTAATGCTTCTTGTAATAGTGTTCTCCAATGTATTATATACAATTTTGATGTGGTGCACTCTATAAAAATGTACTTGTTAAGTAGAATTATTTAATACGCCTTTCTAACGGCACAAGGTTAACAAGACAACTATATTTTTTTACAATGGCTTTCCAAGATGATATAGGTAAAGAATTAACTACACTGTGTGTGGCAGTCCTAACTTAAGTCAGAAGCAAGTTAATGATTTTTTTTTTTTTTTTTACAATAACCAACACTGAAATTTATTATAATTTTTGTTAATGAAGAACTTACAAGTTTCTGGGAAGAGCTGTTTCACTAAATAAAGTCTGTGAATGAATAAATGAAAAGATGATGGAGTGATAACTGAAGAGACTTAAATGAGAGAAATTTATGCATACATGTGTTGTGAATAAATATACAAAAGAAAGTATGAGGTGATAAAATATAAAGGAATGTTTGGGACCAGAAGTAAATGAGACCAAGAACATCACTGAGAAGTTTAAAGGATTAAAATTCTCGAGAAACTTGTGTGTCTGTAGGGAGGAAGAAGATGAAGCAGGGCAGGAAATGAGAAATTCTTACTTCAGTTTCCTCTTGAAAAAGGTCAGGTGTTTAGTCAAATAAAGGAAAATAGGAGATTTGTGAAAGGAGTCATGGAAACTTTGAGAGCAGCATTCAGTTTAACTAGAGAAGTAGAGGTCGGTCAATGGACAAAGACAGAGGAAAAACCTAAGTTATAAAAAAACATTCTGGCCTTGGGGTATCCATGTACGCAGTGGTGGTGGGACCTTGGTTGTGGTAGACAGCAGCTGATAATGTAAGGGTACGGAGAAGGAATTCAGAATGGAGTGAACCTTGGAGGCATTAAAATGTTCTGCTTTATTTCCTTCCTACTTAATGCCAGCTCCAATCAGCCCCACCAGAGAATCTCTGTGGGATGGTTACTATAATTCAAAAAATTGGTTGACCTTCTGCAATACAAAGCAGTACAATTAATGTTGAGAAATGACTTTTAGGAAGCTATACAATTATTTTGGGTTGGTAACTCTCCTTGAATCTCCTCTTGCCAGATTAGGACAGAAATGGAGGTGGTGTACGGGTAACTAGATAGCTGACCGAGAATAATGGAAACCCAAGCAGGCCAAGAGTCAGAGCAGGGCAATAAATGAAAATGTAGTTTTCCAATAGGCTTATTTACCCTCTGACAACTATTTCATAACCTTGGGTTTGGTGGGTATCAGCTTCTTATTGTGGCATGTTTTCCTTTTCTTCTTATTTTGGGCAATGTACTGTAGCTCTGATATGCCCAGATATTTCTAGTTTGAAAAAAGAAGAACGAGGGAAGGTGCCAGTAACAGTGTAAGTATTTTCCCTTTTGGTTACAGAATGAGGGGTTCTGCATTATTAATTATATGAATAACTTGCTGGTATCAGTTTTATTTCAGTCTTGTATTTTTTTCTCTAAATTCTAGAATATGAGTCTCAAGGGACTTTAAATACCCTAGAGTGTACTGATAGTTTGAAAAAGAAGCTGAATATTGATAGCAGCCTTTCCAGGCAGCTTCAAATGTAGGAACCATTGACTTGTCCAAACAGACTATAAACAACTATGTACCATGGATACAGAAGACAGTCACCAATTAAGCAACAGGATAGCTGTGGGTATTCTTATTCCATGTCACTAGTAAATAGTCTCACAAAACAATAATAATCAGATTGTTATTAAGATGTACAGCATGGGACTTTTGGGGAGCAGGCCTCTAAGTAACAAAAATTTAAATGAAGAAATCATAATGAAATTGTATATATCAATAGTTTAAATGCAGTAATTTTGTAATTCAAAACCAAACAAAAACCCAACCAGAAAACCCACAACAGAACAGAATGAAGAAATTCTTGTGAAAGTTACTTTTTTCAGAGATAGGAATTTGATGACTTTTGATAAATTATGTCCAACTCAAAAAGTTTTGCCTTTGATTAAATTAAACAAAGTTTTGCCTGTGGGAGAGGTGAAATATCCTTTTGATCTTTTTTAATAATGTAACCAAGGTTCAAATACCATCTTTCTCTCATTGCACATGATCATTAATGCCACTTTAATATCAATATCCTGTCTATTGTGGATGGTAACCTAACACTATGCTGTACAAATCTAGGCAATGATTAGTGACAAGTAATGGCTGGTGACTCTTCTAACTTCTTTAGCTTTTATTTAACTACTATATTACTATCATATATTTACTAAAAATTCAACTTGAAAAATAAATTAGCATGCTAGTATTATCAGTTTGAGATGTTTCCTGGGCAGCCAAATAATTGAACTTTTTTCTGCCGTTACTGAATGGGTATCCTAGTAAAGCCTCCTGTCTGTTGTGTTTTGTACATTTTTATTATTTATTTTCCCCCCAGACAAAGTGCTATATTTCTTTCTGGAACAAGTATTCTTTGAAATTATGAAACCAAATTGACAAATGATATAGGTGCCACCTCCCTGCTTCATCTCAGTTGCTGTAATAGCATTAAAGCTCTTTGTAACTAATGGCTCAGTCTACTAAAGTAGACTGAGATAAATATTCACGATCTCTTGACTTGTTAATGCTCCTTAATTAAAGTTGTACATTTGTCAAGGGAGAGAATATAGTTTCTTTTGGTCATTCTTTCTGTTTGGAATTAACCCCAGAGATGAAACAAAATAAGATGTTCATGGGCTGAGAATGATACATGATTAGTGGGAGAACTTGGTTTCAGAGTGTCAATAAAATGAAGACCTTCTAGATGTTATGCTGACATAAACAATAGAAAATAAGAAATTATACTTATAAGGATCAAGTAAAAAACAAACCAAAACCAAAAAACAAACCAAAACCCAGACCTTTTTTTTTCTTTATTTTTAAAGAAATAGTTCTCTGAATTGGTGGAAGACTTGAGTTTGTAGGAGGCTAATTTATAGTGCATTTATTTCTTCTTGTTGGTTGAGGTTGATGTCTTAAGACAAACTGTACTAGACATTTAGTGTGCCCTTCGTTAGATACAAGAAAATGTTCATTCAGGATCAGTGATACAAATGTCATAACACCAAGAAAAAGTTTGGTCAGCGTCTCCTGTGGCACAGTGGTATAAACTCCCGCTGCCATTGGCTGCTAGGTGCGTCATTCTCCCCTTCATTTTTGATACATAGGCTAATATTTTTTCCTGGAATAAGAATGATTCGGTATTAAAAGGCTGGGGTGAATCAACCCTCTTGAGACTCAGTTATCTCCTGCTGAGAAATGGCGATGCATTATATTTACTTCAAACTTGAGAAGAGGGAAGTTTTAACTATAGGTTGGCCTCTCTTTCATCCGCATCTCTATCCATGTGTATCTAACACACATTAACTCTTACAAGTGTGGGTGTTCTTATACTTTACCGGATCCAAATACTTTCTGTCTATTTGTGCATGCATGAGGAGTTAAAAGGGGCACCCATTGGCTCGCTGGAGTCACCTGCTGCGAAGGGATCTTTGGTCCTAGCATTAAAAAACCTCAGGTGTGGGTGTGTGTGTAAGCCCTTGAATGGTGTGTATTTTTATGCTTGTATGTATATGTATTAATTTGGGATACCTTATAGTAAGTTAGTGTGAATCTTGTCATTTTCGAATCTGTAATTAAGTCACCATTCAATTATTTTTTGAAATCATTTTGTATATCCTTAAACCAGTTAATGATTAAGTGTTGCTACAATTCAACCTCTTGGTCTACCTCAAATCATTAATAAATTCTGAATTGCTGTTAAATCCTAACCATGTCAAATATTTCTATCCGTGACACCTGAGTATCTCTAATTCCTGTAAGGTTTTATATGTTTATTTCAACCTGACATGCAGATCATACAGCTTTCTACTCCCCCATCCTCAAATCTGCTGACATTAATAGGGATGTTTTATTATATGTGTAGTAATGTAGCATTTTTTGGCATGAAATTTCATAGATCATATGAGTATGTATGTGCATGTATATAACCATCTTGCTTTATGCACGTAATTTTTTTAATGTATCATGAAATGGAACCTTTCTAAGAGCTTGTGTGTTATTGTGATTTCTTCTGTGAACTCCCAAAATGATACATAGCACAAAATGTGATGTGTACATATGTATCTAAATGACTTGAAAAGAGTAGAGATAGCTTCAAAAATGATGGCAAACCTCCTCTGAACAGTTTAAGACAAATTGTATATGCAGCTATCCATGTTTTCTTTGATTAGAAAATATATGGCTTATTTGGAAACTTTGCTTTACCTTCCACCTTGTCACATAGCTAAAAGGCTTACTTTAGTCAAAAGTATGTTCAAAAGCCATGAGTATTTTCATCTCAAGATGAGAGTGTATCTCAAGATGCAGTATTGTGTGTACTTACCTTCAGTTCCTTAAGGCATCCTGGTTTCTTTCAGTTTGTAAACTAGAAATTACTGCTGTGTACATAATCATCCTGATGCAATATTTTTTAAATTCCCCACTCTTTCAGTTAACTGGTAAGATAAGGATAAGAACAAAACCTAGTAAGAGTTAAAAGAAGATAAATTGTAGTGACTCTCACATACAATTCCTTCCTCTTCCATTCTTGAGAGAAAAAAATCACACTCTGCATCTTCTTAACCAGAAAATAAGCGATATGGTATCTGTATTGGTTTTCTGTAGAATACACTGGTGTAACAACAACTACTTGGCCATATTAACAAACTTTTTTCATCTTACTCTGAAACAGAAGAGGCTTTGTGGCATATGTAACCTACCCCTCACCTTTTTTATGTGCCTGCAGGTATCCTGTATGGCTGACTAGTAACTTAGGGCTCTGGGAATAGTAATTAGAGAATTATTGTTACAGAACACGTCCCAACTGTAATAGTTTAACCCAAACAATTTTATAAGTTCTTTTGCCATGCAGAAGCTCTCTTGATTGTGAGTCACATGAAAAAGTAACAGCAACTAAAATTAGAAACACCATGGCATTGTCCTGAATGGTTCGCTCACACAGAAGAAATACTCTTGTGTTCCCTGGTTGCTTATTGTTTTGCTTATGCATTGCTGGAGAGAGATGGAATGATTTCTGCACACCTGTTTAGACTAGAAATGCTCTAATTTTTTCAATTCAGTATATGATTTGGTTAGTGTGCAAAGTTTGACTCTCCCGTGTTTTAACAAATACACCTATTGTAATGTAGTTTCTCTCTTTATCCCGCTTTGCTCTTCTTTTCCACAGTAAATACAAATCCAACAGAAGTTTTGAAGCAGAGACTGGATGATGGTTCTTCAGAAGTAAACTAATCCAAAGAACAGAGCTGTTCATACTCAAGGTAAGTAGATAATGAAACAGCCTTTTTTAAGGATTAGCTTACAGCTGGTTTTGTGAAGCCCTGTTCAAAGACAAAGACTGTTAAAGACTGATTTCTAGCTTGAAAATAAAGCTAAATGTGAATTTCAGTGTTTACAAATAAGGCTGAGATCAATACATTTTGAAATCTCTAAAATACGCTACATAAATTACTGTTGAAATTACTGTTGAAGTACTGTTTAATTTTGCTTTCCATCACAGTATGTTCGAGGTTTCTTTTTGAAGTCTTCCAAGAAAAGTAAAGGGGGTTATTTTCTGGAATATACCACATTAGAGATGCATAGAAAACCAAACCATGAAACAAAGTAGATCTTGATACAGCTATTGACTTATGCATGTGTTCTCAGCATATCAGAAGGAAAGCCAGTAGGTACATGCCCTAAATGTAATATCTCTGTCATATGACAGAGATTAGCTTACAAGGCTAACTCTGTAGCAATACCTGTCGTCTTTTAATAAAACACAATGTTCTTGCATCTCTCAGTTGTTATTTTCTCAGAATCTGAAGGGACATTGCTAATTTATACCTTGAAAGTAAAAAGTACTGGTTCTAAAAGGACAGAAACTTCAGAATATGGCTGTAATCTAAGAGTGTTGCTTTTGATATTCTCGGTATTTTAGCAAGATTAATTTCTGTCTTTTATATCCGCAAAGACCTAAAGTGAGAAATAGGGATTTAAATGCAAAATACCTTTGAAATGTAGCATGCTGTTATGAAATACCATAATTTTACCTTGCCTGTATGATGTGAAAGTTAGACCAACAAGGCATAGTGCTTTCCCTGGAAAACCTGACTTTCTGTTAGCCTGACCTAGAAAGAATGCCATTTTGAGAAAAGCAGTATGTCTCTAATGAACACAACAGTTGCCTTATTTTGGATTTCTTTTTGCCTTTCTGGTGATCCATAGCAGGTTTGTCTTATCCTAACTTTGCAGTGACCTCAGCTCCATTGGCTAGAATGTTTTGGTTTGATTTTTTTCTTTCTTTTGGCCAGTATTTCCTACCTATATGTTTCTTGACACAGTGAAAAGTTAACCACTGTCCTCTGCAGGCAGTGTTTCCATCTCTCTGCATAGGTTCTCACTGTAGACTAAATGATCATTCTGGAAACATTCCTGGGTTCTAGGAAAAAATCTTTTTGTATTTCAACAGGAGTGGTGACGTCTCAAATTTGTCAAATTTACTGCAAACCTTCAATTCCAAGGACAAAAAATTTCAAGACATTCATGTAAATATGTTACGTATTTTAATACCCTTTGTAGAAAGCATATAGTCATCGTAAATCATTATAGTTTATTGCTAATATTGTTAGCATCCAATTGCTTTCCAGTAACTTGGTACGAATATTAGCATGGCATTTCTTACAGTTCTTGGGGAAGCTGATGAATAAAAAATAAATATATAAAATTATTATTTGTTACTATTTACTTAAGTCATTTCACATCCTTTAATAAAAACTGAGGCACTATTTCCCATTATATTTCTGCCAGTATTTTGTGTATGGTAATTAGGAATTTGAGGACATGTGTGGCTGGTAACAAAAGTTTAATTGGTTAAAAGCTAGACTTACCCAATTAGAGGAAAAAAAACCAGTATCATATATGCTTCCAGACAAAATTAGCCAGCACTGCATGAGTTTCAGTGGAAAAAAATTGTCAGCTGAAAAGTTGAATGATTAATTATGCAGAAGAAATGCAAGGCAACTGTAAGCTTTGCATGAGCAATTGGCAAATTGAAGGGGAAATACATTCATTCTGTAATTAATATCTTCATCGTAGTGATGAACACAGATAAGTGATTGGCCAAAATTCACAAAAGGCTTTGATGATGGAGAAAGAATAGAAGTGATTATCTCTGGAGCTTGCCGTGTGCAGTTGCTGTTAGACTAGGCAACCTTTACAGTTTACAAGCTATTGCATAATACCTATAGAAGGAATTTTCTGTTGTTACCAGCTTCTTCATACTCACATATTTCTCCTGTAGCAAACCCATTAATAGTAAACGATATCCCATACATCATCTTATAGCTTTCACAGTCTGGTGTTGAATTTCACATTTTTTGACTCATTTAAGTTACGCCAATTTTTGAAAAATTCAGGAGTGTTTGTTTCTTCACAGTAAAAACTAGGAAGCAGTCATGGTAGTCTCCTTGAGTGCACTGAGTTTTCTACTCAGCCTAACTGTCCTGAGACCTGTATTTGAAGAAATTGCCATTGTATGTGAAAAATTTTATACTAAGAGATTCTGTTTTTCAGAATCTTTTTTTGTCTGCATCTCTTAATTACTAATTCTGCATATGGCACTTATGACAAAATGAATATTAAAAACTATTTGCTAGGTCCTAAAAAAGCTGTGCTAATAGCCTCCCGTAGGCCTTCATTATACCTTATAACTTCACGTTATACTGCACAGAAGTGTAATTAAAAAATGCCAGAACTTGGAACTCTCAAATGCTTGCTTTCTTGGGAATGAGAATGTAGCACAATACATGACCTAACAAGAGAGTGTACCCAAGCTTCTTGGCTGATATCCAGTTTGATGCTAAGCTGTAAAAGGCTGTTGGCTATTTTGCGTCTTCCTTGTTTAAGATATTTTTATTTATTTATTTTTAATGCTAGTGTCTGGAGGCTAAAATTTTATGGTCTTTTAGAAAGGTGTATGCAAAATTCATTTTGTGCTATGTTGTGTCATTTTTAACGAAAAGAGAAAGCATTAAATGACTGAAGTGCGAATCATTGGTTAGAGGTGTAAGTTACTATTCTTGCCATAAAGGCCATATTGTGATGAAATGATGAATAGTCAGAGCTTGAAGGTAAATTCACTTCCTATAATCTTTAGATCACTTCCTGACTCCTGCATAAAAATATCTCATTCAAGAGGAATATGTTTCTAGAAAGGTATATATTTAATTTTCTTTGGCATATTACCTTTTATATATCAGCATATTTTTTCAAAGGATAAGAAATAGTTGGAAATATCATCGTGTTAAAAAATATGTATATCAAGCCCAGAAAAGTTTTACATTTACTTTTGGAATAATAGCAAATTAAGAATTCCTAAAATACAAGTAGTAATGAAAAGAAACCTATTCACATCTGTTGTTATAAAAATATCTAACAAACACAAAAATAACACTTTCATTTTTGCTTGTGCCTGAAAGTGTACAATTTTACTGAAAAAAAGCATAAAGCTGTACATAAAAGTAATATACAGTGATCTTAAAGCATAGGTTCACCTGTGTCTTACTACATTATTTGCAAAAAATTTCCTGTCTTATTCTGACTAAGCGATGCAAACCATCAAGGAAGTAACATACTATGTGTATTAGATATCATTCCATTTAGGGACAACCAAATATAACTGATTTATTTATATATTTATAAATCTGATTTCATGAGTGGTTTTCTGTGCCAACATTTGTTCATCCATTTTTATTTTGGCATCAGATGTTATGCTGTCACCTAAGCAAATCTCCTTTCCTTTTCTGTTGAGTCTGCCAACAAGATTGCTACTCTAATTAGTACTGATAACGATTTTTATGTGTGCATATTTATGATGTGGGTACTTATTGCTTGGGCAGTTGTCCAAGGCAGTAAAGTGATTTTGTGTAAACCACTAACTGGACATTAAATGATGAAGATTTCTCATATGAACTACAGACTAAATTTTAGTATAAAGTACCTGCATAGTCATGGCCTCAGTTATATATTTTGCCTATTCTGTTAATGTTTTTTTCTAAAATGAGACTTGCCTGTAGCTATCACATGATTGTGAATTGCAATTCAATAGTTATTAGTTATTTGGCTAAAAGCTGTCTTTTGACAATTAACATGTTTTGTTTTCAGAAAGCTTAATGATGAAAGTTTTGCACACAATGTAGATGTTGATCATTTAGCTGGAATCGGTAAAGGACAGTGGCTTGAAAATGAGACATTCTCTTGGTGACACTTCAGTAGGGTTCTTCTCTTAATACAGAAAGATCCAATTTCAAGGCTTGAGGAGGGGCAACTGTGTCATCCAACTGTGGATGAGAACATTTGTTGACTTCAAGTAATTTGCTCCTGGTGTTAGAGTTGAGCGCATACCTGCGCTCTGAAGTCTTTCCTGCTGGGTTAGGACAGTTGTTCTTTTACAGCCTGGAGTTCTGTATCTTTTTTGTGTCCCACTGAAATATTAAGAGCATGAACTCTAATCTAGGGTGCTATTTCATACCTACAGGACTCCTGGCTGATCTGTCTCTGGTCTTGTATTTTTGTATTTGGAATAGAGGGGCTAATGATTTGACCAAATTTTCCAGGAGGAAAAAAAAAAAAAAAAAAGAAAATATACAAACCAGGTGAATACAGAGGTTAGAAAACAAGCAGTTCTGCTTGCAGATTATTGATGATGGTTTTGCAAACTATAATGGGTGGTTTGACTTTGTCTTTTTTTTCCCTTCCTCAGAGAAATATACTGCTATTCCTGCAACAACGATCTTTGCTCACCTGAGGAATTTTAAGACGTGTTACTGGCGGGGGGGGGGGGGGAAATGCTCTGTGGAATAGCAGCTACATTGTTTTAGCACAGATGCAGAGCTTTGGTGAATTATCTGGCAATTTTTTTTAAAAGCATAATCCTTCTACTTTATGGGAGCCTGTTGTTGGGCTTTTTCCCTTAATTCAGAGTAAATCATACAGATGAGAGATTTGGCTTTGTGATTGAGAACTTAGGGTGAACTTCAATGTTAACAAAGGATGCTCATATTTTTACACTGGTGCCTTGTTTCCTTTCCTACAAGAATACTAAAACTGCTTTCTGCTTCTTGGTACATGTCTTTTAACATCCATCTATGCTAAATATAATTTTTTGGTTTAGAATGGGACTTTTAACTTTTTCTCCCCTTTTGTTTTCCATTACTTCTAGTCTAAAATATATCAGTGACGCTGTATATTACTCTTTACAGCATTCATCACCGTCCAAAGTTTTCTGCCTTTATATTTATTTATAGTTTATTAATGCTTTTATTTATTTCTATTTATTCTGAGATATTATCTTCAAATCTTTCCTTAGAAACGTTATTAGCTAGTTCTATTATGGGCCAGTTCTACATTATTTCTTTTTCATTCATTGTCTGTCTTGTTTCTTTGCATACTGCTTACATTTGGGGCCTCACACAATGGTGTACAAGCTTCTTGAGGTCCCTGTCAAAATATAAGCAACTTGAAAGCTTCTGATAACGAAGTGAGTAAACATTGTCCTGGATGGGAAAGGCATTGTATTAAGACAGAATGGGAATGTTTGGGGGGGATGGAAACAGAACCTGAATTTGTCTTCCAGTAGGAGAAGAGAAACACACTTCTACAGTATCCTGCTATTAATTTGTTTGATTTTGACATAATTAAAACACAAGAAGTCAATTGTTACTGATACTTTCTGCTTCCCAGATGAATGCTTTAAGCACAGAGATAAAAAAAATTCTAGTAATAATTATGCATTCCATTTAAAACAGCTCTTACTGAACATCCTGACAGCTTCTACATTCAGAACATCACATTTCTCAGTTAGAATCTGATTTTGTGGTGAAGAAAAAAAAAAATCCATTTGCAACATGCAGCTTTCCTTCCTCCTGCTCTTTAACCCTTTTGTTTACGCAGTGGATCAGATTCCGTGAGGTCCAAGAGAATTCTGACACTGACAATAAGACTATGTGTGCACAATTACTACCATCATACTGTGCTCTAAGAGATGTGCATGTCATTTTCATGTATTTGAGTAAAATACTTTTCAAAAAAGGATTTCATGGAAGTTCTACAGCATCACAATTTGATTTATACTTGATATATATGCAAAATCTTGTTGCTTGGATTTTTGCCAAAAATTTTTGGGTTTCAATCTGGCAGTTCTGGAATTCATGCTAATCCCATTGCTCACACAGAATATGTGAGTCTTGAAATATAAAACTGAACCTTCAATAGTGATGATAATAATTGCAAGGATTCAACCTTCGCTTCCCAAAATTAAAAGAAAATCATATTTGCTGTTCATACCAATAGTCTAGCTAAGGATCAGATTTTATCTATTTCTATTTTTGGCTGTCCAGACTTAACCAGGAGATGAAGTAGGAGATACTACTAATCTCTCAGTCCTTATATCTGGATATTGGACTATGTTTTGGTCAGTTTGTATACACAAAGTATTTTGCATACATAAGTAAATTATGGGTTTGTGTGTGTTGCCCCTAAAAAAACTTGCATAAAATAGCTATAACTAAAATCTGGAAGTATTTGATTAGCATGTTGTTAATCTGATTTGCTTTTTGGTGAAGATCTTAAGTTTGGTCTTACTGCCTCTGCAGTATTTAAATACATGTATTTTAAGTGTATGATCTGAAACTAGTGGTTTTCTCTTTGAGTTATGGTACTGACTAAGTAATTGTACAGTGAAGCCCCCCCTCTACCTGTTGTCAAAAATAAACTGAATTATTGCCCA
Source organism: Chionis minor (assembly GCA_013398295.1). Lineage (NCBI taxonomy): Eukaryota > Metazoa > Chordata > Aves > Charadriiformes > Chionidae > Chionis > Chionis minor. The sequence goes on from VZSF01003007.1 coordinate 273,599, forward strand.
GATTGTCTGGAATAGATAGAAATATTGCCTGAATTATTTGGAACCAGAGCCCAGGCTGATCTTATAATTACTGTTGTTTTTGATAGGACATGAAATATTAAATGCCATGCCACTTTTCTGTTGTTAGACAACTTCCCTCTCTCTAACCGTTAAGTTTATCCTTGTGAAATTGTAGATGCCAAAGAAGATACTGTGAAAATGCTTAGGTTTACAAACCAACACCTGATACCTGAATCAGTGCTAATAAGAAAAGAAAAAAATATTTTGCAACCTCTGCTCTTCCATAGTTTTGTATTCTGAGTCAGAACACTAATTCTTATACAGTCCCTAGTCTAAGGCCTGCTAAGGAGGTATTTCAAAATAAAGGTGGAGTAAAATCACACGGCTGGTTCCTATTAGGAGAATTTATAAGTGAAAACTTAGAAGGAATAGAAAAGACTGCTAATGGGGCTTCCAGGCCTGCTGGTTGCAGTTGTACTTGCAAACTGCAAATCATATAGGATCTGTCAGGAAAGAATTGGGGAGGGAGGGGATTGGGGGTTTTTTTGTTGTTTTGCTTTCTTTTTTCTTCATCTAGCTTGTGCCCTGTTAACGTCACTCTCTGTGAGAGATGTACAATGGAAAAAAGCATTTTCTCAAGTGTACTGCTTTGCGCATTGGAAGTTTGACTCCTATAAGGGACAGCATAAGAAAAAACAAGTCCTTTTTTATTTCACTTCTCTTCTGCTGTCCTAACTTTAAGGTGTAACTCTTGACAAATAAGAAGGTAGCACAAGAGTAGTGCTTTTCATAATCTGTTAAAGCTGAAAAGACAGTCAATGTACATTCTGCTAACTGCATATGAACACTTCAATGAATAAGGAGCTTAAAATGGCCCTAAGTATCTCTGAATCCAAATGTGATATATCTACAATGTTATACACATGTTGAAATGTAGCATTTCTTTGTATTTTTGTCTTTTGTTCTGAGCGGGGTTATTCTTTACTGTCTATTTTTGTCTACAAATGTAATTCCTGGTATTATTTAGACAGAAAAAGTAAGCTTAATTTCTTTTTGTCCTCTGCAGAAATATAGCTTCTTTCAAGTGTGAGCAATTGATGTAAAGCTGTTTAGCAGTTTAGTTGTTCTGAGCCTAGCACCATAGCATTTGCCAAATGCAAAATTGATGTATTTAATCTGTGTTCTTCCAGATATGTTATCAAGGGAGGAGGGATTTCTTGTGTATTTGTTCATTTATTTGCAATTGCATATACATATACATTCTTATTTAAGTATAATGGGTTGGCACTAAACCTCCTGACAAACCTGCAGAGACAGATATATGTATAACACCATTAGTATACAACAGTAAAATTAGAACCACGCAGCTAAAGCAAACATCTGATAAACCCCATGTATAAAAATATTTTTTACTTGTGATTGCAGAGAAACATATTAATGTTAGATGGCAATCAAACAACTTGCTGGAATTGTTCGTAACATTTCTGGTACAGGTATCACTGAATGGAAACTAAGAAATGGAAAGACCATGGAAAAAAGAGATCTGGTAACTTTCACATTACTATTATTGAGGACATCTTGCATAGCAGTGTTGTGTTTACACAGTGTAATGACTTATACCTGCAAGTAAACTTTAACAATGTTTAAGCCAGTACTAACAGACAAATAAAAAATGACTGACTGACTTGAAAAGGGGAAATCCACAGAATAATAGAGCTGCAGGTGGACCTGCTCTGGCAGGTGAGTTGGTCCAGATGATCTCTAGAGGTCCCTTCCAACCCTTAACATTTTGTGATTCTCTGAAGTCAAGTAAAGATATTTTCTGTTACATTTGTTTTCATAGAATTACACAAAAATAATACCTCTTGTCCAAATCAGAAGATACCTGTTCTATCAACATGCTTCTGTTTGTTTGTATTAATATGGTGTTATTTCCAAAAAGTCTGTTTGTGCTGCTAAAAATCTGATAGGTGATTTGAAGAATGCTACCAATAATCCATACAGATTTGTCTTTATAGTTGTGTTAAATTTTTTTCATAATCATTAGATAAACCGTAGACAAGTTTGTATACAATATAGATGTTTTATTGACATCCTTCTTAGTAATTTTATCTTTTGTATGTATAGTCTTTTGTGTGAATTATGTTCCATTTATACCACGTTTATGGACGTATTCTAGGTAACTCAACTTTTTTACTTTACTAAAATTCACTTGTCATCAGAAAATTTGAATGTTTAGATACGGGAGTAGGAAGGCAGATGATTTATAAAAAGAGAAGAGTTTTACCAGGATGTGTGTGTTATTCAACTGCAGTGAATGAAAGCATGAGTAGTTGATTCTTTGTAGACAGTTATGTACTTATGGCTTTCAACAGTTGGAAAAAAATATGTGCTTGGGTTAAAATAAGATGCCAGGAACTCAGAGAACTCAAACATCTTTCTTGGCTTTTTTTTCCATCATGATAGATCAAAGGAGATTTATAATGGAAGTTAGGGCACTGCAAGGCATTGCTGAGATTGTATGGAGAATTAGAGGAAATGTTAATGTCAGAGCAAGAGGTGCAGCTGGTATGAGCATTACTGAATCTAATGGAGTGGTGATGTTACTTTTAGAATAGTAACATTTTGGACTGGGTTGAATTGAACTCTGTTGATTTCTTTTTTTTCTTAATGCATATACTGTGAAGTATTTTGCTCTTCCTTCCTTCATGAACAGCCTTTTGTTACTAGTTCTTTCTACATGTTCCTTCACAGCACTTAGGCTGTTTGACATAAGAACATCTGCTCCTATATTACCACCACCTCCCTCTATTATTTATCACTATTCTTTCCCTGTTGATTTTCTGGCTTTTGTTGGGGTTTTTTTGTTTGTTTGTTTTGGGTTTTGTGTGTGGGTTTTTGTTTCATTTTTTACTTACCTACTTATGTTGTCTTGTCCATTCTTTCATGTTTGCTTTTTGGAAAAAGTCTGTCTGTGTGGGATCTGTTGTATTTTTGTCTGTGTGGTCTCACAGGATCACAGAATGGCTGTGGCTGTAAAAGATTTCTGGAGGTCATCTTGTCCAACCCGTACCTGCTCAAGCAGGGTCGCCTACAGCCAGTTGCCCAGGACCATGTCTAGGCAGCTTTTGAATATCTCCAAGCCTCCAAGGATGGAGACTCCACAACCTCTCTGCCTGACCTGTGACAGTGCTCAGTAACCCTCGCACAGCAAAAGAGTTTCCTGATGTTCAGAGGAACCTCCTGCATTTCAGTTTGTGTCCTTACCTCTTGTCCTGTCACTGGGCACCACTGAACAGAGCCTGGCTCTGTCCTCTTTGCACCCTCCCTTCAGGTGTTTGAAGATCTCCCCTGAGCCTTCTCTCCTCTTGGGTAAAGAGTTCTAGCTCTGTTAGTCTCTCCTTATATGTGAGGTGTTCCAGTCCCTTAATCATCCTCATGGCCCTTTGCTGGACACTCTCTAGTATGACCATGTGTCTGTTGTACTGGGATGCCCAGAATGCAATGCAGCACTCCAGGTGTGGCCTCACCAGTGCTGGCTAGAGGGGAAGGAGCATCTCCTCCCATGACCTGCTAACAAGACTTTGCCTAATGCAGCCATTAACCTACCTTGCAGCAAGGGCACATTGCTGGCTCATGTTCAACCTGGTGTTGAGCAGAACTACTGCCAAGCTGCTTGCCAGCTGGGCAGCCCCCAGCACATACTGGTGCATGGGGTTGTTCCTCCCCAGGTGCAGAACTCTGTGCTTCACCTTGTTGAACTTCATGAGTTCCCTGTCAGCCCATTTCTCCAGCCTGTTGAGGTCCCTCCGGATAGCAGCACGACCCTCTGACATGTCAGCCACTCCTCCCAATTTAGTATCAGCAGCAAACTGGCTGAGGGTACAGTCTGCCCCATCATCCAGACAATTAATGAAGATGTGAAACAGGACTGTACCTGATATTGATCCCTGGGATGTACCACTAGCTACTGGCCTCCAAATTGACTTTGTACCTAGGTACCTAGTACCTTCATGGTCACTTAACAAATAAATATTAAAAGTTTCAAATACTGATGTGCATGCAGTCGTTGTAAAAGAACACTACTAAGATTTCAGATTCGAGCTTGCAGAACTTACGAAATGCTAAAATTATTTGCTTATCCTGAAGCTAACATGTTGTGGTGCATAAGAATCATGATATTTTGCTATATTATTGTATTGAAGACTTTTTTTTTTCAATTAACAACAATTCTGCTTCAGTGTCACTATTTAGTGTAGTTTATGGCTTTGTTTCAGGCACACTTTTCAAATCCTGCTTTTGGATAACTTTCCTAAGGACTTACGTAGTGCTTAACATTACAATAGCTGAATGTTTTCCAAACATTAGCTTAGCCTCTCAGTAAATGTCTGACATGGGGCCATGATGTTTACCTTTTTCCACGAAATAGAATTTGAGGCGTAGAGAGAGACCATGGTCAGAAGTACAAGCTAACTTAATGACAAGACACAGCACCAGATTTCATTTTTACAATTTTTTCTCTTACTGTAGCACAGTGTGTGCTGAAACTGCCAGTGTTCAGCACCTCTTTATATCAGATCCAACTCTTCAGTCGGAAACTTAGAAATAATAGGACATAACAGGAAAACACCCATGAAAGAAATCTGGTTCAAGTGACATGCTCACCATCATAGAGGCATATGTGGCAGAGGATTAGACATGGTCTAGTTAAGAGGGGAATGTTTGCATTGTGAAAACTTCTATTTTCCCCTCCATTCAGCTTCGTTCACTACAAATTTTCTGGCTTCTGCACCAAAAAAGACAACCTTTTCTAGACAACTGTTGCCAGTCTGTGACTTACCCATAGACCAGTCCATCTTCTACAATGAGGAAGGGTACTTTTGGGAGTGTATGAAGGGAGATGGAAAGTTATTGGGAGATGTCTGTAATAAATTGGCTTCTTTTCGTATACGCACTATAAGTTTTTTTGTTTTTTTTTTTTTAGTTTGCATTATACATAAACAATTCTGGCCTTTGTTCATTGTAGAGCGCTTGGGTTTTACTGCTAGGTTTCTGTGTACACTTTTACAGACGTTAAAAATACATCAAATATTGAATAAAAACAAGGAGAAATGGCATCATTAGATTCCATACTGCTTGTTTCTAGGTTTGGAGTCTTTAAAAACACCACATTGATAATTAACTCATGAGCTCATGAAGCAACTAAAGTCCTCTCCTACTCCATGTGGGTCAAGACTGAGTGGAGAGAATTCCAGTGGGTTTGACAGACATTTGCTGATGGTGATACTTAGGAAAATAGGGTGTAATTCCAGATTTTTTTCTTTCTCGTCCTTCTTAACACCTCGTCATCTTCCTACGAATGTACCTGTTGGCTTCTGGGATCTCTTCCAAGTTTGTAACCAGAAATGAAAAGCAAGGAAAGCAGCTCTGCTGTAGTCTGAGTAGTTATCATACTAGACCTATCATTCAGAGGATAAAGCTGCCTAACTTGAAAACAGAGATGGCAAAAAGTAACGTCACAGTCCCTGGTAAGGGCTGTATTTGTCTTTTTGACTTCTTATCTTATATGCTTCCTTTTTTTATTTTTTTTTCCTTTTTATTTTTTTTTTCAGCCCAGGTTTCCTTGTTCAGTCTCTGTGAATTTATGCCTTTACCTCTGTTCTGCCACTATTTCTTCCTTTTTGCTTCTTTATCAGAAATACATCTTTTTCTCTTTCCAGGCCAAGAAGAATACTTCCTCCAGCCTCCACTCCTGCTCCTATCTCTCTTTATTTTAATGCTCCTTGACCTAATCTGTCCCCATTGGTAAGCTTCTCTGACTCAAAGGCCAGCTGTACCCTGTGGAGTTTCACATTCTGCCTTCAAAGCATGAACGTTGTTTTACTCCTGTGAGAAAATTCCAGCTGTATAATTTTTCCTCGTTCTCTGAAATCTCAGTATTATTTTGGCTGAAATGTTTTTAAATGATTTCTGCCTGAGGCAGACCATCAGCGTAGAAAATTTAATCCTAAATAATTTGTTTGGTAAATTTATAAGCAACTATAAAAGGACTCTTCTAATGGGAAGTATTAGGCAGTGTTAAAAATAGGTTATGATGCCACCTTGTTTTAAAGTTACTGTCATGTGTATGAGTAAGTATATGGTTGAATAACTGTTTTCCCTTAGATATCCATATGCTATCAGTGTTAAATAAATACTGGCTTTTAAATGGTTGATCCTACCAACAGAAACAGGAGTTAGTGATGAAGTATGACTTTTCTAGAGTTAAACCTTAACTCACAAAGTTATTCCAATTTCTGGGTGAAAGTGTTACCTGAGGTAACTACGCCTGAATAAATTAATACAGCTCTAGGATGAGATTGATTCATTCTAGATGAATACAACCCTAGCAGAAATATGTCACTATACTCTGCAGAAAAGGGTGTAAGCACACATTCAGTAACTGTAGTTCTCGTTCTTGAATAATTCCACTAGAAAATTTGTTTTCTTTGACTTCAGAATTTGGCATAGCTCTGTGTGTGTGTATGTGTGTGCACATGCATAGAATAAACTTTTGTGTATATACACAAATTGTTATTTATTTCCCACTTCATGGTTGCAACTTAAATAACAGAAGACAAAATGCTAAAAGGAACTGAAGGTTTTAACTTCATTTTCAACACTCAATGTTTTGTTCATTATCCAAAAAGCAATCCAGCTTTAAAGAGTTACTTCCCAGCCATGTGTATGCATTTCCACGTATTTGTGTCTCCTTTCATTATAATTTCATTTGTCTGTCCTGCCAAATTGAAAATGCGGCTTTTATTCTAAGACAATCTTTAAGTTTCTACTACAGGGTCCAAGCCTAGATCTAGTATTTTAGGAGGCCAAAGCATGGTTGGTACAGTCAGAGAAGAAAGTTCCATGAATTTTACTTTCGTATCAATGTGAGAGGATTTGCCCAAAAGTAAGAGAATCTTATGCTTCCAGTTTTGCACAGATAAATGGGTAAACTTGGAACACAGCACAGATGTCTCAATATTGTCGGTTCCACATGGATCACTGGGAATTGTGAATGTATCTTTACATAGTGTAATGTCAAATGGTGGCAGAGATTAGGAAGCCTGAGTTAGATTCTGCAGTCTCCTCCTTTCCTATGAAAGGACTGAGAATGAAGGTCTTTGGAAACTAGGAGCAGGTGGACATACAGCACTTCTAATTTTTATATCGATACAACAATGGAAAAGGGAGAAGGAAAGCAATGGAATTTTTTTTCACAGATGTTTTATGCAATGCACTGTTTATTTATGTGTATTTATACAGCCAAAGCCAATGAACTTCATTGTCTTTCCCTGAAAGATTAAAAATCTATCATGGTAGATAAATCTTTCAAAACCAAATGGTTTCATATATGGTAGTGAAAAGAGATTCCCCCCACACCCGGCATTTTGCTGCTTTGCTTCTTTCCCTCTCCAGATGCTGTGTGCACGTGCTAGTATAGCATGTTACATAAATGCTCACTTGCTCATCTGCCAAAAAGTTGTGCCTATGTGGTGGGTCATTTCTTCCTACTGACGGTTACAGATCTGGGGAAATGGCAGCAGTTGGTTACATTAGGAAGTGATACTAGCCAGACTACCAGCCGCCAGTCATCTGTCTAGTTCTGTATTAGATTTTCTAATAATGAAATACTTTTTGCTGTTACTTTCTTCTTCACTCCCAAATGGGTCATTTTCCAGCTCCTGTTTTAAGAGAATTTGACTCGTTTTGGTGGGGTGGGTGGTTTTTTTTTTTTTTGAAGACTTTTTTACAACCAGAAAAGTCCCTTATGACACTTTTTAGATAGAGCAATACTGACATCCATTGGTTTAATCTTACGTGACTATTTGTTAAATCTCTCCCAACTAATTTATACATAACCTTCTACAGTATCACAATGAAAGGACTGGACTTGATATGATCCAAGGAGGATTGTGCTACATCCAATCTGCTGTATTAGAAGCATGAATCCAGCAGTTTAACTAGATGAAGAGGAACACATCGCAAAATGTGAAGTCCAAATGCGGTGACTAAAATAAAATAAAACCTGGAATCGCAAGTAGCAACTGGGAAAAAAATATTAATGGGGGATTAGTAGTGACGCTGACATTTTTTTCAGATAATCTCTGGAAATGTGGAAATACCTGATGTTATATGAACCTGTCTTGTTTTATATTCTTCATAAAACTGGTGAAGCACAAGGAAAAATGTTTCTAATCTAATAGCATAAGCAGTTCAATGAAGAAAATAACTACTCTCTGTGGTTTCATCTGAGCCCTCCGAGGCTGTAATTTGACTTGGCACCATGCTATTTAAAAATAAAAATAAAAATGTTATAAATGTTGCTGTAAGATCACTGGTGGTATAGGAAAGCGATTATATTTAATCACGAAAAATACAAAAAGTGGTGATGTTTTGAGTCTGTATTATTACGGCGAGCTGAGTAGATGAGGCTGATTACCTTAGACTTCAAAAACAGAGAACCATTCTGTCAGCGAAGGGAGGGCGACGGGCTTTAACAAAAAAGCTCTCCGTTTGCTGTACCCTCCCACCGCATTCACTTGCAAATCACTGTGTGCTTGGAAAAGCCTGCGCTTCCCTCCTCGCCAGCCTTCCCAGGGTAAGTGCTGCGGCTCCATCAGCAGCGCCTCTCGCTCCCGCTCTCATCCTCGGAGGGAGAGTGAGTGTGTGCGTGTCTGTGCGTGTCGCGAGTGTGTGGTGGTGATGGTCCGGCTTTTTTTTTTTTTTTTTTTAATCAGGAGCTCTGAATGAAAGCCAGGCAGAGAGAGAGCTCCCCCTTAGCTTTGGTTCCCGGCTGTCCAGAGTTAAGTGATGCTGGGAGAAAAAGCCTGAGTTACATCCAAGTAGGATCAGTCTTAGAAAAAAAGAAAAAAAAAAACAAAACCCAAAAAACCAGGAGAAAACAAACAAACAAAAAAAGGACTCTAATAGCTCGGTTTTCAGTTTGGTTGGGGTGGACACCACTTTCTCAGAAGCAGAGTAAAAGGTAGGAGCCTTTCTTATTTTTATTTCCTTAAGGTCTTTGTAGTTATTATAGCATGAACAGTATAGTGTTTAATGCAATGCATGGAATTGTTCCACTGTATACAACTTTTTAAATTTTGTAAATATGTTTCAGGAGTAATGAGACAAGGGATAGGAAATAACTGCTATGCAGTCTCTCCTCAAAGTAAACTGGTATCATATTTCTTCAAGATTGAAGCGCTAAGCATTTTTATATTCTTTTTTTTCCCTCCTAGTAAGCAGGCTATTTTCTGAGCAGCAATTTCCATCTGTATTCGGTTCTTGCAAATTCAGTGGGGGAGAACAATATTACTTGAATTTACAAAAGCACAATGTTTCACAGTGTAACTGTTATGAACATAGCATGAAACATACACATACGTGCCCTCACTTTCTGTATACCAGTGCAAGTCTGTTAGAGCTTTCACTGTTATTCATTCTGCCTTGAATTTCAGAATAATTATACACACTCAGAGCAAATGCTTCTTATGAAGAAAATCCCTGTGGAGAGGGATAGCGGGGTGGATATATGCAATATTTCAGGTATCTGTACAGAGCTATATACACACAAATGGGGAAAATATTACCAGGTTTGACATTTCAGTAAAGGGGGGTGGGGGGAGAAGAGAAAAGGTGGAGGGAGGAAAAATTTAGTCCGCACCTGTGTAAGTATTTATTGTCACTGCTGCAATAAAATCCATATTTGATGTGGTGTTAAATTAATGCAGCACAATGCAAGTCTAAATCCATGTTCCCAACTGCTAACTATTGATGGCATTGTCAGCTGCATTAGAAATTTTCAATAGGCTGATACTGTACATGATACTAGTCGCAGCTGTAAAAATCTAACGGTCCTTCAGCTTAAGAGAATGCATCTGCACGTGCAATCAGTGACAAATAGCAACCAGCATTTTAAAACTGGCCTATCATCTCTGTTGCTTCCACACAAATGGAGCTGTTGACTGTAATCTTCATGTTTCATTTCAGTAAAAGCCTGTGTATTACCCCAACTGTACACTCATTGGTTTTACGGTATTTTTTGAATTATACAACTTGTTGTATATGCATGTGCATCTGCCTATGTGAGTGTGTGAGAGTGTGCATGGTGAGAGGAAGCAGGTTTGTAAAAAAACTGTGTCTTTTTTTTTTTTTCTTAAGCTAGTAGGCTTGATGTTTACATGGTGATGTTACAGGAGGGGGAAAGCAGGGAGTGGGAGACTGGAACATACTTCTGAATCTCTAAATCCTTTTTAACTATGCCATATACTAGGAATAGTATGAGTCTGGTACAAGCATTTATTGAGATTTTTCCAGTCACTGGAACTTTTACATTAATTCCTTACTTTCTGAATGTAATAATAGTCTGTGCTCTTTTAGAGGAGGAGATGAAAGAATGAACTTAGGGAACTGGGAAAGGCAAGCAGAAAAGATAAGCTATCTTTCTCAAGAGTTGAAAAACAGCTTTATAGAGTCAATGTGGCCTTGCTTCAAGAGAGGAATTGCTCTTGGATTATAAACTGGTAATCTACTTTGTGCCTGAGGGAGTCTTCTCGTATTTTTATATACTTTGTTAAATAAAAGTATGAATGAAGAGGTCATTTCTGTAGCAGTTTCTGTTAATTTTAGTTTAGCTTTATGTCCATGTTTTCTTTGTGTGGTGTCAAGATGATTTTGTACACTTTAATAGGAGCTATGTAACGTTTGAAGAGTGTTGATTATAATACAGGTATTTAAACTTGAAACTGATGATGATGATTCGATTTTTTTTTTTTTTTTTTTTGTTACTTTGGGTAGCATTGGCTAATATGTCTTGGTTGCTTGTTTTGCCAACAGTTTATATACGGAATGCTTTGTAAAAGTTCATGGAAAAGAAAATAAAAAAATATATCTTAAAGGGACTGTACATAGGACCTCGTATTCTTAAATGGTTTTGTTGGCTTTGCATTAGAGTAAATGAGTGTATATATACTAAAACTTTGTACTTGCATGTTCTCAATAGAGAAAGGATCTGTGAAGAAACTGATGAAATAGTGAAATGTGCTCACAGTAGACACTGTGGTTACTGTTCTTTTCAGTGCCTAGCTGTAGTTGAAAAATGCATAAAAATAATGTTATATGTCAAAGCAAATGAGCTCATCATTAACTAAGCATAGAGAGATATTAATAAGATACACATCTATACACGCACACCAGTATACCTATACACACACCTCAGTATACTAATTTCAGCTAAGAAATATAAATTATTTTTCCCTTGTTAAATAATTAAATGTAAAAGGCAGAAAATATTAATTTGAAAATAATAATCTACCTCTGATTCTGGGAAAGTAATTTTCTGATCTCAATGTGATTTCCCAAGGAAACACATGAATGAAGCAGAGCCTGTCTCATCTGGATAATCTGTGCAGGTGACTTAATTTCTATGTCTATTAACCATATTTAGAGCCAGGTTGCAGGTCGAAGTAGTATAATTTTATACCTTATCACACCACTAGGTTGCAGCACTAGCGTAGGGGGTCAAATTAAGATTGAAATATTGTTGAAAGGTAGCAATGGGGTGACGTTTCTGACTGTTACCACAGTATTATTTTTAATTCATCCATTACTATCACTTGAAACCAATTTTGTAAACACCAAGGCATCTTAATTGGACTTCACAGTATGTCCGTGTTCATAGATTGGAAGAAAATCTGTTGTACAGTTAATTCTTTGATATTGTGTGATAGACAGAAATGGAAGGAAAACACTGATTACTTGGGCAAGTAAATAGGCAGAATATAAGGGTTTAAGAAACATTTTGTGAGTGCCTTAAGTGAACCACATAAATGTATATTCTATATTATCACTGTATTTACTATGGCCTTTCTGATAACATACTAGTTGATGTATCATTCATTATACAGGAGGAAAACTGAAATTCAGAAATAAAACTTCTTTTCTTATAAGCAGTTTAAGCGTGTCAAAGTTAAACATTAGGAAGGGTGACTTCACTGCATGTAAGGAAGCCATACCATAGCGCATTTTCAGTTGCTCTGAATAGTATGCAACTGTCAATGAAAGCTCATGCAAACTAAAGGTACAGTTCACTGAAACCTTGATTGACTGTACAGTACACACACTGCATATCCTGCATCCTCAAACCTACTAATGTGAACATTTGCTTTTTGAAAAAAAAAAAACCAACCCGTACTTCCTCTACTGTCCAACTTCTGGAAAAACTTAAGACCAAGAAAAAAATGAAGCAACAATGGTATTGTCAATACTAGGTTGAACCAAGTGTTCCCCAATCTCTCTGCAGGCCAAGAGGAACTCCTATGTTGAATGTTGCTTGCTCCTTTCCTCCCTGGATTTACAGCTCTTCAGCTCTGAGTCCTTGGCATGGCGACTTCCCTAACTTGCCTGTTTCTGTGGGTTAGCAGCTCTACAACAGAGCAGTAGAAAATAATCCTCATCTCAGGGGACCTGTGTGTGTTACAGTTATCAGGCTGTGTTACTATGCACCGAAAAAATCAACTAGACCTGAACACTTTTTTTCTTTGTTCTGTTCTCATCTGGTGGGAAGCCAGAACACCACTCGACCAAAAAACTAGTGAGCTTATACATTCTGTTTACTGGCTTATCAGTCTAATTTTTAATATGTGCAGGATCTGCCAAAAATCTGCCAGTTGAAGTTTTATACACGTCTTTGTGCATGCGGTCTTCCTGATTATTAAACATCAGAGGCAGTTACCTCAAGTGTGTGTGTGTGTGTATGTGTGTGTACAGTAGAGGCAAAAGAGGGAAAAGCTTTGTCTTGGACAGGGATTGCATTCTAGCAAACAGAATACCGTATAGTTTCTCTCCTAATTTATATCAGCTTTTTATTCACTTTTTTTGTAAGCTCCCACTACCACTTCTTGCCTCTACTAACTTACATGAAATAGATGATGTTTATCACTTTTTTTCATAAAGAAGCATGTCCAGCATGAGGCATAAAGCTTTAGTGGCATCTCAGAGGTACTCCACAGCTTGTGCTGTCACAGGGCATCTGATCTGGGATATAAACTTGAGTCTGCTAGTTGGAAGTGTGTAGTACTGTGTCTGTATCAACAGGCTGTAAAAGGCTTAGGAAGTTAACTGGATGTAATGAAAAGCAATATAGCAGGTGTCCTCTTTAATATTGTTCCCAAATGCACATCATTCTTCACACAATGGGTTTTTTTTTGATTGGTAACTTTATTATGGCATCTCTTCATTGTAACTCAAAGTGAGCTTTGAATCATGTTTCAAACAGTAGGAAATCATGTAAAGAATAGACCATGTATGTGTTTATGTGAAAGTGATGATTCAAAAAATTAATTGAAAATAGGTGATTCTAGAATTCTGTTGCTCAAAAGCTAGAACTGTGTTCTATTGTGTTTTACAAAAATAAAAAGCCTCTCAAAAACATTTTCTCATGAAGAACTGTGTTGTGTGATACATATGTATGGTTTATGATTTTCCTGTTAATATTCCATCACCTGCCACATTACAGGTTGAAATTATTGTAATAGCCTATTTCAATGATTTGCATTACAACATAAAGAACATGACATACCATCACTTAGCCTGATCAGATCATGATCCTTAAAAATGAATGCAGTCCTCATAACCTCTGCAGTGCTATAATACCCAGATTTTTAAGACGTAAAGGATAGATACCAATGTAATTTACAGCACTATGAGCAAGATGCAAAAAGCAATGTCCAACAGGACTGGTAATTTATTTTCCCAAAATTAACATAAAATAAAAATGTGTAACTAAATGATTATTGTGTACTTGTGTCTACCACACTTCAGTAGTTCACATGATATTTACACCTGTTTAATGAATGCAAGAATTATCTTGCTAATTATTATTCTGTCCTAATAGTAAACACAAATAAAACAGAGATATATCTGTGTCTAGGAAGCTTAAACGCTATAGATTCTGTCATCGCTTCCTCTAAGTGTCACATGTGTACAGCTGATTTTTACTTCCACTTTCTTGAATGTTTCATAACGTACACATAAGACAAAATACATTGACAAAAACTTTGAGGTTTTTAATGAGGTTGAGAAAAGAGATAGGAACCCAAAGTATTTGTAATTATCTAGAGGTAATATTCAGGGCAGAGGGATGGTGGTGAAGTTTATCCTGCTTCTAAGGTTTCTAAATTATCTCTTAAATGTATAAATGCCTTTCCCTTACAAACAGTTGCCTGCCATTTTCCTGATGTCTTTTCTATGGTGAGTGGAACTGGGACTCTGTGGAACTGGGCACTGGGATGCATGTGGTGTCTCAGATGCAAGACTCGGTCAATAAGAGTAACGTTGCTGTGCATGCAGTGTTAGCATCCTTGCCTCTACCCTCTGTCCTGAGACCGTGGAATCTCCAGGGCCAAGGCTGCTATAATCCTGCAAAGGTCTTTGTAGTGTTACTGTTAGTACAGGTAAAGTCTTCTGAAAAGGGATCTGGACACCCTTTTGAAAATAAGTGATGAAAGATGGGAAGAAAGAGACTCCTTCCTCTCTCATGACATTGAGATTTTCCTGACTCTGTCCATATGGCTTAATAGCCATTTTTTTGATCTGGTTATTCTCATAATGTTCTTTTAACAATACTGTCCCTCACTAGACCTTAAAATGTTGTCAGATATGGCCTTGACAGGCATATGGGTTTCAATTATGGTTTGGAACAGTAGTGTGTTTTATCTACAAGTTCCTATTTTTTGAGGCAAGGACTGTCATCTTTTCACCATACATATTTCTGCGCTTTTGGCAGTGAGAAAAAGGGGAGAAACTTGTACTTAATCTTGTAGTCATGACTGAAAACTATGGATAGTATTACTATACTTAATTTGAAATTAAAAAATGGTTTCTTTAAATCCTCAGTTTGTTTTCTTTATTTTTTTTAAACATATGCACTTGTAATCATGTTTTCATGTTTCATTCTTTGCTAGAGAAATATCTGAGCCTAAACATATCAGAGAAGATGTGAATCTAAAAGTTTCTGTTTGGGTCCCTCTGTGTTTTATGGTACACAAGAAGATTCCTTGAAGACCGTTTTATATGCGGGTTATCAGCAAGTTAGTTAAAAGTAGACTTAAATGCCATTGATTTCTCTACATCGTGAAGATTCTAAGTAATACGTTCACTAGAAGTGTACATGTGCTAATTAGATGAATAGGGTTTAATTCTTAAAATAATGTGGGGTGGTTTTTTTTGCATTTTTTTAATGTTGAGGCTACTCAGAAGATGACCTTGATTTTTCAGTAGCAGATTGTCAGTTGTTAGAAATAATTGCAAAACAAAACTGAAGAAAAATAGAATACAAAGAGAAAAAAAAAAAAAAGCAGGTGTTCTAAACAAAAAATCCCAAACCATGATGAATTGAAGCAGAATGACAATATTCAACTCTTCTTTTTTTTCCTGTAAGAATAAATTTTAATAGCAAATTATGCAAATAACCTTACACAAAAATTTTACATCATGCTATAGATCATATTTTCATCATCAGTATAGATGTCTTCTAATTTTTTGTTATTTAATTTAGCAGAGAGAGGATTTTTACATGTCAGTACAGTTGTTTGGCTGTGGGTTTGGGGTTTTTTTTCATTATAATCCTGATCCTGCAAAGTAAGCTATGTAGAGCTACTAGTCTGCTGTCATGACTTTCTGCTAAAAAATCAAAACAAAACTAGTTAATTGAGCTAACTAACTCTTGGGTGATCTAGTAATGAATTACAGTTAAGTACATAGTTTAGGAAAAAAAACATCAGAGTGTGTAAAATCACTGCCACAGAACACGGGGAGCTTCTGCAGAGATCAACAACTTTCAGCCATTTAATCAGCAGTCTTTAATCAAAACAGTCCTTTATTAAATGGTAACTAATAATGTAGATGTCAATTTATAAATTAGTTACTGGAGTATACTCAGTCAGTTTGCAGCTATATGAAAAAATTTGCTCATTTCTAAGATTACGGAAGTAAGGTATTTCATTATGGCATGAAAGATACTTTAAGATCTGCATAAGCATATTACACCCAAGTTTCCTAAGTATGCTACTGCTTTCCACTTCCCAAGGCCATTTTTTAAATAGTACTTTTGTCTCCTGTTTCCCTTTGGGATAGTTTCCACAGGCTTTTGGCAGAAATCTGTAGTGTCCATAAAAGAGTAGGACATAGAAAACTTGTGAATACCATTTTAGGGAAGTGTGGCTTTTTTTCTCCCTTCTGTTGGACAAAAGTTTTTTCTGTCATTACTGCACTGAGGTGTGTTCTTTCCCTTGCATGAGAGTATGGTGTTCATGGTCAAGATACCACTGAAGCTGACATCTTGATTAAAATGGGTGAACCGAGCCCAAGGCATATTAGGCACATTTCATTCTCTCCATGACTTAATTCTTGAGGGCATTTTATTGACAGTTTGTGGTTAAGAACTTAACAGCTTATGTGTTACTTGTTACTAGATCTGCTTTTTTCTGGTAGTTACATCTGAATGGCAGATGTACAGACAGATTTCCTTTGTAACATTATTCTTTTATAAAATATATACTTTTTTCCTTGCTTATACAATTCCTTCAAATTTCCCTTCTTAAGTGGTTTCAAATGAATTAGTATCCTGATTTGAGTAATTCAGTTGAGAATATCTTTCCTAAGGTGGAAATGTATTATTTATTTATATAATTTAGAAAGTCTTTAATCATTCTGATGATCAGAAAAAACTAATCTGTTTTCTAAAATTAAAGTATATGTGTGGAATATACCTACAGAATGGAAAATTAAGACAAAACCATACATTTCTTCTTCTTCCTATCCTTGATTAGCAAGGCATCTCAACCCACCCTGAAACACATGTGCTATTTCCAAATATATCCTTTTTGTTTCTTGGTTTCCTCTAGCTTTTTATTTGAGGTCAGAGAATTAGAAAAGAATGATGAACTAAGACATAGTGTATTATAGTAATAATCCCATTAGAGTTTTGATGAGTGTAAATCTTCAAGAGAATTTATGAATCTATAATGTGAATAAGAAAGGTCACTGGCTTGAGCTATTCTAAATTGTGTACCGAAAAGTTTGTGACAGAGAAGGAGAAATCAATTACTTAAGTTATGAAATGCAAAGTTTTTAAAAAGTAACAGTATAATTACAATTTGTTATATTCAGGCATTTAATTTATACTTGCTACCCTAGCGTTTTAGAACAGAATTTAGGAATAGCCATCTATAAATACTTTTTTTAGGTTCTCACTTCTAACAACACCCACTTAGCTGGAGTAAAACACAAATGGTAAAGCTTAAAGTAGTTCAGCCTTCTGAATTACAAGACCAAAACGCCCTGTGTTAACATAGCAGCAACTTCTTGCTAAATTTTGGGTTATGTACATTCAGGGGAGGAAATACCTTTTCCTTCCTTCATGGCTGCAGCCATCAAGAGCCAACCAATACGTGCTTATGTATATAGGGTCTGAGGTGTTTTGCCACTTGGTTAGCCTGAGAAATTAAGGTCTAATGGGGAAAAAAGCAGCCCAGGGGGATGAGTCCCACAGCTGCCAGTTAAACAGTTTCAGCTCTTTCTCTGGAAAAGCACCCAGACAGTCTTATCTTCCGGCTATACATGACTGGGATCATTTTCGTGATGGTGACTGGTTCCTTGTTAGTCTGGGTATGCTGGTTGGAGTCCATTTCTAGCTCTAGCATATTAAAATCCTTCTTTTCACTAAGAAAGTGCACACAAGTGAAGTCATGATACCTTAGCACCAAAAAAATGGATTTCTGAACTAGTTTAGAAGCTATTTAGTTACAATTATAGTGAATTAAAACTGGACTATTGGTTATCAGGACAGTAACATTAAAAAAAAAATAGTGGTTTCATAATGGCATGATGACTGCAAAAAAAAATATTAAAGAATTAAATTCAATTCC
Organism: Chionis minor; assembly: GCA_013398295.1. Taxonomy (NCBI): domain Eukaryota; kingdom Metazoa; phylum Chordata; class Aves; order Charadriiformes; family Chionidae; genus Chionis; species Chionis minor. The sequence continues at coordinate 291,565 of VZSF01003007.1, forward strand.
ATTTAAGTAAATAGAATTCATCTCAATGATTCTAATGTGTAGTCAAGCACTGACTTCTCAAGGGTAATCCATTAGTGCTTTAAAATATATGAGCTAAACTGAAGTGATGTAGAGAAAAAAATATTTGAAGGTAGCTTAATACGTTTCTGCACAATCAGAAATACTGGCAATGAAGATCAGGATAATACTGAGACAAAAATAATTCTTTTATAATCTTGACATTGTTCAGAGTCTTTTCTCTTTAAAGGGAACAATTATAGTGACTTAAAGAAATTTGCTGATGAATTAGTAGCTTTATGTTCTGAGGTGCGTGGTTTCTTTCTGGCTGAAGGCTGTGAAGGCTTTTTTAATAGTTGTTTTGTTGTATTTTTAATAGATAAATGAAATGTTCTACATGAAATAACTGCCAGTAAAATAATTATGTTTTGAAATTTTTCCTCCCCCACAAGGCTTTGGGGTTTTGGTTTGGTTTTATACAGTTAGTGCACTCTGATCAGTTCTTATCATACTATACTGTTCTTTGTGAAAGATGATGTTTTGCTATGGGAATAGAAAATATTTCATTTGACAATGAGATATCCTATAAGTCAGAAATATTGTTTCTTCAGTATTTCTCAAGTTATATACCATACAGTTTTTTTAGAGATTTCAATAAATTTGAGATCACTTTTTTTTTTTAATTGCAACTGGGAGGGAGGTAGAAGAAAAATTCTTAATGTCTAACTTGTTGAAATTTACTTTGATAAAACATCCTTTAGAGGACACTATAGATTGTTGATGGGTTTGGAGTGAGTTTTTTGTGTGTCTGTTTAGTTTTTATTCATAGACTTCCATATTTTCTTACTTCCCTGTCCTAAAAAGACCATATATTATTCTAAGCATTCACTGCTTGTTTGCAATTTGTCTGAAAGTTAAGCTTTAGTAAAATATTTTTTTTGGTCCATATTCATTAACTCTGTGGTAAGTCTCCACGTTTCAGGAATTTCTCAAAGTAAGCAGAATGATGTTCATAACTTGCTAACCAAATCGAAAGTCAAATGTTGGTGACATTTTTTGTGCAATTCCTTGAAAAGTTTGTTCCTTTTTTTCAGATGAGAATCTTAGTAATGCAGATATTTTTAATCTTTTGGTGCCATCTTGTGGCAACAGGATAATTATATGAAACCAGGAGGCACTTTCTTTTCTAGCCGACAGTTTCTATGCCTACCAGCAAAATATCTTGCTTTGGTGATGGATATGTATGTATGAGTTTTTATAGTGACTATAAAATAGCAAACCAACTCATGCACAGGACAAAGTTCTCTTTCATTGCTTATTTTTGGGGGATCATTTCAAGTGCATTACTATAAATAATGATTTGAGAAATCTCACAAAAATTGACTGTATTTACCACATAGAAATAGATTTTTGTTCTATAATGCATTAGAACTCTGTAGAATACTTAAATACTTAACTAGTTTGAGGCAGTTGTCAATAGATTTTTATTGTATTAGTGTGTTAGATCTCTGTAGAATACTTTAATACTTAGCTAGCTCAAGGCTATATTCACTTCGGCATCCTGTAATGTTTAATAGAAAGCCAAGGTCTGTGCTAGCATTCTTGTTTTTCATTTTATTTTCTGGTTTTGGCTTGGGAAAATTCATACCAGCCTGCATCCCAAAAAGCAATAACAGCACAGGAATACCATTTATTTTCCTGATATTTTCATTGGGATTCAGCAAGATGAGTGGTTTTGGTTTTGTGCTAAATGACTACAAGTTTAATACCTGGGGTTTTTTTAAGATAATGCTCATAGATGTCTGAAATCAGTACAGATCATATTCTTGCTCTATTTCCTAAGGATTTTTCTATATGATAGTCCGTATTTGCTTAGTTATTTATCTCTGGCTTCCAGTCATGATGAAAGTTTCTAGATGCAAAAATATTACTCCCTGTCAATAGCTGGAAAGAAAAACAAGATGTCAGTCCTGCTTTTGCTTAAACTGGTGATTGTCATTCTTTCAGGAGTAAAGATGATTTTATTTTTTCTTGGTTTTTTTGAAAGACATTTATTATAGTCTGGTCCAAATAATATCCAAATGTCTTGTAGTCATTGAAGATCAATTGCAAATTATAACTTTGTAAGTTATTATAATACCCTTTTTTCAGACATGAGGTATGAAAGCATATAAAGATTAAAAGTGCTTGTACCTCAGGGCTAGAAAACAGACTGAAAGTTTGAATTTCAGTCCAGTACTATAGCCACACAGGAGAAAAAAAAAAAAAAAAAAAAAAATTCCAGCATTTTTGATAGTATATCCTCCCAGCTGAAGGAAGAAATACTGTCAATCAAATTGACTACTAAATGAGAACATTGTTTAAGATCTCACCTTTGTAATAGAAGTAGTATTCCAATTGAATATTCTTGCAATGTCAGATACTTCCATCACTTTCTGTACACATGGCCAATACTGCCTCGTTGTGTATTATATGCTTTCTAAAGTCAGACAGAAATAAAAATATGATAAGGATGTTAATACAAGATATGCTTTCTAGCAATTATGTGGTATATATTAAAATGTTAGTCACTAGAATGTGATTTTTAATAAGCAATCACTAGCTGAGGTACAGTTGTATGCTGTGCCAGCTGGTGACTGTGATAAATCAGTCAACAGCTGAAGGGTTCCTTTTGGATGGTTACAGATTGTGTGATTTCTCTGATTGGGGTTAGCTGGGTTAGCTAGAGATAAAACTCTGTTGCCTATCAGCAGGAATGGAGAGAAGAATCACAATGTTAATGTAATAAGATACAGAATTTCAATAGTTTTGTACATGTATGTGATGATGTGTTTATCAGAGTTATTCCTCCTGTTTTCAGTAAAATTCTCTTGACAACCAACTTGAATGCTCCTCTCTCTCGCTGTATCTTTTGATGCCTTCTACAGTATACTTTGCTTACAAGATTAAAGCAGTAGATTAATTAACTAAAGAAAGAATGGCAATTGCTCGTTCCAGTGAATTCTCATGATGTGAATTCCCTTACAAGGAATACAAACTTAAATACGTATCACAGTACGTATCACACCATAGAAAGGTGTGAAGCTTAAGGCATGACTCGAATATTTATAAATGAAGTTATGATATTTGGACATATATAATATGGTAATAATAATTACACTGAAATCCAAAATATAATTTGTACCTTTTGCAGTTCATATAAAATCAGTTTCTATATAATTCCATGATTTGCTTCTAGGTCTAACAGAGACATTTCCTATAACTACAATTTCTAGATTTGGTAAAGTTTGCATTTTCTTACATTGAAAAATATTTAGTATTTAGTTATTAAACAGTGTTTTCTGTCATTTCAAGATAACATGTGAATGGTCTCTAAAAACAAAATCTGAAAAAGCTTTCTAGGAAGTTATTTACCAAAATTGCATCTTCTTAACATCTTATCTGGATGAATACACTTTTGTGTATGCATGGTATTGTAATTTTCATGTGGTTACTTTTAATGCAAACTGTGTACAGAATATTTTAAAGACTATTCAAGAGGGAAAAGGCAGAATTCTGTTATACATGTTAAAGGGTGGTTTGTTTTTTTTAATTTGGTTTATGGGTATTTTAAATGTATTTACTTATAAAAGCTGCAGGTAAGGCAGGCAGCATGCTTCACCTGAAATATGGAGCGAGAAAAATCAAGCACAGATACAGAAAGATGATGTAGCATGTTTTAAGTTACCAAAGAGGAAGTCTCCAATGAGAAGCAGTTGTGTTTATGCAGTGTAAAAAACAGAAATCTAATAGGGATGAGTCAGTGGATGTTGTGGAGGAACAGAAAGAGATTTTTCTTGGACTGATTGATATGCATTCCTAAGCACTTCAGGAGATTAAGGGAATGCTTATTTGAACAGAAGAGTTTGTAAATTTGGAGATAAAATGTCATAAAGGCTGCATCTCTTAATTCACATGTGAATGCACTGCACCAGCCTTTAAAAAATGAAGAGGCCATATGCAAAAGAAGTACGACATTCAATGATGGAAGAAATAATGCCCAAGAATTCGAGCAGACATAACATTCACATGAGATTAAGAGAATTTACAGACAGCATTATGTGGATAAGAGGGATGTAAAATAAATGTAAGAGATAAAAAGAGAATGTAGATCAGAAAGTGTCTTGGAAAGATAAAATAATCCAAAGTATCAATGTCTCCATTGAAGTTAGAGAGGGAAGAGGAAACATGGTCAAAGTGGTAATTCCTATTTGTGGAGCTTCTGGAGGTGAAAAGAAAGCAGAAATAGTTAATGATTTTATGATTAAAGTCAGGAGTACTGAAATAGTACCATTTCAGAATATGTTTTTGACAGAAGTGGATTTGCTAGAATTTCTTCATCTCAGTTGCCAAATCCCTTGTATGCCCTCTTTGCAAATTACACCTGTTGAATAGTAGATTTTTTCTCTTTCAATCCCAGTGTGCTTAATTTAGTTAGAATTTTAGGTAGGTAAGTAAATACATTATTTATGCAGGAAACTGTTAGATCCTGTATATGAAGGAGAGACTGAAAAGTGTCTGTCACAGAACTTGTCTAGATGATCAAAAGGAAAAAATGTTTTTTAAAAATGTTTCTGGGGTTGGTCCATCAGGTAAGATTGATTGCTGATCTGTGGAACTTGTATATTTAGTGCGTTGCTCTCCTGACTGTCAAAATTATTTATGCCTGGTGTGACTACCCGCTAGTCTAAGCAACAGGCTACCTAGGCTGTGGCAGTGAAAGAAGAAAATTCATCCTGCTGTACAACTGCAGTAATACATAACTGACACGTTTTAGAGCCTGAATGCCTAGAGAAATTCTAAACAAGATATATAGGTCACAAAAACACAGGATCCCAACAATCATGGGTGCTGTTCTTACACACAAGACATAGGTGTACCTTCTTGTTGAATGCCTGCAGAAGCAGTCTGAATCACTTTGTTGCTATGACTTTGTCCTTTGGAGATTACAGTATTTAGGGCAAACCAGGAATTGCTATTTGAATTGAAAAGCGAACTGCTAAAATAAGAGTAGTGACCCTGATATTCCAGGTTATGTACTTCTTGGCATTAGGATAAAAGATCTTTCCTTTGCCAAAGTGAACTTGGTTGTTTTCTCATGAAGATGAAGAGAGAAACCTGTGTATACATTAGCTGCAAGTGAAGAACTTCTTTTCCTTCCCTGCCTTTTACAGTGTAGAAGTAATTTAAACTGTCTTTGAGGTATGGATATACATATAAGACAAAATTTAAAATTACATTTTATTGGACTGATTTAATGAACACTATGTACATCAGAAATAAAACTGTATTTTCCTACAGTGGATTTATATCCATGTCCTTTGATGCAAAGCAAACTGTGAAACGCTGACATAGAGATAGCTGTCACTTCTGAGTATTGTAAAGAGAATTCAGGAAATGAAAGACCAAAAGCCTTGTAGTTCCTCAACAATGGAAGCAAAAAGTTACTTCCTTGCCTTAACAATTTTTTTCCCCCTGATTTAAAAATAATTTGGCAATAGCCTTGCAATGTCTTGCACAGGAAAGGAAAATTTTCACAGAAACTAAAACCTACTGTCTCTAGAACTGTCTTTTTCCAACGGCATTCAGTTAAGTTCTCCTCAGCCAAAGAAAAAACCAAAATATTTCCAGCTATTCCAGTGGTCTCATGGTAGTCTTAGACCAGGCTACAGCTCTTTTCTAGCTCCTCAGAGTTTATGACAGCTGATTTACATGAAGAAGGAACAGTAACAACAATCAGCTCTCCTGTTTTTGCTGTTAGTCCACACTGTTATTCACAAGAATGCTACAGTTTTTGCACTTTGAAAAGACCTTACCAGAGTCTTTCTTGCTCCTCGTTTGAAAAATGAAAATCCTCTAAGGAGCGTAAATAAGAGTTAATTTACACTGCCTCTTTCTGTGTGTTTTGGTACTTTCTCTGAAAGGCATTTTGGTTAACAGCAGCAGTCAGGTGCTCTTGTCAATTAGGCCATGCTTGAAATACTGTGTACTTGTTCATGCGTAAGAGCCGTGCATTTGCAGAACCAGAAGATGCAGAGCTGGGCAGCACTGTGGAAGCTCCTCATTGCTGGTGGATTTCTGATGTCCTCTTCCTAATTAAAGGGAAAGAGTTTGCCTGCAGGCAGGATTAAAAGCCACCTCCTACTATGTATTACAATCTTGGAGGATGCACTAAACTGCAAAAGTTTGAGGGCCATGCTATGTTGCTAAACTACTGTGGTTTTGTGCATGGGAGACCCCAGCATTTTGCAAATGACTTAAGCTTGGGTTTAATTGACATGACCATTGAGAATTTGATCAAGTATATAAATTTAAACACATTTAAATTGTTTTTAACACTGTGCAGATATGTACATACTCACGTGCTTTGGCCACTTTAGTCCTTATTCAAAACCGTGCCTTATTCTGTATTTCTGAGATTAACTGGATGTTAACCATCAACCTTATCTGCCTTTGTTTCAGTTTGGGCTTAGCAGTACAGTGTTGAGGACTTCTAATTTTTTCAGACATTTTATTGGTTTCCACGTAGATTTTAATAAAAGGGCAATTTTAATCCCTCACGTAATTCTTATAAGGCAGTGATTTTTTTCATAACGTTTTAGTGATCTCCAATAAGTATTTGTCAAATAGTTGATTTAATTGATTTGAAGACCAAGATGAGCATTCTGCTTTAGTAATGAAATGCAGAGGACAGTTGGAATGAATGAATTATATATAGAATACATGTGATCAGAGCTTGTCCTGAAAGAGAAGTGCAAAAAGAGAACCTACACTGAGACGATTGTCTTTATTATCTAGGAAGCCCTTAATTGCACTTTTGCTTCAGGGTGCATTAAGCAGAAATTTTCACATCCAAAGCAATACATAGAATTAAGTATTTAATAAAATATCAACATGTTATCTCACTAAAAAGGCTACAGTGTTGTAAGTCAAACACTGCCAAATATTTTAGAATTACTAAATCTTCAATGTAAGACTATAGCATTAAACTATAAGGGAAATCAAATGACAAGCTTTAATTTCTATGCTTTTTTTATACACATATTTTACTCCTAAAGTTTTAATGTTTGTGGTGTTGTCTTTATGTGTTTCTGTTCATAGACTTTCCAAAATTATAAGCAATGTTTTTGTAATGTTTCTTACATCCTAATGTTGACCAACTGTTACTCAACTTGATCACCTGCTTTCTTTCTGTGCTATGCAGGCGCTGGTATTTTGGTGGTCCTTTTATGTGTCATGTTCTTTGTTTAGGACATACTTCTTATATTCTTTGCTTCTCACTTCATATTTCCTGCCAACCATGGATGTTTGACTTTCATCTGTATAAGATAATATAGCAAAATAAAAGCTGAATACTTTGAAATCCTGGTTCTTGTCAACAAGACTGGGGTTCTCTGTGACAGGCTAAAGGATCCTGAAGTGTTCTGTGAGAAATTTTGTTATTTAGCTGACACATTGAGCTTTTTCTTTTTTTTTTTTTTTAAAAAAAAAAGAATTCTTGCTGGGCATATAAAATTTCTCTTCCAGTGGGTGGCTAAGTACTGTGTCATACCTCTTCCTGGTACATTCTTCCTGGGCTGTGCCACCAGGAGCTACAAAATTTGATTAAGCTTTGATAGACCTAATTTGAGTAGTAATGCCCTGAAGAAACATGCCACATAAGAGACAATATGGCACACTAGCAAGGAGAAACTAAAAAATTGTTCAGACATAAACACTCATGTGATAAGTCGGTTTACTTCTGTCCATAAAATCAGACTATCTCTAGGTATCAGTACACACATCCAGATACTTACTGGATGCTCTACGATACTTTGCATATCCTTACAAGGAGGTTTTTTTCTTGTATTTCTTCAGTCTCTTACTCATTTTTAAACATGGATTTTATGGTATGCTTTGGAGTTTTTAAGAATATTCAATGGTATCGAAAGTGTTCATGCTGTACAGCTGTAGTTCTGGATAGTTTTCAGTTTATGATGGATATTATTTAATTAATGATAAAGAAAAGTCAGTTTTTATTATATATCACTTACTAGCTCTTAATAGGCATGTGAAGTACTGGTTTTTTTGAGTTGCAACAGTGTTTGTGCTTAGGCACTGTCCACTTCTTTATTTGTCCATTGCCTGGTTGTTTGCAGAACATTAAGGGCTTCAGAGTCACTGAAGAGTTTTAGGCCTTCTTTTTGTCCATGCATTACATTATGATAAGTGAACACAAAAAACCCCATAAACTATATCCACTCTATTTATTCCATAGTCCTGTTAACTACTAGAAATTTTCTGAATTGTATGGGTGGTTGGGCAGCATACAAAGATTATTTACTGAAATATAAAATAATTCATAATTCCGTAACTGATGTTTTTTGTTTTGAATGAAAACTGAATTAATAATCAGTATTCAATCTAGAGAGGGAGAACTGCTGTTACCACTGTATGCCAAGTAAATCTTAAAATCAAGTCTTGCTGATTATGTGGGATTATCAAATAATATTTAATACAGTTATGAGCGTATAGATGTTGAGAATGGTATCCTATCTCAATTTCATCTTCAGAATTTGTCCTACTAATTGGGCTGCTTTACATATAATCACTGGGGCTCTTTCTTGTAAAGACAACCTGGTGGGACTTGGTTATGCTGTTCAAAATCCTTCCATCTGCCTTGAAGTCCTGGGCCGTGACACTTGCTTATGAAAGGACTGAGAAAAGAGTGTTTATGGGGGAGAGAAGAACCAGGAAGTGGGAGCTTCTTAATGGGACATAAAATATGTAACTCAGGGAGCACTTAATGTGTACAGGGGCATATGGTTCTCTAAAAATGTGCAGCTTTACTCGCTTAATACTACACAGGAGTGAAAAGCAAACAAAACCATCTTATTGTAGTGTGTTGGGACTTCCAGCATTACGTAAGACTTGTGTAAACTGTCTAGTCTAGCTGCTTGAATTTTCTTGCTCTTTCAGAAGTATGTGTATGGAACACTTTGTATGGAAGTATGGTCTGTTAGAGATTCTCACAGATACAAGGCATTTATAAACGAAGACAAGACTGGAAAAGGCTAGGGGATGGGGAATAGCTCACAGAGGTTTGAAATAAGTTGTCTGTTGTGGTTTAGACATTGTCCTAACTCACACTTCACATTGCTTGAAGATTTAGGAGTAGAGACCCTTTCTTTCAGGTTCTTCCGCGACCACTGGCTATGTATCTTATTAGTATGCTTAAGTAAAAAACCATGAAAATATACAATAAAATAAATGTGGGAAAAGGAAGATAACTTCCTGGGATGCTTCAAGGCTGATTTGTTACCAATTTAACAAAATAATGTTTTTTTATTATTATTATGTTGCTATTATTATTTTTTAGATTTTCTTCTCTAAATTAAAAAACATTGATTTGTTTCTTCTGCTTCTTCCCACCACAATCTCTTTGGAAACATAATGTTTTATGTTTGATGATAAATGACATATCACATTAGAGCTAAATGTGATTTGAAATGGCTGAAATATCTAAAAGAATCAAACATTATATTGGAGACAGGTCATCCTTAATAGCAATGTGATTACAGTTTTCATACTATTCTTCCTCTTTCAGACAGCATTTCTTCTGCATACTTGGAATTGTTCCATCTTCCTTTCCTTGAAGACACAGCGGGTATATAAGCATTAACCATTGTGTGTTCAGCCCCTTGGGCTATGTTTCCTGTTTCCAGTGATGTTAAAAGGTACTTCTGAAAATCCAGTAGTCTGAAGTGACAACTCTAAAACAGCAAATGTAGGGTGAGCTACTGCTAAACAGAATATGAGTAGGCATTTAGCTTTTCAAATTATGTTTAATCCCTAGAGGGCTGTGGAAGCCAGCCTGCAAATATTACTAATTTTATGTTGAATCTAGGTTAACAGACCTTTTTATTATTTTTTATTTCACAAAATAGGGTCTGTATGGTCAAGATTGGCTCAAAAAAATTCATTTCTCCTACTTTGTTCAGTTACTGTGTATAAGTGAAAGATATCTGAAAATATATATTGTATAATAGATTTTTATTACTTTTTCCAGTGTAAATAAAATAAAGTTCAGGGTTGGTCTTCTGGGTATAACACTTATAAGATTAAGGATGGATAAAGGTGGAAAGGGAAGTTAATCTCCAAGATAGTCTTAAGAGACAAATTGTACTATGTAAATGTGTGCTAGTTCTGTCTGTAGATGTAATTATCGTTAAAATTGCACAAAAAAAAATTCATTCACTGGGCTGGATTTTTTAGGGTTTTTCCCAGCTACAAATCATCTCAACCGTTACTTCTTGTCATCTTCGGTAGATATGGATAACACATTATCCCTTGTCTCGTTTACACAAATCTTACATATTTGAAAGCTGTAACTTGTTCTCCCCTCTCACATGCTTTTCTGTAATAACCTAGTGGCACCAGCTTATTCACTTGTGCCAGGATAGTCATGATGATTCCACTTTTACCCTGACTTCTCCATATCTTTCTTAAAGGGTGGTGTTCAAAAATGGATTTTTTGTTCTGGCTGAGCCCTTCCCATTGTTGCCTGAGTAGAGAAGATATACTTTTTTTTTTCCTATAGGTAGTACTCCTATCAGTTTCTTTTTTGTATCCAGATGATGCTGTTAAATCGTATTCAGTGATCTGTTTGCCTCACTAGCGTTAAGACAGTTGACATTTCCTGATTTTTTTTCTGTCCGAAAGGCATGATAATTATTCAGTTATAGAAATAATTTAGAGTGGAATTGGAGTGGAAAAAATATTTTCAAATAAGGGAATGACTAATTATTCTGAAACTGCTTCAGCCAATTCATGTTCTGTACTAGCAGTAAATTCATTAGGCCCAGTGGTTTAAAAACCTGTAATTTGCAGTGAACGCTACATGGTCCTTGAGCATGCCAGATTCCCATGCTGAGGCCATTTTATGTTATCAACACATGAATGTGCTGATATTGGGTTGCTGAATTTTCTGAATGTCTTGTCACTGAAAGAAGAGTCCTGTAACATAACATAACTGCATTGCCTTGCTCCTAGCTTCACACCTTGTCCAGTGCTGTTCCATCCCCTTCAGGAGTTCACATCACTTCCCATGTAGGAACTGTTTATGGATTTCTCCAATGTCTCATGGCTCTTGGTAGCAAACGCAGCTTGTTACACACCTAATAGGATTGCAGAGGCTGGCCATTCTCACCTCAGTTCTTCAACTCATCTTTATCCTAACTTTTTCCTGTTTAATGTTGATATCATAACATTTTGCTGACAATATTAATTGTATTAGCTACCTGCCCTAAGTTTACTTTCTGAAACAATGCTCCTGAGAAGACAGTGCATTCGCCAACTTCCATCATTCTGTCTGTAAAAACATTATTTCACCACTGATTATTTAAACAAAGTTTTTAATCTTTCTCCTGTTGCTAATGCTCTCACAGAATTATTTCATCCTGGATTTTTGACTTCTCGTTTTGTGCCTTGTCTTTGTCCACTTAACCTCTTTCTTTGCCTGATATTCCTGTAACTCGTATTTAGCAATACAATATATTTATATTTTTGACATGCTTGCTTCCCCAGGTTTTGAATGAAATGACAGTGACTTAGCCAAAGTCTGTTCTTTCCTGCATTTCCTGTCCATTTTTGCGCTAGGAAGGCTTTCTTTAAAAAACTACCTCCTCCTTTGGTCTTCCTGTCTTTCCTGCACATAATATTATCATAATCTTCCAGTCCTTTGGGATACTTCACTAGCTCTCTATTATGCTTATTATATAGTTTTCAACTTTTAAAACCAAAGACATCCAGATTTTCTAGGTTTGCTCACTGTGCTTTTTGTATTAATGTACAGATGTCAGTGATGTTTGACAGATGATTGGTGCAGTATCTTCTTCATCCTTTCTGACCTGCTGTCACCCGTTCTTTTTATCCTCCTTGCCCTTAGACTGGTTTGCAGCTATTTTCTGTTTATACCTAAATTACATGTTTATGTTAGCATACTCATGTTTCATCCTACTTGACAATCCATTTTACTAAGGTAGTAACTGAATCTTCCTTCCTTATTTCCCTCCAGATCCCACAAGAAAGAGTTTATCTTGTAGCTCAATGAAAAATGTGCCTTAAGTGAGGAAGCCAAAGCAGTCCAGACTGACACCATCAGTCGCGAATTTATTCCCAGAATATTATTCTATAGAACTGATGTTTCCTTCATATTGGGAAAGTTCTCTAGAAGATAATGAGTAAAAGGAGCTTGCTAAAGAGTACGAGGTTGTTACAGATGTTGATACTGTAGCCAAAACTTGCATGTCTTGGCACAGATGAGCATTTGTAGCAGACCTCAGCCATTTGCATAAATAGAACTTTTGGAGCAGAAAGTTAATTGGAAAAGGTTCTGGAACAGAATTTGGAAAAATGCTGAGGTACAGAGGCATTGAAGAGGTTGCTATCCAATTGCAGACCAGAAGAAAGGACACACATGCAGCACCCGTCAGGAGTGAGGATGGAAATGACAACAGCAGTGCTGGTGCTGTCATCTGGTTGCTCTGTGAGATGACTTCTTGCTGACCTCATTGTCTGTCAGGTGGTATTTGATGTCTTACCTCACGAATTGCCAGAAAGGTGCAAAACTTTCAACAGTGGTAAACTGACTTTGTATTTTATTCAGTGTATGGACATTTTTGAAACACCTGTCTGTCTTCTAGAGCTGGTGTAGTCACTGTGGTTTTATTGTTTTTCTTTTTCTTCACTATCATACAGCTGTCTTTCTTAAAGAGTTGCTATGTGATAATGTGATGAAGACATTGCAAATTGGAAGGTTTGTTCATAGGCACAGGAGAAATTTGCACTTGAGTTCTTCAATCTTCACTCATATAACAATTATTAGAGATTATATATCTATTTTACTTTATAACAGTATTTAAAGAAGAGGGAGGAAATCATTGCTTGACATCTTATTTAAGTTTTGCTAATGTGTATATATATTATAGCATTGTAGTTCTGTGCTTCTCATATCACTTAGGAAAAAATCCTCATAGTTCCTTTAAATATGGTAATACACACTTTAAATATATACTACATTGCGCTCTGAGTGACACCAGTGAATATCTTCAGCAAGTACACTTCAGTCACTGAAGTAGCTGGCTTTTTGTTGCTGAAACTGAGAACAGATCCTTGATATTCTTGTAGTAAAATAAATATAACGCTTAAATTGATGTTAGATTCTTGTGCTAGCCTGCCAAACAAGCGTTTGGAAGAGGACTAAAAGAAACACCAGGGATAAAATGAAAATGTTAGGAAAAGAAGGAATACCTGTCAACATACCGATGAAAATCCATGTTCAAAATCTAGGCTAGAGCATGTAACTCATGAATGACACTGGATGGAAATTGCAAAAGTGCAAAGGAGTCCTAGGAAAAAAAAACCCAGTCAATGGGATATATTACCATTTAATTTATGTGACCTTTACAGCCTATTAATAATCTTTACTTCCCATTTGGAACCGTTGTTCTTTTGGACCTTAATGAATGGATGTAGGACCTCAAGTAACCTTCCTGCTATGTTTGTCTAAAGCCCTAAATTTCTTGTAATTGCTTGCTTTGCTGTAAATGAGAATAACAAGCTTTAAATGTTTAGTGTTACTTCTTCCCATGCTGACACTAGCATTGGGTCCATGCATTTTTCTTGGCAGGTACAACAAACAATGTTTGTAGCAGTATGACAGAGATTCAGCCAGACATAAGCCTTCCAGAAGCGAGAAGCTGGATGCCGTTCTGTAAAAATATCGGGGCAGATTGTATAAAACACTAATTCTTTAGCTACTAGTTAAGTCACGGTATGCTTTGGATGGAAATTGATTTGCTTCCCTGGAAGTGATTTTCACATCACAGATGGTTGGCGTTTCCTGTATTGACAGTTCCCAGAATATTTTTCTGCAGAAGGTATCTGAGTATATTGTATCTGTATGTGTTCTCTTGTATCTGTATCTTTGTGGATTTATTTCCTAGACAGCTTTTAGATGATAGTGTTAGTAGAAGGTGTGAGATTCAGATTTTCCTGATGACTTTGCAACCCAAGAATCATAAAGACAGTCTATTACAAATAGTTCTACGATCTTCTACAGGGTTTCCCTCTCTGCAAGCGATTTGAAGAAAACTGTTGGTAAAAATGTACGGGTTATCTGGTTCTTGCTGTCCTGAAAGATTACCGTTATTTAAGATAGCTTTCTATGAGAGAAAAGTGGATGGATGTTGTGTGTTAACGCTGGTATACAGCTAAGCACTACGTAGCTGCTCTCTCACTCCTGCTGCAAGTGGGATGGGGAAGAGAAAACTTCATGAGAAAACTCATGAAGACATCATTATAAGGAAAGCAAAAGCTGTGCTCACAAACAAAACAAAATAAGGGATTTATTTACTGCTTTACAACAGCAGGCAGACCTTTGGCCATTTCCAGGAAAGCAGGGCTCCTGTTACTTGGGAGGACAAATGCCGTAACTCTGAATGTTCCCCCTTTCTGCTTCACCCAGCTTTTATTGCTGATCACAACATCATGTGATGTGGGATACCCCTCTGGTCAGCTGGAGTCAGCTGTCCCAGCTGTGTCACCTCCCAACTTCTTGTGTACCCCCAGCCTACTTGCTGGTGGGGTGGTGTGAGAAGCAGAAAAGCCCTTGACTCTGTGTAAAGCCCCGCTCAACAACGTCTAAAACCTTCCTATGTTATAAACACTGTTTTGGTCATAAATCCAAAACACAGCACCATGTGAGTAACTGTGAAGAAAATTAACTCTACCCCAGCCAAAATCAGTATAATGAGGAAATGAATTGTGGCATTATAGTTTATTGTTGTTATACATCTGGTGGCATTAAGTGGTGAGATTTGTTTGCTTTTTGCCATAGCTGAGTGAACATTTTAAAGTACTGCAATATCTATGTAATATATCTTAGTTATATGCCACATATATATATATATTTTGCATATGCAGATTTGAAAGAGTTTGCCTTTAAATATGGGAGAGCTAGCAAATTCCTGTTGTCCTAAGAATAAAACCTCTGTTCAAGGCAGTTTTCTCAGGGAACTAGATGGTATTTATATCATTATTTTTCACTTACGAGGATAGAATGGGGATGAATGTCTGTTTATCGCTGTGTAGACTGTGTTTGAGTACATTGTTGACCCTTGGAATTGGAGAATTTTTTTCTGCAGTCTTCTCATGGTTACCTATTTGTGATCTTTACAAGAGATATTCCTTTTCACTTGCCGCTCTAGACCTTTGGTAAGTTTACAGAAGAGTATTCTGTAGAGAAAAATGTGTATATATTGCGTAAGACAGCATCACTCATTCAGAAATAATAATAAAATGTTGCATATAAATACAGCACAAGGTAGGAATAAGCCCCTGTAAAAACACTTTTTGTAGAAAAATCTGCTTTGGAGTCTGTAAGCTTCGAAGACTAATACATCATTAATCACTGATAATTTGGTTTTAGTCTGAAAAAAGACTATTGTTTTAAAAACCCCTTAAGTTAAAGTATTAGCTATGCATATTGTGATGAAACAGTCCCTAATTCTAAAAAGAAACAAACCCCAGAAACTATATTGTCAGACATAAAGAATTCCAATAATCAAAATGTCTTATATTTCTCATGTATAATTATTATTCAATCACATTAAATACAAATAAATAGCATTTTTCACACAGAAGTGTTTTGCCTCCTAATTGACTTCCAGTTATAAGTAAACTATAGATATTTGATTTCCAGTTGTAATAATAATTTATTTCTGTTAGATTCAAAATACAAAAAGAAAAAAAAGATAATTGGAAAATTTTATTAATATTGCATGCATCGTAAAATAATTTCTTTACTTATGTATACCCACAGAATTCACAGTATATCAGGTATATTGATATAAATCATTGAGTTTTACTGGGAAAAATGTAGTCCTACACCAGAATCTATCAGGAAAATTATTGATTTTCTAGCTAATTGTGTTTTTTGAAATATATAATTTTAATTAAAGCTATTTGTTGTTTAACAGAAGAAGGAATTGGATAACACTGTACTATATGAATCCATTTTCACTTAACCATGACAGTTGCCTTGCTGTTGTAATACAGTATCCCTAAATCATCTCGCAGCCTGTTTTAGTTGTTTGTTTGCTGGCTAAATGTTACAACATATAGAGTGTTTGCCTTTTGTTTTCTGTTTGTTGTGGGTGCAGTTTGAGCATCATTTGAGCAAGACTCACTGTCACTTTGGATATGGTGTGGACAGGCAAAGACTCTACCTAATAGAGGCCCTTGCAGCTTTGCATTTTCAGTTTCGACTAAAGAGAGCTCTTGGCAAAAGGTGCTCTTGCGGTACGTGACAGTAAGGGCCATGGACGGCTGCTCATTATTGGCTGAATAGTTAATATTGGTTACTGCTTTACAAATGTCCAACAGCCATATAAAAGGAATCTGTGATTATAGTGATACAGAACAAAAAAAAAAAAAAAAAAANGAACCAGAAGAACAAGTTAACCAGAAGCACAGTTCATCAGTGGGGACTTATCAGAGAAACAGAATAGAAGTGGGTTTACTTGAAACAGAATACTGAACAGAATTAATATTAAAATATAGATTAAAAAGCAAACCAAAATCTTGAATGTTTTTACTTTTTTCTTTGTTCCCCCTCAGAACAGACATTTTTCTATCTTCAAATAATATTCCCACTACTACACTTGGCTGAATAAGTATCCCTATATCTGCAAAGTTTATACATACACACATACATGAACACATAGAAACAAAATAAACAAGTAACTGCACCCAGAACTGGATAACTTAAAACTTTGTCAGCTGTCCAACCACGCCTCAGACAAGACTTGTGATAAAGCCATTACTGTCCAAAGAGCTCCAGTTTTGTAATCCTGATTCCAAAACCTTTAATGAAATTACGATTATCTCACAAAATTCAGAAGAAAAATCAGAGTAACACTAAAATTTATCAAAAAATCTAATTGTATCTGTACTCCTGCAGTTGTTGTTTTTTTTTTTATCCCGGCCTTTTTATGTTATTTCTTGTTCCTGATGATTTCAAAAAATAATCACAGACCATTGTTTTGCTTATATGACTGTCTTCTAAATTTCCTTCAATCTTATTTTTTTCCAAAAGGGGAATATATCCCTTTTTTTTTTGGAGTGAAAAGGACGAAAATTCTCCAGTTGATGCAAGTTTAAAATAACACACAGATAGGCACTGTAGCTGCTGTATATTACCTGGCAAGAGCTAATTTACTATATTCCAATGTTCCAACTTTGAAGTCTGATTGGCCAAAAGATGTAAGAACGTAAAGGTAACATCTGTCACCACGTTAATCCTTACCTAAATTCTCACTTTCCAATCATTGTTTTATAAATACCAAAAGACCACAGTAACAGTAGAAAATTCCTTTTATTGACTGAATTGTCTCTAGTAAAGAAATTGTGTATGAAAATTCTTATCTGCGAATTTATGAAGCTTCATTGTTTTTACTACAGAATCTTACAAAATAAAGTTAATTTACTGTGCAGATGGTACTCTATGCTATTCTCCCACCAAAAAACTCCCAACACTCCCCCCCCCCCCCCCCC